>VWYP01023947.1:0-85076 GCA_013400435.1 Pycnonotus jocosus
CGAGATGGAGAGGGGATGTGCGGGATGGAGGGATGTGCGGGGATGGCGAGGGGGCTACAGGGCGGGGGGTTTGCGAGGGGTCTGCGCGCTGGGAGCTGCAGGGATGGGGATTGCGGGTGGGGGTCTGTGCGCTCGGAGGCTCGGGGGCTGCGGTGTGCGTGTGCACGCCTTGGGGAGCTGTGCATACCTGGGGGAGCCGTGCACACCTGGGGGAGCCGTGCCCACGCGTGCCTGTCCACATGTGCATGTCCCGCCGTGCAGCGGGGCGGGCATACCGGAGAGGGCAGCGTGCAGGTGTGGGGTGTGCGCTCAGGTGTGCGGGTTCTGCAGCGCACCGTGGCCACTGTGGGGTCTGGCGCTGTCCCCCCAGCGGGGGCGCTCACCCGTGGTTGTGTGGGTGCCTCGGTACCCACAGCAGTGGCGTGCACAGCCCACAGCAGCAGCTGCTCATGCACACACGTGGAGAAGTCATCACGCAAACACTGGCTGGCACAGCCCGAGGTGAGGCTGGGAAGGAAGGGTGACAGTGATAGAATGTATTGAAAATGGATGCCATTTCCTGCAGAAAATCTCGCTCAAAGACAAGCATTTTATTTTCTTCCAGCATTTTCACTCTCTTTCTTATTACACTTGAGCAGCTGTTGTCCCCCAAAACATTATTTTGTGGTAGAATTATAACCTTCCCACATTTTTACAGTACTTGTGACAGTAAATGTAGCATTTGTGGCGTGTACTCTAGCTGGCTGTGCTGTAAAAACCCAGAGATTCCAGGTGGCCCCCAGAGGCCACACTGGATCCCAGTCCACCCAGTCAGCCTAACACTGCCCAATGCCTGCAGGACCTGCTGGTGAGAACAGCTGCTGGTGTTAGCCTGTGGTGTGGCACAGAAGATTATCAGGACGGCCCATGGAGAGGTTTCTGCAGCCAGCTCCACCATCTGACTGGGACACACAGGGAGCCATGAGAACCTCTATCATTTTTCATCCTTGGAGATGGGAGTTTTGACCTTTCAGATGCCCTCAAAGTTAGACACACAAGCTCAAGCAGAGCATACCCTCTCCCAAGTCCTCCATCACACCCCGTGTCTTTGTGTGTCCTCTCTTATAGCTAGATATTGCACAGGCTCATCTCTTCACCACACCACTACCACACCACACCATGCCATGCCTCTGCCCCCAGTCCCCACCAAGCTCCCAAACTCTGATCCCTGCATTTAGATGCATTAAGGCAGCAGTATCCAGCCAAGGCCAAATATCCCCTTGCCTCTGCTGTGCTGGGCGTGCAGGGTGTGCCATCATTGGTACAGATGCCCTTGCTCTGGTTGCATGGACACCCTAGAAAAGTGGCAAAGAGGAGGAATGGTTGTCACGAGTATGTTATGTACATGTCCATGTACGTGTTAAGACAAATAGTATCCAAGCCAGATAGTAAAAATGTGGTGGCTGAATTATTTTTGTGGGCAACACACCCTGCCTGGTGTGTTCTTGTTTATTTGCTGGGCCAGAGGAGTCATGTTTTGTGCCAAAAAGGGATGCAAATGGTCCCAAACAGCCTCTCTAAAATTATTTGGCTGTATCAGATGCTTTTTCTGAACCATAGGTGATGTAGGAGTAGTAGCTGAACTGAAACTTGTTCCTGAGTTTAGGTGAGGAAATAAAATTATTTAAAAACCTGGTGTTGTAGGATTTGTGTGACAAGCCACAAAAGATGCACATGGACTAGCTAAAAAAAGAAGCCATAGATGGAACATATTTTTTCCACACAAATCAGCACAATCCTTACTTAATAATGAAAGAATAGAACTGGGGTGCAAACAGCTACTCTAGTCAGCTACCTTAGGAAGAAATCAGACAAATGAAAGTGCAACGGAATTTGGGGGACTCCCAAGACATCCCTCTTGGTTTTGCTGCCTTTTGGTCACTAGCTTGAGTTTATAGTGACTGTGCTGCTGAGCGAGCCTGTGGCACCTGTGCTCCACCCAGGAGAGCGGGGCTCTTCACCCTGCAGGTTGTGAGGGAGCAGCTGTACTTCAGTCTCACAGAGCTCTCCTGAACAGGGCCTGTTTTGTTGGGTTTTTTGGTTGTTGTTTTGTTTGGGGGTTTTTTGGCTCCCCTCTGCCATCAGAAACAGCTTTGCTTGGTAGTAAGCATGATTTCTTTCTTCCACAGCAGGATCAGTTCCAACATAAAACCTCATTTCCATCTCCACGCTCCAGCACCTTTCACACTCACATATCTGTATAAATGTACCCGTACATGTGTGTGCATGCACACATAGATGAACACTTTATGTGCACTTGTACACGGTGAGCCTGCATTTACAGACCCACAGCCACGGACACCTCCCTGACCAATTACAAAGAAAAGGCTGCCAAGGCTTGGGATTGCAGGGTGAATTTAAAACAGCATCCCTGCCTTTAAAGCCATCCAGAAAAGAGAACCATAAATGAGAGGATGAATGAGAAGATGTCAGGAGTGTTAACGCTTAATATTCCCGGAGCGAGGCTGCATTATTTGTTGCTGCAGCAGCAGCGCTCCTCCCTGCCCCCTCTGACAGAGCCTGCGGATGCGCAGGCACACACGTGCCACTTCATTTCCCACCCTCATGAAAAACCAACCTCCCCAGCATACCCTGCACCCTCACCCCACAGGTGCCGTGTCACAGGGCTGTAGGTGCCACAGTGAAGCCTTCCTCCACCCCGACTCAGAAACAAATAATTGCAGGGCAGCCCCAGGAGGGAGAGGAGGTGTCTGCTGGGTGGGCCCGTGTTTTATTGATTGGGCCACTGTGATGAATCAGCTCCTGTGGAGCTGGTGTCTGCCTGCAGACAGGTACTGACCACTGTGCAGAATTACAAGGAGTCCTGGCACCTCAGGGCCACCTCCGGGAAGGTGGTGGAGCAGGCAGGTGTGGGAGTGGACCAGGGGCTGCATCTGCAAAAGGGTGAACCATATCATTGCACTGGAAGGCCAGCAGCTCCCAGCTAGAGGCACAGCAAGAGTTGGGATGTGGTCAGCAGCCAGGGTTGAGCCTTCCCACTTGCTCCAGTCCCTGTTCCTCCAGCGTGGGTGTTGTTTAGGGAGAGCCACATGCCATTGGAGTGTTGGGCTGAGGGAAGGAGGATGCTGATGAGCTGGCAGGCAGCAAGCAGCCTGTAGCTGGGCTGGAGGGAGGTTCACCAAGGTGGGAAGTTGGCTGTGCCCTGCAGCCCAAACTCACCACTGGAGGAGAAGCCTGGGACTGAAGTGCTGTGTTCTTGTGTCACCCCCATCTCACCCAGCCTTGTGTAACCTTGTCTTCTTTTCTCTCCCTTCTCACACCCTGCAGGACCCGGCACAGGGAGAGTAGACAACGGCTCCATGAGTTTGGCCGTCCCACTGTGGCTTCTGGCAGCATCCCTGCTCTGCCTACTCAGCAAATGTTAATACAAATCAGAATTAAAATAATAATATTAATAATAATTAAAAAAACAGCACGACAACAACAACAACAACACACAAAACAAAACGCGTTATACAGGAGACAGAGCGAAGAGAGGGGAGAGAGAAAAAAGAGGGGGGGAGAGAGAGAGACGACTGTTTCTTTCACAACTTTTGTGTGTTCAGGAGTGAAGAGGGGGGAGAGGAAAAATTACAGCAAAGAAGACTCAGCAACATTTAATCCAAAACCTGAAAAGCAAAAGCCGGCTGTCAAGTCATCGACTGCCTAGGAGGCAACACGAAGCGAGGGAGAGAATGGGGCACCAGCAAGGATCGTGTCGCAGGAGGATGCTGCAACGTAAACAATCCAACAAAACCCGCAAAGCCAATCAAAAAGAAGATCCCTTTTCTTTTCTCTCCTCCTTCCTCTTTTCCATACTCCCTCACTTTCCTTCCTTCCTCCTCTTTCTTTCTTTTGCAGAAAGAGGTCTTTGCTTCGGTGTCTATAGCCATTTAACTTTTTGGATGCCCTGGGTCATTTTTGTGAGCTAATGCTCAGCCAGTTCATACTTTTAAAAACAAATTAAAAAAAAAAAAAAAAAAAGAGAGAAAAGAAAAAAAAAAAAAGCCACAAACCAGAGCAAGTCACCTGAAGCTCTCCGCACACTGGTGTCCTGTGAAGAACCCTTTCCTCTCTTCATTTCACCCTGCTCATGTACACCCAGCCCTTGCTAAACACCTTCCTCCCTGTCCCCTCCTTCATGCAACATAGCGCCCACAGGCCTGAGCTAAAGCTTTGTCAACTCTACTGGAAGCCTGCTTTTCTTTCTTTTTTTAAAAAATCCTCTTCCTTCCCCTCCCCCCCAATTCAGCCAGGTGTCTTTCTCTTTCTCCTGTGTATGCCTGTGTGCGTGCGTGCATGCATGTGTGGCTCTTGCTCTGTCTTCACTCTTTCTCTCTTTCTCTTGCTCTCTCTAAGCATGCAAAACGAACAGCCCATGTGTACATATGCTCATCCTGTTGTAGATAATGTCCTGCCTTGTAAGTGTCAGACAAGATGCAGAGAGATCACTTAGACAGAGAAGAGGGGTGAGGAGAGAGGGGCAGCTGCGACACAGGTTCACATTGTGTCCCCTCTCCTGTGTCCTCACTGGCTTTTTGTCTTCTGGCCACCTTGCTTGCAAGAGTCAGTCTGCAACCTTGTCTAGGCTTTTTTTCCCCTCCCACCTCCAACCTGTTTGGCTCTCAGCCTCCAAGTACCAGCATAGCAGCCCGTGGTATGCATGAGTGCTTGCACAGGCACATGGGGATGTGCACTCATGTGCAATTGTCCAAGCAAGCAGAAGAAACCAGGACTGGCCTACAACACTATGGACTGAAGAGTGCAGCCACCATTCCTCCTGGGGATGGGAGGCTGGGCCGGTGGGATGTGAGTGATGAGACCTTGGACGTCACCAAGCAGCCATTCCTTTTAGGTATAGTGGGCCTAGGAACGATACCTCAACATGAAAACCACAATCTGGTCATTCCTAACCATTTTGGTAGACATGCAAAAATAGAGCCAATACCCTTTTCTGTTGCTTTGTTGTTTTTGTTCTTACTGTTCTCCCCAGTATAAAAGGAAATGTAGGCTGTGTAAGAGTGATTGTGTGTGTGCATGTGTGTGTGCTGTACACCACTGCTATTACAAAACTCTCTGCAAATTCCACATTTGAAAGAAATTGGGTCTGAAAATGTCCAGGACCTGTGAATGTAAGAAATAAAACAAATGTCAGGTCCAAAATCCTGGGCTTACAAAGAAGGAGCTTAAAATGATGCAGCAAAGAACCTGGCAGCACAATTTCCCCTGCTCCTCTCTTATCTCAAGGGTGCTGCTGGTCTTGCTGGGTAGTGCCCCACACTTCCCATGACAGAATCACACTCAGAGGTGCCAATAAGAGAGGCTTTAGTGGTTCCCAGTGAGGAGGTGAGAAAAAGCTGTGAGAAACAGGACTGAGAAAATGCTGGGTAGCGGCTGGAATTTGCCCTGCCAGCACGAGGTCTGCTGCAGGAGCCAGAGAGAGCAGGGGCTGCAGAGGCCGTGTGTGCGTTGGGGCAGAGGGGAGAAGACTCCTGTGCCCCCTGTCCCCTCAGGAGCCATAGTATCCACCAGCAGCAAGGATGACAAAACACAGGGTTTATCAGGCAGGCTTTTGTTGGAGAGAGGAATGTGCAGGGGAGAGCCTGATTCAGCCTGCTGAAGTCGAGTGACCATCCCAGGACAGCACAGTGTTTCACGGGCTCTCAGCCACTCAGCTTTGAAGCAGCAGCCAGTTTGCTCCTGCGTCTTTGCCCTGGGCGCTGGGGCAGTGGCAGCACGCTTGGCAGCCAAGCAGGCAAGGGGGAAACAGCTTCCCTTGCAGTGTGCAGGAGGGGATACCCGCCAGGCGGTCCCCTGCCGGGAAGGAAAGCGGGAATTGCCGCCCGCCAGCCCGTCCCCACCTGTGCGCGGGTGCGGCGCGGTGCGGTGCGGCTCCTGCCTGCGCTCAGCGCGCTGCTTGCGCCTCGCACTGCGGCACTGCCCGCGCTGCCCCTCGCTGCTGAGCTCAGCTCTTCCAGCAAGCAGCAGGCACGCAATTAAGCAGGCAGTCAAGGGCTCCTCCCAGGCAGCCGGAAGTGCAAGGAAATTTACTAAAACGAGACATGAGAGGCTGAAGTTTGGGCATTGCAAGAGTTGGTGTAGAGCTGCTGTGGGATTGGATGGTGGTAATCTATGCTCCTCCAGACCCCAAAGCTGTGCCTGCAAGAGGGTGCAAGTTGCAAGTGGGAAATTGGTGCTTGAAATCCACCCAAGGCATCCAGGAATGGCTCCCTTCCTCCAAAATAGGGCAGTCATTGATGGGACTTGGGCATTTCCTTTGGAGACTGGTGTGTGTAAGCCCACGAAAAAAAATGCCCTGCATCTTTCAGAGCATTCAGAAATCCCAGTCCTCGTGCCTAACCTTCAGGAGGGTCATCTAATTCACAGTTTTAGTAACAAGTCCATATCTTCTGCTGCTTCCTCTCTTCCCTGGTACAGCTGTGAGCGGATCCTGGTCCCAGAAGCCAGATCTGGGACTGCACCCTTTCCTGGCACAAGGGAAAACACCACAATGCTCTTTCTCGGGGCTGTACATGTGCCTGGATTTATTGGCACAGGCTTGTTGAAAAAGGTGGGCAGCCTGCAGTGTCTTGCTGTGCCAGGCTGCTCCTAAGGGCTGAGTCAAGCCCACTTTAGGTTCTTTGATGTCAACCCGGTTGCTATGGTAGCACCGGTCCCATGTGTTCTCTGCATGTGTTTTTGTCACTGTGGGGTCACTTAGGCACTGGGGTCACACACATCAGACCCCTATGGTGTGGTGGCAGTCATCAAGTCCCGGCACCTCATTATCTCATGTCTGTTTTGGTTTGAAGGAGTCTTGAGGGGATTTTTTTTAGATGTGAAGGCCCAGAGGTGTATGGTTAAAAGGGAAATATCTCACTAAAAGCAGGGCATCCATTTTTTTTTAAGCCATCTGCCCATTAGTTGGGGAAACGGCCCCAGTCCCAGTGCTGGGGTCTGGTCTTTCCTGCAGGCCCTTTGCAGATCTTTGCCTCTGTTGCATGGCTGTGAAACAGGGTCAAAGCCAGTTAATTGCAGACCTCTCTGAGAGAAGCCACCAATACCAAGTATGCCTGTTGTCTGCAGAAATGCTGGGAACCCCACTGCTGGCAATGTCTGTTCCTAGCAGGGCTGGGGGAATCGTGGGTAGGCTGGAGCTTGATTTTCTCCAAGATTCTAATCCTGTGAGCTGCTGTGTGCTTCACAGGGTGCTGTAAAAATCCCCCTGTTTGTCCTGAGCTCAAACTCTCCTGAACTTTGAGAAATTGCTCAAAGCATCTGTTGAGAGGTGAACCCAGATGAATATAGGAAACACAGGCAAGGTCTAATGCTTT
Organism: Pycnonotus jocosus; assembly: GCA_013400435.1. Taxonomy (NCBI): domain Eukaryota; kingdom Metazoa; phylum Chordata; class Aves; order Passeriformes; family Pycnonotidae; genus Pycnonotus; species Pycnonotus jocosus. Next base: position 7,374 of record VWYP01023947.1, read on the forward strand.
TTCCCATTCTTTCTCCCCTCCACCCTCTGATGGAGATGTTGATATGGCTCTTCTCATGTCTCAGGCCCTTTTCTCTTGAAACTGTTTCTCGCCATCATCTCTTTTTCCCATTTACATTGCTATCTTTCCCATCACCTCCCAAAAAGCTGTGTTCTTGCTTCCTGCTGCCTCTCAGCTGGTTGGGGACCAGGGAAGATGGGAGTTTGGAATGGGACACCAGTTCCTCGAGCTTGTCAGTGTAATTGTGTTTGATTGATGGAGATTTAACATTTAGTGTTATAAAAAGATATGAACAAAATTGAAAAAAAAATTGTATTTCTTCTACTGGTTTGTAAATATTACAGGAGTTACATGAGATGTCTGGTAATGTCCAAGCAGAGGAACAAAAACTTAGATTTCATATATGGCCCCATAATTGCTAGCAGATTTCTAACCCTTTTCGGATGACCGAGAGGAGGGGTGAAGGCAAGTCTTTCTGAAAGGACCTGGACAGGGGAACTGCAGTCACCTCTAGCCACATGAACTCCATGCATGATTGTAGCATGTTGCTTGGAGCGTGTGCCTGGTCAGATGGAAAACGAAGCAAACACCTGTCTCTGAACGGCTGGGAAGGGCGCCGTGGGATGCTCCAGCCGACACCGGTATCCTGGCAGTTGTGTTCATTCCTGTTTGCAGCCCCACAGCTGCGGGCTCATTGCTCAGTGACGCTCCCTCTCCTCCTCCCCCGCACCTGCTTTCTTCACCAGTGAAGTTGTGTCACCCCACGCTAGCCCCGAGTGCATGTGAACGTGCCATTCATGGAGATTTCATTGGTGACATGCATTGTGTCAAGAGTTAGTCTTTGTCTGCACATCTTTCTCACGCCACTGACTGTTCATTGCTCGGGCAGATCGCTCGTGCACTGCTGCTCGCCCCGCTTTTGGTCAAAGAACATCCAAGCCCCACCAGCTGTTCCTAGCTCCAGGTGCATCCAGACCGTGCCCCCAGGCCGCCTGTCTGAGCAACACCGTTCTGAAGGTCCAAGCACACAGCATGGACAAAGCCACCATCAAAAGCCATGTGGCTTCCAGACTGAGTGGAAGCTACACATCTGGAAGGAATCTGGAGGAGCAGCAGAAAGTCCTGATGAAACAAGAGGATCTGGGAAGTCGGAGGAGTTATGCTAGAATCCTTCACAGCCCCACCAGCAAATGATATTTCAGCTCAATTTTTGTGCAGTATTTCCTCACTTTGCCCTTCCCTGGTGAAGGGATCTGTGGGCACAGGGAAACACCTCTTCTCCTCCCAACGCCTCACACCTCTGCTTCCTCTCCTCCAAGCACACTGACCTGCAGCCCAAATCATCATGGTGCTTGATGTGATGTAGCAACTGACATGGGGGATGGCTGACAAACACGGCATGACAGAGGAGGTGCCAGGGGGGTGAGCAGTTCTCTCTCTTTCTCTATCTCTCTCTCTCTCTCTCTCCTGATGGTGCACAATCTTACTGTTTCTCTGACTCAAGGATACAAAACTTCTTGAGTTGGGGATGCCAGGAGCAAACTGTCCTACAGGAAGAGCAAAACCTGAGACAGTGATGGAGAAGCTTGATGGTAATCTCCAAGATGTGATGCCGGTGGAAAAGGGTAGGGATGAGTGCTGTCCATCATCCATGTGCAGAACTCTCAGGTTAATCAGCGAGGAGACCATGGCCTCTCAACACTAATCTTGGAGTGGCTTCATTTCCAGTGGGATGCCCAGAAGACAATTTTTTTTTAATTGCATGACTCTGCTGACTAAGAGCTGTGTCACACCACTAAAACCTCTTTCACTTTTCCTTCTTGTAACTTGCTAGAACAGTGATTGGGCAGCTCCCAGAGCCCCCCAAATTTTGCCCAATGGTTGGCTCCCATTATGGCAACATATGGTGCTTGCTTGTTGGTTCACTTGCTGTAACAGGGGAGCAGAGCTCATCTTGGTGAGAGTACATCAGTATGGTCCTCTGCACCTCTGTGGGTCAAGGTGATGGAGTGAGGTGAGGAGACCTGCCAAGGCAGGCCTTGGGTGAGAGGAACAGCTCTCCTAATTAGCCCAGGCAGGTGGAAAACAAAGGATCCTTCACTAGCTGGTGCCACAACAACTCAGACTGTCCCACAAGCCTTGTAGAGGTGCCCAGGCAGCAGAGAAAGAAGGGGCAGGGACAGGGGGACATGACTGCAGCACAGGTGGTGAGGGCTGCGTAAGCAGCAGGGCTCCTTGGGCTGCGCAGCTGGGGAAGGGGCAGAGATTGCATCCCAGAAGGGCCCTTCTTTCCCTGCCTGTCCTCATGGTGTGTCGGGAGCCCCCTCCTGGCCTCCCAGGGCACGCTCATCATGCAGCAAAGTGGGCCTCAGCGAGCAAAGCAGTGTGTCACCACAGTGGCTCCAGCCACGTCCTGAGGAAAGCCGTGTGGATTTTCCGTATGTAACAGAGGGGTCATGGGTGGAGATGAGGAGCAAGGCCTACCTAGGAGCCAGCCAGTGAGGAGAGCAAGTCCCAGGCGGGGCTGTCCTTCTCTGGAATGGTGATGTATGCTCCCCTTTGGGCCACGCACAGGCGCATACGCACACGCCCGCCAGCCCCACCGCACACACGCTACAGGAGCACTCCCGGGGCGCTCCTTCCCCACACTCCCCATCACCACGCACAGCCAGGCACGCACTCGGCCACCTGCTGCTGATGGTGGCTCTGCCTGTCACACACAGCTACATTGTGACCTCCTGAGGAGCCAGGAGAAGGCGTGTGCGTGCCTGTGCCTGCGCCCGCGGGAGCACACGTGTGTGCCAGGAAAGGGAGGAGGGGGCACAGAGCAGGAACCTGCCTCCACGGTGCCACCGTCACCTCCCAAAATCATTCAACCTTCCCAGCTGGAGCCAAGATTCATCCTCTAAACCTTGAGAATGAAGGCCAGTCCCTTCTTCTTGCTACATGGTGGGGTGGTTAGAACTCTTCTCATTAACAGTGTTATATACATATAAATATATATATATATCTATATCTTTATATATATTTTTCCCCAGCACTGTAGACATGAGCTGAACTTCTCTTTAATGAAACGAGAAAATGGCCATTTTATTTTTTGCCATTGTTTTGGTTTTGAAACTAGCTCTGTGAAAGAAAGTTTTAAAAGCTCAAGTGTGTGTGTAAAAGAACCAATCAAAAAAAACTAAACAACCCAACAAACAAATGAACAAAACCCAGTGATGGAATAAAAAAAAAGAAGCTTTTTATTTTTTCTTTTCTCAATGTATTTAACTTCTGTTATCTCGTTTCTGTTTCTTTACATGTATGAATGCTCTGCTCTTCTGTGATCTTAAAAAAAAATACAAAAAAATACAAAAATTAAATATACGTGAAAAGGAGGTAATGTTTCTTCATTTCCCCTCTCTTCCTTGCATACTCTGGCTTGTCTCCTCTCTGGTCATCTCTAGTGATGACTTTCCAGCCCACAGGGGGAATGTGGGCCAAGCTACCCCTTCCCTCACCTTCCTTGGAGGGGAAAGCTGGTCCAGGGCTGCAAGTGGGGCAGGGGCCAGTGGCTTGGAACTGAGGGCACTGTGTCACCCCAAGCACTCTGACCCCTTCAGTGCAGTGCCTGGGGATGAAGAGAGCAGGCTGGCTGGAAATAGATGTGAGATGGGGCTGCCAAGAGGAGATGGCCATAGGCAAATCTGCAGTGCACAACCCCTGAAGTCAAGACTTACTAGTTCAGCTTCGTTTGGTTTTGGGTTTTTTTAATTAGTTAAATTGCATGATTGTATGTGTGTGCACAGATAGAAGCTGGGATCAAGACTGAAGTCCCAGGAGGGGAAGAACAAGGAAGCTGATGGAAGGAATGGGTGGAGGCCAAGCTGCTTAGGCGAGCACAGGACAGGAGCACCAAAAGACAGAACATGAGGGTGGAGACGGTGGAGAGAGGAAAGGGAGGTGGTGGGAAAGGAGGCAGGAAATGCTGGCCAGAAAACACCAGGATGCAGCACTGAAGAGGCCAGGTTTTATGACAAGGAGGGAGTGGGGAAGCAGGGAAATGGAGAGGCTTGGAATGAGGGCAGCCAGGACAAGGGGAAGAGGGGCAAGAGTCTTGTGCCATGGTCACAAGCAGGCATGAAAGGAATCAGTTAGAAGGGAGCAGGAGGAAGAGAGCAGCAGAGTAGCTCGGGCAAGTTTACAAGCAGACACAGCTAAAGGGGTGAAGAAACCAGGAAGCAGGAAAAACCTGGTCAAAGGAGAAAACAGTACCTGGCAATTTAAATGTGGGGGTTGGAGAACACAAGACATCTACAACCAAAGGAGAATAATGGGGATGTGTCATGTAAATAGCACCTGACTGTCACAGCCTAGCATCACTGTACTTTTCCCTGTGAAAGAATCTCTATTTCCTCGTGGCCTCCAAGGACACAGCTAACTGTGCTAATGCACTGGGTAGCATGTACCTGCACCCAACACTAGGGCAGCAGCACAAGGATGCACATGGCCAGGCTCAGCCTGGGCTGCAGGAGAGCCTGGCTGCAGCTCTGAAAGAGAGGTGGTCTCACCTTCACTCACTGCTGGAGCATGAAAAAATAGGGCTTCTTATTCCTGGGTCTGTTCTGCCCACACTGATTTGTTGTCTTCACTGCCTCTATGTCACCTTCCACTGTCTTTCCTGTTGCCTATTTACAGTCCACTGGGGCAGAGACTTGAGAGCTGCACACAAAACAGGGGCATATTCTATGAAAAGTTATAGCTAATTTTGTTTCTGGAACATAACACATAGAACAGTGTAAACCTGGTTTCCAGTAGAGTACAGACTTTTCTTGAATTGTATGAAATTAAATAAAACCAGAGGTGCCAGAAGCTCAGCACAAAGAGTGGGCTGAGCAGAGGTACATCACTGAGCACGAGGTGCAAGCAGGATGGTGAACATGAAGGAGAGTAGCACTTACCACACCTTTGCTATTGGAGACCAAAGAGGAGCAATGGGTTATGAACTCTCCTCCATCGCCATCGTTCCCTTCCATGGCACTGGGAGAGCCAGGAAGTGCAGCATGGAGGATCATGGCAGAGCTGGTGGAAACAGTGCCAGGGCAGGGCTACCACGGTGCTCTGTGGATGGTAAGGTCAGTACTGAGTTTTACTGGCTGGTCTCCTAGGTGGAAAAAGGCCAGGTTTGTGGTGCTATACACGAATGACACCGGGGCTTCACCTCAATGTGTGTGCTCTGAACATACCTGGAAAAGCTGTCTTGGCCTTTTTACCTCCATCACCTTAAAGCTGAGGCTAAAAGGAAGACAAGATAAGCCCTGGCAAGAACAACCCCTCTTTTCATTAACATTTTAAACTGTTATTTTTAATGGTACATTTAACTAACACTAAGTTATCCATGGGAAGAGAATTTGGCTGTTAACACTGGCATCTGCTTAACAAACAAGCTTTGCATTTGGTGAGGCGTGAGCATAACACCAATAGTACTCCTTGCTAACAGCGGTCTCATTAACATTAATTCCTGCTTTTACCACCATGAAGAGCTTTTTGTATCTCTAAGAGCAATAATTAGATGTACCCCATTCTCCCTGCAAAATGTACATAGGAAATTATTAGCAGTGATGCAGACCTACCAGTAAATGAAGATCTGAATTCTTAGCACTTACCATAACTCAAAATTTCCAGAAGAGTAAGAAAAGTGATGAGATGTTCTGGGGACTGTGTTCTTCATCTTTCCACACTGAGGGAACTTGAACTCTATTCAAGCACTGTTAAATTGCAGTTGGAAATTGGTTAAGGGTTATGGTACTCAAAGGCTGTGGGAAAATGTGTATCCAGAAAAATATCTTGCAGTTCAGCCAAGACTGGTTTTTGCCATCCAAAGCAAGCATTGTCAGAATGGGCGAAGAGCTGGATTTAGAGAGAGAAGTTGTGATGGAGAGGACACCAGAACTTAAGGTGCAGCCTCACCAGTGCCCAGTACAGAGAGACAATCCCTGCCCTGCTCCTGGTGGCCACACTATTGCTGACACAAGCCAAGGTGTCATTGGCCTTCTTGGCAATAGAGGAACAAGCTGGCTCATGTTCACACACTGCCAACCAGCATCCCCAGGTCCTTCTCTGAGGGACAGCTTTCCAGCCACTCCTCCCCAGGCCAGTTTCATTTCCTGGGGTTGTTGTGACCCAAGGGCAGGACTCAGCACTTTGCCTCACTGAATCTCATACTGTCAGTCTCACCCCATCAATGCAGCCTGACCAGAATCCCTCTGCAGAGCTTCCTGCTCTCCAGCAGACCAACACTGCCACACTCAGTGTCATCTGCAAACTCACTGAGAACAAAATGAGCTTTCATCTGAAAGCTGGAAATTGAATTGATTTCCAGAGAAATATCTGTACCTAACACCTTTTTATTGGTCTGTTGTCTGTGTTGCAAACACATGTTTGGTGTGGTATCTGGGTATTTGGGTATCTATGTTATCTGGGTAAAAAACTTGAGAACACATCAGAGACTACGAGCTTTACACAATGCTTTCTAATGTTTAATACTTTCAGAGTATATGGTTTGTAGAACATTTACTGCTTCCTCTTCAAAAGTGTCACCTTTCCAGTTCAGCTTAAAAACGGTGCATTGACCACGAAACTAGAGAAATGAATGTTTGAACCATTATCACAAAGAGGAAGGCTATATAATAGAGGAAATGCATAATAGAGTTGTAACACATTCCAATAACCTTGATGATAAATCTGAGTTTAGGCCTTTTAAAATACTACAAATGACTACAAAATGCTGACCAGGAATAATGTTACTCTGCCAGCAGAAAGCTACTCCAAAATTTTTAAAGGGCTGCAGGGCAGCAAGGCTTGGTTTGGAAATCACACGTCTGCTGATCTTCTGCTGCCTCATTTTGGGTGCTGATGTTTTTATCCAGATCTGTGGCCAGGATTCTAAGGTTGCAGTCTCCTGATACCTGAGTTGACAGGATGGGGTACTAGCAGTGGGAGAGTTTGTGGAAGTCACTGGTAGAAGTGGATGATCTCACCTTCCTCTGCCAGCTCAGCATGTGAGTCTGGGTTTTCCAGCTCTTGGTACCCAGCGTCCCAGGCTGTATCCTTAGCTTGCAACCCATTTTGCAACGCGTTCCTCCCAGAGAGAGAAATCACTCCTGGATCTGAGCCTCTCAAGGATGCCACACAGACAGAAGGTCAGTGAGGATGCACAAGGCACTTGACACAAGTGCAGGAATCCAGCAGAGCTTCAGTCCCTCACAGTGCACCTGACTTCCAGTCCTAGCCCTGCATTCCTGTAGGGAATATATTCTTCACTTGATGTGGCTTCAGTTGGCACAAGTTGTGGAAAACAGGCACTGAGCACTCATCCAGAGCACCCACAAGCTGCTGGCAAGCTTGAGCTAAGCCTATGCATCCTCTTTGAAATGTGGTTTGGGAAGCCTGCTCAAATAAAGGCTGCCTTGCCTGCCTGTGAGTCCATCACCCATTGCAGAGTGGCCTGAGAGCTTCCAACTCCCAGCTTCCATGTAAAACCTCTCCCATATCATCTCACTGGCTGCTGCCCTTACTGATTTGTGTAACAGAGCCAGACAAGCCCCTTCCCAGCAGCAGCAGGGCTTGTGTGCTGGTTGTCTGTCTAGTGAAAGGAGGATGGGCTCTCCGCATCTTTCCACAGACGACACTTCTCTCAGCCTGAAATTCCTCCCACCACAGAGCCTGGCACATCTTCAGCACAGCCTCCTGCCTCTGATCCAAGCTCTTCCCCGTGGCACAGGAGTGAAGATGTGCCATTGGAGAGGTTCCTTGCTGGAGGCAGCTGCTGGTGACAGCCCCTGGTGCACCCTGGTGCCTCTGTGGGTGTGTGGCCCCGGGCTGTGGCTGAGGCAGGAGCGGTGCTGGCGTTTCCACCCACAGCACACAGGGCGATGAGCACGGTGCCATGCTCTTCAACAATCTGCTCTTGCTGCTAAAAGAGCAGGGCTCCTCTGCAAGGCTTTTCTGGGGCAGCTGTTGGCACGGCAGAGCTGCTGACAGGCATCAGGGCGAGCCTCCCACACTGCAGGATGGGGCTGCAGCTGCTGGTGCCCAGCACAAGGCAGTGTGTGCTCTCTTAGCGGGGCAGATCCTGCACAGAGCCCAGTCAGGGCTGTCACTGCCAAGGGAGCTGGCATGGAGCAGGAGGAGCAGCTGTGCAAGCACGGTCTGGGGCTGCTGGCTGTTTGAGGATGATAGAGTGGGGCACCTCCCCAGGGACATGCACGTCTTGGAGCACTCGAGGAGCAGAGGGCTCTGGAAAAGACGTGAGGATTTGTGCTGCTGGCTGCAGAGGCGGATCCCTTTCCTGCGGGCAGACGTGAGCACTCTTCCTAAACCAGCTCCTGACTCCAAGCAAACCAGAATCAGCTTGAGGGCAAAGACCTCAAGAAGCTCAGAGGACATTTTCAATGCTGTCCAAACCCTTCCTCTTCTACTTGGTACCCCCATTAGCTAATTGAAATGGAAATAGAGAGAGATATCAAACATCTCTCGCAAGGGGCTGTAGCTGTTGGCAGATAAAAGTTCACAATTGCTGTAAAGCACCTCCCTGGCCCCTGCCCCAGGCAACCACCCCCAGCAGCAATGTGACCTTGGGAACAGGAGGGATGGGGCATCCAGCGGCAGCTAGATCAGACTAACAGCATCTGATTGCCACTGAGTGATAGCTGAGTTAACAAACCGAGAGCTGTTAAGGAGAATGACTGAAGAAAGGGGGGAAAAAGGCACTGGAGGCACTTTGTGCCTCTAATGATGGCTTTGATGTGGCAAATGAGGGAAAATTAGCACCAGACAGACAAATGGAAACTCATTTCAAGAGGCATCGAATGAGGCAAAATTGCAAAGAGAAGCTCAGAAGATTGATTCCGTAGCAATGAAACTTTATCTCCCAAGGAATCCAGTGTTCTCACTCACTCCCTTGCTCACTGCCTGTGCTCTAGGAGCTCTCCCTTCACGCCCTTTTAGCGATCCCCTTTGCTCTTATATAAATACTAGAGCTGAAAAAACAGTTATTCAGAGCAGGAGTGTGAATTTGCTTTGATGCTATCCTCCCTCCCACCTTTATTAATTTGTGTCTGCAGCAGTTTTTTACTGCATGGAAGGTGAACAGGAGCAGGAACTCATCACTGCTCTGGTAGGTAGCCAAAATCTGTTATGTTCAGCTTCACACAGCAGTCTGAGAAACTGGGGTGGTCTGATCACAGCTATGGTCAGGGAGGTTTGGCTTGGGACACAAGGAGAAAGGCTGTGTGAAGTGGTTTTTGCTCATATACCAGAGGGAATAGTCCCCTTCCTCAATCAGTTGTGCAACTTACACTAGTGAATTGCTGAACTCTGTTCATCTCCAAAGCACTGGCGATGCCATTGCATTCTTTTGCTTTGTGTCTGTGACATGTGGCTGTTTGGTAGTCTTGTATCCTCTTGTCCCGAGACAAAAGTTTGTCAAGGATGGGAAGAGGTGCATGACTCGAGGAGGGAGCCCATGAACTGCTCCGTGCACCCTTCTGCATCTGGTACCCACTCCAGGGTCACCTGTGAACAAGGATCAGGCTTGACAGCCAGGCCAGGGTCTTGTGCTCAGTCAAAAGAGTGCAGTAATGTGGGGAGTGGGGAGTCTACAGCCTGGGACTCTCCTGTGGCAGCAGTTTCTGTCCAGTGCTTACAAACAGTAGGGATTTGTACTAGAGGTAGAATCGTACCTGCCTGAAGTCCTTACTGACACCTCCTGAGTTAACTGTGCCAGACCTGACTCACTGCCCTGGATTGAGCCTCACTTGAAAAGTTTGGCACCAGCTTGGAGTGAGAGGTTACTCAGTGGTGAATCAGGCACGACTTTTTTTTTTTTCTTTATATGCACATTACAAATGTCTATGGATCACCCTAAGAGGAAAAGCACAGGGACACTATTTGTGCTCACCATCAGCTCTGCCATGTGGAAAGGTTTCTGTCATTACTGTGCAACTTTGATTCTCAGCACAGAGACCTTCTGTAGGACCAGGCACCCATGTGGTGAAAATCAGCACTGATGTACCAACACCAATGGATCTGCAGGGCTGGCTAGTAAGCTCCTCTCCCATGGCAGAGCTATTAGACATAGAATGGAAGAGATTCATCCGTGTCCCATAATGGTGGGCCTCTGTGACCCATGCCACAGAGGTAAAGGGCAGATGTGACATCTGTTCTGGAAACTTGAAGTCCCTTTGTTCTAAAATGGCAGTCTTACCTCAGAAACTGAATTTACAGGACGGCCCATTTAGCTGAGCTTCCCTTTGTACAGCAGCCCTTGAAAGAGGCTGTCTGGGCTGTCACTGATCTGTGCACACCCTGTGTTTGCAGTGGGACCCCAATTCTGGGTTCACTGGACCCTCTGATGCTAGTGGCACATCCACATCCCTCCAATGCCAGCAAGTGACCATGGGCAAATCCATCAGAGGCGTGGGCAGTGGCTGAGTCTCACTCAGGGACTGGCAGGTACCAGGCTGCTCTAGTAACTTCCTTTTAATGAGTAAAGTAGCTAAATTAAAACCAGCCTCCAGATACTTTTCAAATAAAGACTAAAGAAGTTTTTGATGGGTGCTCAGCTCCTTTCTTTTCTACTCATTCTCTTGCTTCTCTCTTTTGCAAATCTCCTTTCTCCTTTCCACCTTTACTGGCATGAGGTTCCTCGCTGGGTTAGTGTTTGTCTCTTCCCTTTCTGTTTCTCATGCATGAGTTTGTCGAGCAAGCACAAGCCATTTGGCCCACATTGATTATTTATGAAGGTGGGAACCTTTTATCTTGGCTGCTTAGAAACTTAACACTGGTGTGGAGGGAGGCTGCCTGCAAGAAGCTGCATGTCTTGCAGGAGCTGGGAGACAAGGAAGGAGGCTGAGGTGTTTCAATATCTGATAGGAAGGGCATGGAGAAGGGAGACAAATAGGGCTGAACCCACTCTAAAGTGTGATTTATCTATAATGCCACAAGAAAGTAGGGGTAAAATGATAGCTTTGGGATTTGATAGTGCTTTGTGTTTGCCTTGCAGAGTTCCTAAGAAAATATCAGTGAAAAGTGAGGCCCATTTTTATAAATTCCAAAATGAAGGGATGAAACTTTCAGGAATGAGTGTGGAGAGAACATGGCACCTCTGCTTTTGTATCCACAGATGCCTCACAGTTGCCTGGGTGCCGACTGTACAACCTGACTTCTGTGAGTGAGGGCAGAGCCAAAAAGAACAAAAGATTTCCAGTTCAAGCCAGGCTTAGTGGGAGAGGCATTGCAGCCCTCTGGTGAGACTGCATACCGTGATTTCTGCAAAACCAGGCGAGTCACGCACTTGTCATGGGTCACTGGGACGTGGTCAGGTGGAAACAGAAAATGTGTTTGCCTCCTCAGCACCCACCCTTTCCAAGCCCAGCTTTTTGTGTTTTCTCTCTTTTTGTCGCTTATCTGCTCACAGTGCATTCCACTAGTCCAGGAGATGGGGAAGAAATACATCTGGCCAAATGATCACAAAGATATTTGCAGAGGGTCACCCATAAAAAATGTGCTGTTGGGAAGATCCATTCTCAGGATCCAACATGCAAACACAAGGCTGGCAGCCTGGAAAGGTGTTGTCCCTTTCCTGTATACATAAGTATGCAGGAAGGCAAATTCATTGTGTGTTGGAAACTGCTCTAGAGCAAAACAAATAGATCAACACTAAAGGACAGGAGCTGAACTGTTTTATGAATGGAGATGTTATTAGAGTGCACTGCAAACAGGATAATGGAACATCAGCTGAAATTTCATTTTACTGTTACTACTAAATCAAAATCCTACACAGAGTTTAATATAGTTCTCCTAAAAATTTCCTGTCACTTCTGCTCTTCCCTTCATCCAGCAACAGCTGAACATGTCAGATTCCAATCTGTCCCATGGCTTACGAAAAAAAAAGTTGTATGGAAAAAAATATTTTATGGGAACATAAATTTAAATGCTGCTCCAGCACCAGTGCCTTTCAGACAGAACATGTTACAGAAGCTGCTTTTGAGGTGACCAGTCAAAATAGAGTATGGGTAATGTGAGGAAAGGAGGAGGGCACTCTGCCCCCTTCTTTAGCTGCCTGTTGTCAGGATGTGCCGTGATATTCTCGGGTGGGATGAAAATGGGACAAGGGCAGGGTGTATTTGGGGGGCATCTGCAGTCAGCCAAGTGAGTACACACACGTACCCTGGGTCCTGAGCCTCGTTTAGCAAAGCACAGGTCCCAAGGATCTCTGCCATCCCTCATGGCTTTCTTTCCCTCAAACAGAGCAGCAGGCATGGCGTTTGAGGGAGGCTGATGTCTCTGTGGCAGGGACACGGTGCCTCTACCCCAGCATGAGCTCTCAGAGCCAGCTGTGAGAGGAGGAGGCTCAGCTCTTGGGGTCCCTCTCAGCTGAGCCAATACCCCAGTGCAGGCACCGTGAGTGGTTCTGCTCTTCTCCCAGCCGCTGAACGAGGCTTTCCATGAGGCTGGCTGAACAAAAGGCAAATCGAATGTTCCCCTCCAGCAGTCTCAGCAGCAGCAGAAAGCAGGGCTGAGCTGTTCTGAGCAGCGCAGGGATGCTTTGCTGTGGCTGCCATGCAGGCTGCAGGGCTCCCTGGCTGCCTCATCTCCAAAACCTGCTGCTGTCCCTGACTCCCCTATTCCCCAGCAGGGAGCAAGGCATGCACCCTCAGTCACTGATTCAGTAGTGCTTTGCCTTCCCTGTGTCAAGGCTTCCTAAAATCCTCATTTTCCTTCCCTATTACACCAGCTACTGTGTCACCACGTGGCAAAGGCTGCCCGGTGCAGGTGGCAGTGTCACTATTGCTGGTTGAACGGCAGTGGAATTTAAACCTGCATATTATCAGAAGCGTAAGGGGTGAGTGGCTGTGCCCATGTGCACCCCAAGGCTCTGGGCACAGCTCAGCTGGCACAGAGCAGCCACTGACGGGCAGCTGAGTGAGCTCAAAAGGTGTTTCCAGTTTGAAATTTGATCTTGCGAGCTGGCTGGGGAAGAGCTAAAAGAAACTCCTACCCTACAGGTGCGGAGTTTTGTGTGAGAAGCGTATCCCGAGCCGCAGGCACAGGATGCGCTATTTGGGGAAAGGCAGAGGCAGCGGCAGCAGCACACCGTGCGGGAACGCGCTCTCCCCAGGCGTTCATCCGTCTCAGCGGAGCGCTCACCTACAGACACGCCCCCGAGAACCCTCTTCCCCGGTGGGTGTTCTGCTTACACAGGCATTCCCCAGAGATCGTCCCCGGAGACTGTTTTAGCCTGCCAGGAGAGCTGTCTTCATGGCATGTATTTTTAACAAGGCTTAAAGGTATGTGTTATTCCCATCCCCTTCCCTGCAGGATAAATACTTCGGGGCAGAGCGGTTACTGATCTGATCTGCCCGAAATCCTGAGAGATTTGCTCGGTTGTGTGTTCTGTCACAGCCTCTTCCCACGCCCCTGGGCAAGGGCAGAGCCCCGCTGCCCAACCAGGAGGAAGGTGCCACGAAATGTCTGCAGGGTCTAAGCCTTCACAGCCCTCTGTTGTCGTAATTATCCTTCCTGCGGTGCTCCAGGGGTTGTGCAGATAGCACTGATAAGAGTACTGACAGCTCCCGGGTGCAGGGTGATAGGAATGCTGTGATGCTGAGGCTGGCAGACTTTCTGAAGACTGGAGACATCACCAGCGACATGAGACAGTCCCTAGGTCTTGGCAATGCTAACACCAAACTTGAACAGCTAGAGCTGGCCAGCTGCCCAGGCACCCAAATGCTGCTGGAGCATCTTATTTACTTGTGATGGCAACCAACAGCCAAGTGCCTGTGTGAGCAAAGGCCTAACATGCACTGGGTCTTGAATAGCTAATGAACAGGGATGTGGAACATTAGGCAAAACAGTTAAAATTTTCCTTTATGAACAGAGAGGAAAAGTCACATCTCCCTGTGTAAACATGCCTGGGTGGAGAAGTGACCCTGTGTTTGTGAACTCCTCCTTTGCTTCAGACCAAAATGCTGGTTTGATTATGTCTCTCTCCCACCAGGATTTGTATTTTAAATTGAGATTTCTTGCCATGTGGTGACAAGCACAGTAGAGACAGAAAAGGGTTCCCTGGTTCTGGGCTCTGTGGTCCCCAAGCTCCACAGAAAGGCAGTAAACTAGTGGAGTGTGACCCTAATAGCCCTAAATGCTTCCAGTGTGTATAACAATGTAAAGGAATCATCATGTGGGTTTTGCTAGTGCAGTGCCACAGGGAAGGAAATGAGGACAGCTACAGTTGTCTGAAGAGTCCAAACCTTGTCAGACTCACAGATGGTAACTACAGAGTGATGAGGGGAAGCCTGAATCTTTGTTCCACCTGTGAAATCACTTGAGAGGTTATATGAGGGATTGTTTGCTGTGGGGCTGATAGAAAGTGCACTGAGTGAAAGGGAGGACATGGCCATGATCTTTGTAGATGCTCACAGCCTCAGTCCAAGAGATCATTCAGAAAAGTTTTGAAAAGCCATGAATGGTGCTCTTTCTTACAGGAAGTGCACTTTGCTGCCTCAGAAAGTGCTTTCTTACCTTAGCAGTGTGTTATCTGACTGCCTCAGCTAAACCAAGCAGCCCTTCATTTCTTTAGAAAGTGCCAATCTGCTGGGCACCCAGATGTGCCAAACTGCAACCCCTCCATGGCAAAACTTCTTAGTTCCACAGGTTTTGGTACTTAGATTCTCGATTTTTGTCTTTTCTACAGAGAGAGTTAATTGCCAGACCATGGAACTGGCATGTTTAAGTCTCTGATCTGGCCCAGTAAAAACTGGGATCGTTCACATCTCTATCCTGCATGGAGAGACTGCTGCAAAAAATCAGAGGCAGCCAAGTGTCACCCTGAGACACTCTCAGTGTCTGCTCATGGCCTGCTGCTGCTTTACAAACGTCTCTCTTCTTTCCTGGAAACAAATAAATAACCAGAGAACCCAGCAGCTCAGATTGAGGGCCTGAGCTGCTGATCAGGAGCCATGTGTGGAGATGGAGGGAAAACATGCAGACTCATTCATGGAGACGCTGAGTGGAGCTGCCCTGGAAGAGCCTGTAGGCGTTTGCTGAATGCTTAGTAATTAAGCTGATTCTGGGCATGCTGATTATCATTTCAGGGAGATGTGGAACATCCTGCAAGTGCTTGCATAAACATCTGATTCCCAGGACACACGCAAGCACGCGTGTATGGGTGTATGGGAGGGAAGGGGAAGCAGCCTGACTGGTGAGTGCTTTGAGAGCAAGAATAAATGGGTGCTGATGCATCTGTGACATTGTTTTGGTTTTTAATCCAGCAGGGAGGAACCACAGGAAATGGTACATTTATAATCCTGCTTTCTGTCTCTGTCAACCAGAGTGAACAACTCATTAGCATGCAGATTTTGCTCTTTTCCTTTTTCAAAGCAATAATGCAGAGAGAAGCCAAGCGAACTTGGAAGCCCATTGCTGAGGATCTCTTGTACTTTTTGCAAGGATAGCTGGAGGACCACTCTGTTTTCTTAAAGCACTATCCAGGTTCTACCATGAGGTCCTTGATAAAAATTTTCTTAGGACTTTAAACTGGTTTAGGGGTGTGGCTGCTACAAAAAGGTTTGACTCTGGTCAAAGTTGTGAGAGTTGCACCTCTCCCCACCCCCAAAATCACAGAACCATAGAATGTTTTGGGATGGAAGGGACCTTAAAGATCATCTAGTTCCAACTCCTCCCAGCCATGAGCAGAGACAAGTTTTTCTAGAATCCTAGAGACACTTGGTTGTAGACTTTGGTGGGGATATATCGGTTAGATTATTAGAGTCCTGGTTTAGCACCTAGCAGGTCTGGAAGATGCTCTGAGATCCCACCTGCCCTGATCTTCTGGGACATTTCATTCACCAGAGTGCAATCACATTATTTATTACACCCTTTCTCCAACCTTCCCAGCGGGATCCTTGCTGTGCCAAGTACTTCAGGCTGCATGAGGCATCCATAATCCAACCTTTGTGCTTCGTCTCATGGAAGCTCTGGACTTTCCCTGTGTCCTAGCACGGCATTAGTGCTAAGGCAAGGAGGGAGCTAATTGCCTCCAGGCATTTTTGTCAGCCTGTGCAATTCTTACAGAGCTCTTGGCCTTGCACATTATGAAGACAGGCAGGGAG
Source organism: Pycnonotus jocosus (assembly GCA_013400435.1). Classification (NCBI taxonomy): domain Eukaryota; kingdom Metazoa; phylum Chordata; class Aves; order Passeriformes; family Pycnonotidae; genus Pycnonotus; species Pycnonotus jocosus. The sequence goes on from VWYP01023947.1 coordinate 23,531, forward strand.
ACAGACGTGGGTGTATCTGTGTGACAGGGGTGGGGGCAGCAGTTCCAGACAGCGCTCTGCTTAATTGGTTTCCTTCCTTTCCCGCTGTATTAATCACCTCCCTGTACATGCTGCCCAGGGCTCATTTCCAGTCATTTTGCAGGCCTAGTGAGAGGGCCATGGAGCAGCCCAGGAATGGATTGCTTCCCAGCAGTCCCTGGGCAGAGGCACAGGTCCCTTTTTCTGTCTCCCTGGCTCCACAGCAGCCTACTTCCCACCCAGTCCCTCTTTGACGCTCGTTAATGGAGAGGGAGGTGAGCATGAAATGGACTGCTAAAACCTATGAATATTTCAGAGGAAAAAGTCAAGGGACTCCATTAAATCCTGTTCAGCCTCTGCAAATGGAGCTGGGGGGTGGGTGTTCTGCTTAATGAGAAATTCTAGCGCCATGTGACCTCACGATGCTTTCCAAAGCCTCCCTTTTGCAGCGTCCCTGTAGAGTCACCCAACACTGCTGCCATCGTCTCCCTTCCCAGATAAGTCCAACATCTCTGCTGTCAGCCGTGTCTCCTGCTGCCTCAGCCTGCCCCTACCTATCTTCCCTGATATTCACCATCCAGTTGTCCTCAGGTGTACCTCTTCCCCCTGTCACACTCATAGCATGAGGGACTCCTCCAGAGCTGCCCAGCATCCCAATGTCCTACAGCAGCCCACCAGCACACTGTTTACCAGCATCCTTCCCAGCTCACCTGCTATCTTCCCCCAGCCCCTTCCCAAGCCCCCATCCTGATCACAGCCTCCTCCAGACAGCTGCTGCCCACCCCCCTCAGCAAACAGCGAGAGCGCCGGCAGCTTTCAGAGCAGTAGACAGAGCCTGACAGCCCCATATGTTTCAGCAGAGACAGTTCCTTCCTCTAATGGGCCCAGAGGAGCGCGGCTTTCAAAGGATTCAGCGTGGAAGTGACAGCCTGGAAAGTCTTATTAATGGTCTGTGCGCTGGCGAGGGGCTGCAAGCAGCGCGTGTCAGCAGCCCATGGGCCATGGCCAGGCAGAGCCAGCCCTCCCCAGCCACCAGCCCCTTCCGCTTCCCTGGGGCCAGCAGAACCCTTCCCTGGGAGGTAAGATGGGATGGGGATTGGTCTTTGGCTTTTTCCTAGAGACCAGTCAGCGTGTGAGGTCTTTTCAGACCATGCACCTTGTTCTTGCAGCCCTGGCTGCCAAACGTGCCCTGCGGAGTGTCTGGCACCAGGCTGGGCTGCCATGCATGGGCTAGAGCCTGGGGAGACAACCCACAGCTGCAGGTCTTCTCTCTTTGCTACTGACAAGCTGCAGCGTGAAGGAAGCAGAGCCCCAGTGTACAGGAACTGCTCACCCTTTTGCTGGGTGCTGGCATTCCAACAGGAATTGGCTCTTTAAGTGACTTCTAAAGAAGGTCACCTGCCATCACTCACAGAGCTGCCCTTCTCCATGGTTTTCAGGAACACTGATCTTCCACATCCAAAAGCTCAAGATGTCTCTGCTGTTGAACACCAGCAAGCCCTTAGGCCACCAGGAAGTGGGGCAGTTTCTTAGCTCTCACTCTGTTCTTCCTAAATCACTCAGGTCTGCCTCAGAAGACAACAGACGGATTAAGGAAAGGCTCAGGACGTGGGCAAACACAAGGAAGGAGCCTCTGCCCCACAGCACCCACAGTGAAATCACCCACACACTTAAACAATGAGCTGCTGCACAGAGAGGCATTGAATGAGGCTTCACTGAAATTTAAGCCACACACTGTACACGGATAAATGGCCAAGAATGGGGACACCCAGTGTAGAGGGGGAAAATGGAACCCTCTCCATTACACCTCACCTCCAGTGAGGGAAACTGTTTTTCCCTCTCTGGCTCAGAGTCCTAAGGATGGCCAAAAAGCCCTTCAGAAGATGACTGTCTCAAGGTAAGAAAAACATAATTATGGGCTCAGCAGGGAGAGGCCTCACCAGTGGTTTTCAGTTCACCCCAATTAACTCTTCTTTGTTATCCAGGCACCGATGACCTGTACCACCCTTTCCTCCCTCTCACCACAGATAATGAATCTTCTCTCTCGGCTTAGCATCAACCCATTGCTCCTGAAGTGTTAATTACATCTTACTCATAACTTACTTAATCAACTACCATAATTAAATTAAGCAGTGCCTTTCTACCTATATACAGCTTGTAGCTTGGGTTGTAGGCTGATACAGTCTGTCTTGTACAAGCTACCACCTCTCTGCAAACCCTGCCTCTCACCCACAGTGGTGTTCCTCTGAGATAAATGGGCTTTCACTTCCCTGCTTCTCTTATTATTAATGTTCACAGTTTCATGCCAAGCTAGAGGAAAATTATTTCCTCTTTAACACATAAAAGTGGCTCGTCATGGAGAAAAATAATTCCATTTTTAATTTTTTAAAAAAAGTGATCTTAGGTACAAAAGTGCGTAATTTCCTCTGGCTTTTTCTGCTCATCTTCAACAAGGGAGTAGCCCTGTTCAGACTTGATGCCAGCTTTGTATACTGGTCAAAAAGGACCAAGTGTTGCAGACTGGGAAACTGTAAATGTCTATTACAGAGTGCTTCATCTTCCCCACTGGGTAAAGGAAAGCAGGCTTAGGAATTCAGGTGTTTCTATGAGAAACAATGGGGTTTCGCCTGTGATCTCAATAGAGCAATGAAGGTGGCAAGTGTGCTGTCAAGCTGTTGGCATTGTCAAAAATCAGGAAAACCTGAAGTCCCTGCTGCAGTTTCCCCAAGGAAAGGAGATCTCCCCCAGCCCAGAGTGAGCTAAGCCAGGGGACCACCAAAGAATGGGAAACACTTTGCTCACTCAGAAACTGGGGAAAGCTTGCTGGTGTAGTCCATGGATGTGGTAAGATATCCAAAGGGAGTTCACCTGGGCAACTGGGGAAGATTGAACACCCAAGGCGAATCATGGGTCATTTTCCACAATTCAGGCAGAAAGCTTATTTCTTCTTGCAGTGGCAAGGATGTCACTCTGGAAATCATGCAGGGCAAACTTTGTGTGCCTTGTTAGAAAGCCTCAGGTGGAGATTTACATTAGGATGAGCTTCAGCTGACACACATGCCCTGGGCCACCTGTTCAGCTCCTGCCCTCCTCCTCTGCCGTGCAGCAAATGAGAGTGCAAGGCAGCCTTGCTACCTCAAGACAACCATTTACTTGTAGACAGGTCTTTGAATGTCCTTCTAGAGGTGTTTTGCCCCACAGAAGCAAAGCCAATCTGCCAGGGCTGATCCCTGCAATCCAGTGATGTGGCTAATTGAAACCACTTGATTTTGAATGTTTAATATTCGTTTGCACACAAGATCTAGTCCACGCCTTTTTTGGAGAAGCCACAAGGCAACTGATGATTACATACAAGAATACAGACATCTAATTGTGTCATTTGTAAATTGGCACTTTGTCCAGAACCCATGTGAGGTGCTGAGGTCTGCTCTGTTTCCCAGGCAGCTCCTTGGAGCCTCATCAGGAATTTTCTGGGCCCTTGCTAAGCCAGCTGCTGTATTTCATAGATGAGTTGCAAGTGATTCCTAAACAGTGGTTGCAAAGCTTCCTGGGATGAATAGATGTGACAAAAATGCTTGATTTCCACTCTGCTCCTGAGCTGCTGTCAGATACAGCTCAGGATTAAGTCAGAAGCCTAGCACAGCCCAGGCAGCAATTCCTGCTCTGTTCATATATCATTGCACTTGGCACAAACTTGATACTGAGGGAAATAATTGGTAGGACTTCTTAGCTGCTGAAATATATATTTCTATTTCAAAAACTTCTGGAGTTTCCCAGTGAGCTACTGAAGATTTAAATCCAATGAGGAATTTGATATCTTTAGATAAGCTTACACAAGGTTGCCTAACTTCTTTCCATGGAGGGTGGCAGAGCACTGGAACAGCTGCCCAGGGAGGTTGTGGACTGTCCCTCTGGAGACATTCTGGCTCCTGTGCCACCTGCTCTAGGTGACCCTGGCTTGGTAGAGGGAATGGACTGGATGATCCCCAGAGGTCCAACGATTCTTGGTTGGTGTCCCCCATTCCCATTTCCACATCCAAGCAGATTCCCTGATTCAGAATATCCCAGGCCCAGATATGGCCATGGATATTTTGCAGCTTTGTGGTGCCCAAGCACAGTGTTTCTGGGTTCAGCCTTTCCCAGGCAGTGCCCAGACAGCCAGAGGCCTTTCCTGGGTCAGACCATCCTTGGGGATGTCTGTGTCATGTTATATAAAAACCCACCAGGACTTTTGCACAGGAGACCACAATCTCCGTCAGGCCAATTCGATATCCTACCTCAATGGATTTTAAGCACAATAAAAACATACTGGCCTCTATGGCCTTTTACTTCACCATTTCAATTTAACATGGCTTTTTACCCAGACAGAATAAGTAGAAAGCATTTTTTCCCACAGTAGTAGGACTTGACTGAGAAGGTCAAGACAGAATGAAATGAGACTTTTTGGAAAAGAATCAAAGTCCTACACAAGGAAGAAATTTCTATTCCAGGAACAAATAATTGCACACAACTGCACATATCTATAAGTGAGAGACTTTATTTGAACCAATTTTTCAAATACAGACATCTGTATTATTCTCACTTCTCGGGAATGTTTTCTGCTCATTTTTGAAGCTTGCAACCTTAGGACAATATTCAGGACATATGTGTACATTAGATCTCTGCAGATGGACACATTCATAATGCACAAGTACAATGAGTGAGAGACTCTTTCCAGATCCTCACACAAGAGCATCGGAAATGGGCCGCTCTAATTGTCAAGTTCTGCTCTTTTTAGCTTCCAGACACATCACAGTTCTTGATACTCTCTAGGCTGTAGCCACCTTCTTCAGGCCCCGATTTATTACTGTGTTACTTCAGCTGTATGCCAGTGGAACTCCTCAAAATAGGGCTTAGGTGATGCACAGGGATTTGTTTTATTCATTGGGAACAGGCATGAGCAGAAAAACCAAGCTATTGGGTGAACAGCTCACCTGGGATTTTCTTTTGTGAGAGTAGTCTAGGTCTCAGGCTGGGATTTCTTTTTTAGAAGTGACCAGTGGTTCTGGGTGTGTAATACATGAATCTTGATGTTCAGAGCATACAGGGGACCTGTGGCTTGGACCCCAGTGAGGTGTCTCTCAAGTTGGGCACTCCAGATGTGAGCCACTGGGGTCACTAGCCTGTTCTGCAAATCTCGACCTTCACCTCTTCTTCCAAGTATTGCTCAACAGAAGAATGTAGTAATAAAGCATTGTAGGTAAGAATGCAGGCTCGCACATGACCTGAGATCAACACCCTGAAAAATGGATAGAGGGTAGCGCTTTCAGGACCACCTAAATGACTCGTGATCTTCAGTTCCATTTTGAGAAATCACTGGAGAATTTCAGGCCTGAAACCCCCAAATGTGCTGCAGAGAGGAGTTTGGACATCCTTCAGCATCTGGGCCTTGGGAACTCACGTCTCTTTGAAAGCCAGTGAAATGTGTGCTCTCAAGCGCCCACGTCACTTAGGTTATTCTGAAAACTGTACCCTATATACATATAGGTAGTTAAGGGGCAGACTTTCACAGGCACAAGTGGCAGTTAGACATGTAACTCCCATTGGTTCTTTTTCCCCCTCGGGGACCTGGAAAATCCCCCCCTCCCCGAGGAGTTGAATCCTCCTCTCGCATTATTTTCACACCAGATTAACACCACTGGTTCCAGTGGAGCGACTCCTGAGTTACCCCAGTGTGAGCGAGAGGAGAACCAGTCCTGAGGTGCTCTAAATATCCAGTGAAAGTGCTAATGTGGCAATGCAGAAAAGCAGGGAATCTGAGCACAGGCCTGGAAGAGGACCCCCAATGCCACCTCTGGTGCCGCTGAGCTGCAGGTGACCACCAAGTGGACTTCTTAGCCAAGAGGAACCACAAAAACATCCATTCAAACCCTTCCCTCCACCTCTGCAAACCACAGCCACTCAATTTCCTTCTTAAGACATTTATGACAAACAGCAGCCCTTCAGTATGAAAAGTCACAAGCGTTAGTTTGCTGTTTGGAGACCACAGGAAAAAAGAAATAACTCCTGTGGGCAGTTTGGTATGAATTCCCTCTTCCTTGTCTTCTTCTTTCCTTTTTTTCTAAGCTCCTCTCCACCAGTCATGGCTATTTCTTTCATCTAGAGTAACATGTTTCCCAAGCAATGGTGTTTATGTGGTCACCACGGGTGAGATCCTTCTGGCTAAATCCTCTCATGGGGCTGCATTGGGGTTTAGGGTTGCAAAACACTGAGTCTGAAGGGATCTCAGCAGGATGCCCTTCCCCTCCCTTTGGAATGTGGCTCACGGAAAAGCTCCTTGGCTGAAGCAACTATTGCAAGGGTTGTGGGGTTTCATCTGCTATCAGTGCAGACAGTCAGGATGCCACAAGCATTGCAAAGCAGACCAAATTCATGCTTACAATCTACTGCATTGATGGGGAGTTTATGTTGGAAATTATTTCATTTTTTCAAGGCTTAGTCTAGTGAAATGTAATAGTGAAACGTCAAGAGCTGGCCTACAGCCGGTACGAGCATTCAGGATAGCTGCGGATCACTAGAATATCTCATGACAGGGGCATGGAAAAAGCCCCTCTAGGACCCTGAATTTCCACAGCACTGCATGGTGAGGTCAGGCACCATATTCCCAGTGTTAGTCACTCTGACATGCCCTGCCCTTTTCTTGCATAAAATAACAACCACAGACACCCCCAGGAAAACCTCTATCCTCTTCAGGGAGAGAGAATTAGATACGTACTCCCTGGGGAATTCCTGTTGGTTGTTACAGCAGGAGTAATAGAAAAGTTCCAAGTACTCTGCTGACGACTCTTTGCCCCACTCTTTACTTCTGGGACCTCCTGCCTCTTCTGCTTTCAGCTTGCTTGGTGTCTTGCTAGAAAAAGCATTCCTCAAATACCCTTGTTCTCTTTCCGATTTCCGTCCCATGCTACATCCTTTATAGTGTTTGCTTTTAGCCTTTGAAAATCTGGCTGAAGAGGCAACTCAAGGAAATCCAAATGCTTTTCTCTGCTCTCTTCCTGTACCCTGAAGACAGCCCAGCTTCCTATACAAATCTTGTGTATTACACATTAAACCACTGCCTGCTCAAGGCAGGGTTTGTCTCTGTGCTCTCTCTCACGGTCTCTTTGCCCTGACTCTCTGGCAGGATCAGGACACGGTACAATAATAAAGATAGGGGGTGCTTGGTTACAGCCAGTAATTTTAAACTGGAACCAAGGGAGAGGAATTAGTATTTAAATTATTTAGGTTTGCAGTTGGTAACCACATATCCCATTCCTTTTGTGAGGGAAAAAAATCCAAAATACAAAACCCAACCCTTTGTTCTCTAAGCAACATGGCAAAGTATGTTCTTACAAACGGTGACAAAACACACGTGATGCCCCAACCATCAGCCAAGGGGGAGGCAACACGCGAGATACAAAGGTAAAACATCCCTGCGGAGAGAAAGTTGTTTCATTTTTTGAGGAGGGAGGAAGGCCTATGTCCAGGAAGACATGAGAAGCAGTTTTCTTTTTCCTTATAAAGTTAAAAATAGTAATAGCAAAGTGGAGGCAAGATGAAAAATTTGGGGTCTGAAATCAGAAGAGCGGGGAAACCACATGGCCTTTGCAGAAACAGGCAAGACAGAAAATTTTTAAAATGGTAATGACAGGAGATAAGGCCAAACAAAAACCATGGTCCCTCCTTCCTGCCTCCTCCCAAACACCTCTCCCACAAATCCTGAGAGCTGAACCTCAGTTCTCTCAACTTGGTGCTAGAGACACGGGGTGTCTGCAGCGTCTGCGCTGGGCTGGGCCCCTTGTGTGCTACGAACAGCAAACAATAGTGTGCACCTCTCCTCCCTAGGCCTCAGCCCCGTGTCCCTCCCGAGCACCATCCACAGCCCGCTGCTCCCACGGCAGGCGCGGGCGGCGTGGCGACGCCTGACATACGGTCCAAGCAGTGCCTGATGTCTGCGCTACATTTGCTGAATTGAGGTCAGGCTGGAAGGTGTCTCAGGGTTTACCACCCATCATGACATGGGAATATTAGCATATATATCATTTATGAAGTATGACACAATACCTATCTGTCAGTCAGCCCATCTTTCTACCTATTTAGTCTGTCTAATCTACTTTAGCTATCTACGTTTCACTATCTCTATCAATCATCTATTGCTCCATATTGTCTAATTTCTTCCTGTCTCTCTCTCATCTTTTGCACTCTAATCTTTCTTTCTCTAGCTATACTCCCCTTTCTCTCCCTATCATCCATCTATCCACTCGAAAATCTTTCCCCCCTCATCTCTCTAATCCCTGTTTTTAAAAATCTTTGTCCAATCTATCTCTCCCACTCTCTCTTTCCCTCTCTTTAGAAAAAACCCTCTCTATCTCTCTCTCTCTTATTTCTACAGAATGCCAGGAAGCACAAGGAAATGAGTCCTGACACGTTTTGATGGCACTTCCAGTGAGCAGTCTACGTTCAGAGTGATCATTTCCGAGGAGACACTGTTCATCTTTTCTCCCTATTTCCAACAAAGAGATGGAGTAGAACAAAGGAGTAGGACAAGGAGTGCCAGCCAGCCTTCCGAAGGCCATGGGGCTGCCACATCGGCCACCAAAGGCTGCCAGAGCTGTCAGCATTCCCATCTTTTGGTCTTCCTGCTGTGAGGACAATTTAATCCTGGTCCTGCAGCATCACACAGTAATGCTGCAGGGTACTCTGGCTGTCATTGCCAATGAGGCCAGGAATCCATTCAGGAGCTGCTGGGAAAGCACAGGAAAATAACCAGGGCAGTGAAAGAGCAGTAATTAGCTTTTATGAAAGCCCAGATATTACTAAATGTATTTGAACTGTTTGCTCTCACAGCTCATAAAGACAGCAGCAGACCCAGATGGCTGTACAGGCTCAGGGTTTAGTGTCTGTCAGTCTGCCACTGGGACAGGCTGGGTGGCACCAGGGAACAGCCCACAACCTGTGGGAAGCAGTGGTGGAGATTTTGGAAGTGGGGCTCTGCCCATAGCCATAAATGACAGCTGAAAGCCTTGGCACTCATTGGAGCTGGGTGAAGCACCCTGGATTCAGCAGGAGCAGGAGTGAGGTATTTCTCAAAATGCCACCAACTGGCTCCTAGGCCATCAGGCCTTGTCCTGCCCGTTTGTTCAGTTATTCAATAAATATTGAATAAATTGGCCCAATTTATTTTGCCAAACAGAAAACTTTTGGGGGGCCATGCTATGCTACTCAGGGACATCAACTCCAGCCCAGTGGGGTGAGCATCATCCTGCTGTGGCAAAAACCTCAAGTCCTAGGGCCCTGTCCCCTCACAGCCCTTGGCACTCGCCTTGGCAGGGGTTAGACCTTGGGCATGGATCAAAGCTGGTCCCTCTGCAAGCTCATACCTCCAAGATCACCACACTTCTCCAAATCAGGGCCTATAGGTCTCCTAGAGGGATGCTTTCAATAATCTTTACTAAAACTGATTTTGCTACTTTCCTTATTTATGTTAGTCAGTGCTAACGTCTCGCTCAAAATCCAAGCCTGCTCCCCTTAAAAATCCCCTCAGCAGTGCCAGGGAGAGCAGTCAGTCACTGACTGGTGGCCAAGGAGCACAGCTGGGCCACGCAAGAAGTGGCCCACCAAAGACCAGCAGGATGTACGGCAGCATAGAAATGCGACACGGTGGTGTTAATGATAATTATTCTCATTTATTATAATTATTGTTCAGTTTGAAAAAGGAGCCTGGAGCCAAGCATTATGCTAATTGGCACATTTTCTAGTTGTTCTGAAAACAAACTGGGGTTTAGTATTCCTTTTTGTTCATTTGTTTGTTGTGTTTGGTCTTTTGTTTGTTTTTTTTCTTTCGTTCATTCCATCACATTCAAAAAGGAAGAAAAGAACCTTTTTTTTCCCCCTTCTTTTGTTTTGACTCACTCGGTAAGTCTGGACTCCTCAGATGAACGTAACATTGCACACACACACACTTGGAGAAGAGAGAGAGGAGAGAGAGAGAGAGTGAGAGAGAGCGCTCGCAGTGGGCAGACAGACACACGCACGCGCCAGGTCAAAGAACTCTGATACAGTGCAAGAATTTTCCCAAAATGATTGGATCATCATTACCAAAAACTTGCCATAACAACACCAAGAAACAAAGAAATGTTTAAGCCACACTGTTTGACTGGGATTTTTCCTGCTTTTTTTTTTTTCTTTAAATGTTTGCCACACAGAGAGAAAAAGGGTTTAAGTGGTAATGGGAGAGGGACAGACAGGCTCACAGATGTGAGCAGGAAGGGGGGAAATCGAGATTGGGGTGGGAAGGAAGGATAGAGGATAGGGGGAGGGAGGGAGGGGCAATGGGGAGTCATTTCTTAATGTTCAGGCATTTTCTTGGTCCGCCTTGCTCTCTTCTTCTTTCACCTCTTCCTGCTGGGCACTTTCAGTAGGTTTGGTTTCTTCTACAGCATCTAGTGGGGAAAGAGATGGTCCAGCGTTAGTCAGCCATGATCTAGAGCAACCTGAATGTGCACACAGCCTGATGGACTGCATGGCTTCAGGCTTCTCTCTCTCCAAAGTCACACAGGTCTCAAAATCCCTGGAATTTCTGCAGCATGGAAAGAACATGCCAAGGTTCAGCCCAGCAGGCAAATACGCAGCTCTCACAAAACACCTCCAGCCAGAAAGAATGTGCCACTGGAAGGAGCTGCCTTGCTCACTGCTGATGTGCCAGACAACCCCTGTTCATTTCATTAGGGGCACTGATTAGACTCCTGGCTTATCAGCTAGACCACATACCCTTTTACAGAACCCACTGACTGTATCAACCACTGTTGAAACATCGTCCTCCAATTACAGTATGGATACTCCCAGATGACACTTAAAAGAGAGTCACAAAATAAAAACCCTCTACACACTTGAAGCCTGCAAAACCCAGAGGGAAAAATTTTATACCCTGTGAGTCAGATTTCTCTCCCACTGAACAGAGATCTAGAGAAACGTATCTAGCCTTCAGGAATGGGAGCCTTCCTCCAGAGGTTGCCACATCTCTCCAGTTTTCTGGTCTCTCCTTTCAAAAGCAAAGCTGCCCTGGGGGGAAGCAGTGAGTATAAGTGGAAGCTGGGTCTGCCTGTCAGTCAGACACCTTGTTCTGGCACACCATTCATATCAGAAGTTAAAACTACTGCTAGGAGCTATCCCACAATGAACTAGACAGAGGATCAGAACCCAGGGGAAGGCAGAGGCAGACAGGAGGAACAAGGCAAATGAAAGGAATGCCTCCCAAGCTGGAGTGATCTCACTCCTGGGTTCATCTAGCCCATGCCTCCTTCATTGCAGCAGGACAGATTTAATTGTCTCAGAGTTTCTACTGCCCAGCTCTCATCAGGGTACAATAACAAGTTCCCAGCCTCTTTCAGAAACAGTGCATGTACTCGTGGATTGCTTTTTACAGGATAAGGTGGTGGTTGACCCAGGACTGCAGGGCTGTAAGTTAGAATAATGTACAAGGGTCTTAGTGCACTGTAGTGACTGGACTGCTCCATTCCCATCTCTCCCTTTTTCTCACTGGCTCCCAGTCCCACACATACACAGCCCATGGAGAGGTCAAGCAAGCAGCAATCCAGAATTGGGATAAAGAGCAGGGAAAAGAAACACTTGGGATACAAAGAACAGGGAGAAGAAACAAGCACTGAAGGACTGGGTGGTGTGGGACAGAGCACATCATTGGTATGACACATATCTGTACCCAGCTCGTTCAGAGAGTACTGTGGGTTCCCTGCACAATTCCTTGCTTCTCTGATGGGCTATCAAACTACATTGCATCAATAAATAAAATGGGCCAGGAACTGCTCCCTGGCCCCTAGGCCAACTGGCACCACACAGCTTATGTCCATATGGCTAAACTCTCTTTTTCTCCGGAACAGGGTAGCTGTGTCTGGGACCTGTCTGATGCCAAGCTGCTTGGTGTACACAAAAATCACACCAGGGCCTGTGCTGTCAGCCTAACAATGAGGATTGTTCAGTTGCCAGTGTTTAGTTTGTGAGGATTAGCATCCTCATAGCCATGTTTCGTGAGAATGCTAACGGGGATGTGAAACTTTCATTACTGCCACCATTCACACATTTTGGCCTGGTCCATTTGATGCCATCAGATGGCAGACTTGTATTTGCTTCCAATACTGGCAGTAGGTGCTACATTCCTGCTTCCCTCTTCCTCTCAGCTCTTTTAGCCTAGGTTTTAAACATGTTCCTAAGCACCATTTCCTTATGAATCACCTTTAAGTTGTGTGCAACTTTCCATTCTGAATCATCTTCGTTAAAGGCTCTGCTTCTGGACCTACAGATATATTTTATCTTAGTGAATTCTGACTGCTGATTTTCCAGAAGGAAAAATTTCTGTGGGAACATCCCCATGGCCTCAGCCAGTGCATCTGAAAACCCCCTGTCAGCAAAAACATCTGTGGACTTTCCTTCTCTTGACACGGAGCAGCTAAGCAGGATGCTATTCAAGGACTCCATCTATATCTGGTACAGCTACCACCACAGACCAGAGACAAAATAAGCTACTGATTAAAATAGGATCATAACAAGTATCATTGGGAGGCAAAGCTTGGCCTACTTTTTTAATTTTCCTGAATGACTTGATCACTGGGAGGGAGGAGAGTCCCTTTAATGTTGCTCTTCAAGGCACTCATAGAAGGAGACACATTGAATTACAAAGCTGAGAGTAGAATCCCAGTGTGTAACCATCTACCCCTAAATTTGAGCAAAAAGACTATTGTTAGCCAGCAGCAAAGTCTGATTTCTTACAAGGCTCTGACAGATCCTAGTAAGGCAGTGTTTCTGGAGTTTTCTCCTCACATAAATGGAAGATGAGTAAAAGAGCAACAAAGAGACGTAACATGGCCTCAGGAGCACAAGTCCTGACACTGCTTTTCATTGTGTTTAAAACGTTTTGTGTCTTCCTACCAAACTATGCACAAATTTTAGCTGGCAGTCCCACAGCCCCCTCAGGATAGCAGAACAGAGAGGCCTGTAACAGAGCAAGCACAGGGACAGACAGACACTGGGGGGTCCTGCACATCTGCTGTGTGTGTTACCAACACACACAGATGCCCTGTTAATCAGCAGCTGAAAGTGGGGTCCAGCTCCTACAGTGCTGGGCTCTTGACAGCACTCCAGGAGGGATGGACAGGAAATCTGCTCACACTCGAGGTGGAGGAGCTGGCAGTGATGTTGGTTAGCTCACACTGTTCCCATGCTGTTCTTGCTCTTAGGATCAGCAGGCAAGCTGAAACACAATTTTCTGCCATGCTCTATTCCCTGTTAGCTCACCACAGTGGCAATCTAATTTCCAGGGAGTGCCCATGGCGCCTAGAGAGCTCTGGCTGGCAGAAGAAGTGCACAGAGGTGCCTCACTGTCCCCATTAATGTTCTCTGGGGAGCAGACAGTGGCAGGCAGATGACTCTCAGCTAAAGAAGGCCAGAGACTACACTGATTTCTGCCATGGATGAATAGGCTGGACTAACTGGGATCATGGAGCAGCAGGAACAATTTAATGTCACTTCATCACACATTCAAGTTAGCAGAGAGGGATCATACAACTCAAATGCTGGACTCTGCATATCTCAAATATAAACAAGAACTAGCTTTTTGAGTACGAATTATCACACAAAATCCAGTGTATCACTCTCCCTCTTTTCTCTTGCATGATATTGAAACAGTAAGGGGAAACACTCTGTGTAGTGCTACACCCTGCTAAGCTCTGTCTTATTTCCTACCAGCTTTACCAGCGCTTCATCGATCTTTGGGATGAGGGAGAAGAAGCAGCCTGGTGTTATTATGTAGTAATGAACTTTAGAAGAAGCAATAACATGAAGTAAAAAAGAATTCAGCACCAAAAAAAAAAAAAAAAAAAAAAAAATTCAAGCTGTGGCATTGCTAAACCACAGCAGTAAAAAGAAGAGGATTCACTTTGTGCAATGGGAGCAATGGATCACAGCCCCAGTGACATCAGGGCCATTTAACAGCAGTTTCTGATTCACCAGGAGAGGTGAGACAGTTTATCTGACTCACCAATTTTTTTGATGCAGGCTATTTCTGCAGTATATTTTCTGGGCATTCTCCAGCCTTGTTTTCAGTGTCCCAGCAAATGGGGGCAAGGTGTCACCAGGGAGATTAGTAGATAGCTGTCCTGGGGATTCCACACATCAGAGAGAATATCTCTTACACAGCTTTTTACCCCATACTAGTCTTGATTTTCCACTGTTTTGAACTCTGGAATATCGTACCAGTGGGTTTGCAGAGGACAAATACAATTATACAGCCAGAACTGCACAGTTTGGGCATTTTTCATTCACTTTGCACTTTGTTGCAAAGGTGACAAAAAACTGGTTGAGAATTCAGGCCGTCTCCTGCTTGAGGAACAAAAGCATTTCATCCTGGGTTGCCAAAATTTCACCTGTCTAAAGCTGCCTCCCTTCTGAACATGCCAACACTGTGAGATCTCCTCCTGCCTCCACAATCAGAGCCCCCTGTGTCCCCTTGCAAGGGACAGAACCAGCAGGAAGCAATGAGATCTTTCTTCAGGTGAGCCTGGACTGGGCCAGCATCAATGTGCACGTGGTGACATCATGAAATGAGAAAGCTGAAGTCAGAGTGGATGGACATCTCACCTAACCCCAGATACCTACAGAGAGACATCTGCAGCTGATCTTCTCATCCTCTCCTTCCTTCCTAACTAGTGGAGATAAATAGGACATTTCTAAGACTCTATTAACCTGTCTTATTTGGATGCCCACTTTAGGACAAGTTGCAGCTTGGGAATATCTACACTTGCAGCAAGCCAAGGTGGAGACATTCACATTTGTTCTAGAGCACTCCAGCTACAAAGCAAAAAGAAAGACCCAAATTTACAAAATTAGAGTGAAAGAAAGAGAACAGGAGGGGAGGAAAAGCTGTAATATAAAGCAAGAAAAACACTTTAGTGGGGGGCCAAAACCAAATTCGGTCCTGAAGGGAAAGCAAGATTGGCTAGGTCAGAAAGCTAAAAAAGTCACCTCAAACTAACAACAAAACCAACCTAGTTTATGCTTGCAATCACCACCCTTACAGTTCTTTTAATGCACACCAGTCATCACTTGCACTGTTTGTCGTTACTCCAATCCTGTGGTCTCACTAGCTTTGAGATTTTAGTTTGCTTTTTTATTTCAATCTTTGGGAATCTATGCTGCAGTCCAGATCATCCTATAGCATAAGTTATTTTTTCCAAAGCGACAGGCATCTGTGAGCTGAGCTGCCACTGTTCTCTCTTCCATTTTAGCACTTTGGATGGTGCAGTCAAGTTGAGAAACCTTTTGGACAGCCTTGGACAAACCTTAAGCCATTACTGCAGGATTGTTTAGGGGTAGAGCTGTATGGTGGGAGAAGCTGATGTGTGTTTGCTTCCCAGCTGAAGGGCCCATGTCAAAGAGAGGCTTCATCCCCACAGCTCCAGCTGGCACCTGCTGTGGAACAGCATTACTTATGGAAGGGTAACAACATGGAAGTGAGATATAGAGCCTTGCTGCAATAGGGTCTTAGAGAGCTCCTGCTCCTCAGCACTCCACTTATTTCCTGGAAAGGGTGAGAGTCGTGTCTGCGAGCCCTGCTGGGGAGCAAACGCCTGGAACATATGCAGCTCTGGTTGCTGTGAAGCTGGGGCAGGCACGCAAGCAGCACTTCTGCTGGATGGTGGTGCTTCCAGCTGCCTTTGCTGATGCTGTGCTCTAATGGATGAGCATGCAGGCTCCTCTCCAAGTCTCTCCACTGCCCTACATTAGTGAAATTAGGTTGAGTGGATTTCCGGGTAAAACACTGTCTCTTGGGACCTGCCCAGCTCCCGTCTGACTTGCCAAGATTAATTAAATCAGAGCAGACATCAGCTTATGACCACAGTAGCAGCAACCTCTCTGATGATCATTTTTTTGTGACTGGTGGCTTGGGTTTTGTTTTCCTTTTTGTCTCTGTTCCACTGCAGGTCTTTAAATTACCACAGCCAATGCCAAGAGACAAGAAATTGCACAACACTCTGGGATTTTAATACAGATGCAGAGATTTTGCTTTTGCTACTTTCTCAGTGTTTGCATAATTATTGCTGATATTGATTGTGCAGCTAGTACTCTCCTGTGCCTTCACACTGAAGTACTGTCCAAATCTACTCAGACATTGCTCTCTCTAGCATTTGTTGTGCTTCCTCCTTTCTCTGTCCTTTGCCAGCTACAGCTTGGGCAGAGATGGAACTGAAAACCTGTTCCTCATCCGGTTGTCACTCTACTCCCAAATATTAATCTGGGCTTTCCTGTTCTGTTATAAGCAGATCTCACATGACCCAGAGATGACTCTACTTAATTTTTTTTTTCTTTTGAGGATAAGAAGCACTGGAAAGCCTCATTTAAAATCCCTGCCCTGAGCATCTCCTAGTTTTAATGACATTTGGATCCAGATTTGGATCCAGGCTTCACAGCTTGATTCATCTGTCCCGATCCATCTGTCCTTCTAGCCAGCCAGAAGTCTATTCCAGGCAGACGATGGTAGGTCTGAGACTGCTGAAACAAGACACACTTCAGGTTCAGAGCTGTTGCTTATACAGTTCTTTTTCTGATCCATGTTAGCCCATTGCAGTCAGCCCTATGATGCATCATATGCAGAGCTAAAATCCTCCACCCTCCCAACTCACTGCTTTTGAGAACTGGTAGATTAATGCTGCCCCAGCCAAACACCAGGAAATGAAGGAATTGGGTATTTCAGGTAAGTAGCTGTGTCTGGTTCAGGGTGACTTGTGTGATTTCTCCCAAATCCCTGGTGAATCCCACACTCAGTAGAGACAGACCTGTGGTACTGATTCCTGTGAGCCCTGGGGGTCCTGGTGAGCATGTGGTGAGCACACAACACCTGGGAGATCTGCAAACCCTTGGCACACCCTGCAACAAGGTGGTGGGGAGGGATGTCCCCAGTGCAGGCAGCAGGCAGGAGGCCCAGGGAAGTCACCCAGTAATTACTGGAAAGAAGCAAGCAAGTCAGCCTGTTCCGATTGAAACAAAAATGTTAATACAGCCCCAATACATGGGAATTGGGCCTCCTATTCCTGTGCCACCTCATCTTTCTTCAGAACCATATAAGAATGGTTCAGTTGCCCAGCACTGAGGGGAAAAAACAAAAAACCCCACAACTTCTGCAAGTCCCATGGCTGGTAACTTTGGTCCAAGCTTGGACAGCTGCCTCTTTTTCTGATCCTGCTAAATCCTCAGAGGACAGACAGACACAGTTCTGTCGCCCTAGCTGCCTTTGCACTTTATTGGGCTGAAGAGCCAGTGGCTTACGGATTTCCACTCCTTCTCATCCCACCCCATGCCTTTCTTCCTCCAGCACCACCATGGAAATCCAAGCCTGCATTGGCATCCATGTGTACAGTAGATGGAAAGGGAGGGAATGGTGGGAGAGATGCTCAGGGTGTGCAGCAATGGGGAGGGGGTGCTGAGGGGAGTCAGGCTCACAGCTCCATTGCAAAGCATCTTTCACAGTGTCTAGACACCAGCTGCCAGGTTGCCACGGAAACTCCCCAACTTTGGCTGAGGGAGGGAGCATTGAGGTCTCCAGAGAAATGGGAGTGATGGAGGAAGAGGGTGGGGAGAGAAAAGGGAGGATGTTCCTTGTGAATGTGAGGTGTTAACCCTGTTACAGCTACATTTGCAAATATTCTTCCATCCTGGAGAATGGGAAAGAAGCAGCTCTCTTTCTTTCTTCCACTGCTGTTTCTTTCCCACATCCATGGATGCAGCCTGACATGGAAGCTGAGAAAAACAACATGCCTACTGCTGACTGTTCATTTATCCCTGCCTGCTACCAACACTTTTGTCCCAAACTTCCTGCCTGCTGTACCCATACCTGGGCAATTTCAATCCAACTAGAACTGGAAGAAGCCCTGCCAGAGTGGTTAGGTTTTCAGACAGCAAGATCTCCTTTAGCAAGGCCAGTCCCTTGGCCACTGTCACACAACAAGCAAAGGCAGCTCCAGGGAGGACAGGGTGCTCCCACCTGGCAGCAGTGTCATCTGTCACAGTGCTTCTGTGGGGATGTCATATCATCTGTCACACCAGAAAGTGGTGGGCAGGTGGGAGGCCAAAGTAGTGCAGTGGCCAAAGGCAAGGTAAAAGGGCTCTTTCAGGATAAAGGTTCCTCGGACACAGATTCTTTACACTGGCATTGGGTGGCCTCCTGTCAAACAGCATCAAAGGTGCTGTGACCTCAGAGGTGGTGTTGCTCAACAGACCTCTACCAAGGTTCCATGGTCTTCACAGCCAGGGAGCTTGAAGGGGAGAAATGGGAAGTGACTGGTGCAGGGTGTCCCCTGTCATCAGGTGGGATCAGGATTGATCTGATGAACAATCAGGTGCTCAGCTGTCCTGATGAACCAGAAGGGCTCCCTCCAGGAGTGGTTCCAAGCTACCAGCCCCTCCATGTCCTACGTTCATTACTTCACCTGAGGAAAGCCTTTGCAAAAATTACCCATAAGTTGTTCTTTATTCCTCCCCTGCCCCTGTTGATTTCACATAGATCCTGCAGACCAGAAAGGGTAGTCTTTAATTCCTTAAATACCTTATGAGTCAAAGAGCTTGAATATAGAGGTTTTAACTTCCTTCCAGCTGTGGAATATAACTGTTGACAGCTGCTCTTGTATTGGAAAGCAGGATGTCCCCATCTCATGCAACAGCATTCTTTAGTGTCACCCATCTTTTCTCCCTTGATGGTTTAAGTGCTGGAGGATGCTTTAGAAAGAGAGGGGATGTGAGGGGACAGAAGAACAAGGTCTTTCTAAGGCACATCCATTTATTCTTTAGCTTCTTTAGAGCAACTGCCCTATGAGATTATAAGGGAGAAATCAGAGGAAAGATAAGAAGGAATGGAAATACCCTGAATAGATATAGGCCAATTGAACCTTTTTGAAGTGACAGATAGTGATTGTTCTACAGCCAGGACATTCCTAGCAAAGTAATTAATTCAGGGAATGAAGCTTACAGCACTTTGGGAATGGAGGTTTGAATTTGGAGAGGCCAAGCAGATGCACAGAGAACAGCACAGCAAGTGACAGAAGTTTGACAGACAGATCAGGTCCTCAGAGGTCTGCCCATCTCACAGCTCTGCTGAGCAGCCTGGCAATGGTGGTAGGATCAGTAGGGGGATAAAAATGAACCTGAAACTGTGGCAGACTGCTGGCATTCACGCACTGCTGATCCTGAAATAAAGAGGGTTAAGAAGAGGAAGGAAACGTGCAGAGTGGAAGAGCCTTTGGGTTCTCCATCTACAGCTCCCATCTCTTCACAAAGGACTGACTGCAAAGCTCTTCTCCTCCCCTTCCCCGGCAAAACTGGCTGGGGAAAAGAAACTAAAGGAGGAAATCTTCTGTAATTGCGGCAAAATGGTCTAGAAATTCCTTCAGTGCATCCAGAATTAATGTGCTGCTCCTCCCCTCGTACTCCTCCCCCTTCAGCTGTCAGTGGCAGGAAAACAAATTGCTGCAGCCCTTACTACAAACCATGCTCCCGCCTCCCTTCCCCCAGCCCAAAAGACATGTGCCATTCATAAGCTGCCTGACTGCTGGTCTCCATTATTAAAGCCTAGAAGACTGATAAATTGGGGATTCATGGAGCCTGCAAGCCTCCAACAACCACATTGCCATGGAAACCAGAGGCAGCCTCCATCTCCAGCAGAAATGATATTGATCTAGCTGAAGGCAGGGAATTACAATCAAGGGGAGGATATAAAATGTCTCTTTTTCTTCCCTTTGCCATCCTCCCATTTCGAGTTTAAATGAAGGAGAAATTTCATTTAGAGATCATTAGTTTGTTGCCGTCCATCATCATCCACCAATGCTCTGCAAATCGGATGCTAAAATTAATTAAATGCCTGTTGTCAGGCTTTCCACAGCCATCTTCTTTATAACTGTTCCCAGCAGCTGCAACATCAACACCACCACCTCTTTGCATCAAAGAAATTACTAATATTTCTCAAATGCACAGCTGGCACACCCATAGAATCCCAATGTGTTTTGTGCAGGATGAAACACAGGCATTCCTCT
The DNA here is from genome assembly GCA_013400435.1 of Pycnonotus jocosus. Lineage (NCBI taxonomy): Eukaryota > Metazoa > Chordata > Aves > Passeriformes > Pycnonotidae > Pycnonotus > Pycnonotus jocosus. The sequence goes on from VWYP01023947.1 coordinate 43,657, forward strand.
CTAGAAGGCAGTTCAGGCTTCATGCTGTACCCAGGGAAACTCCTGGGAGCCTTTGCTTTCCATTTCATTAGGAGGAGGCTTGAGAGCCCAGACACAGGAAAAGGCATTTCGAAGTACAAATACTTGTGGGAAAAACCCCATTTACAGACATCACAGTGGCACTGCTGGTGCAGAGCAATTCTCTCCTCTTCTCGAAATCCCTTACCTGGGATTGCTTAACAACTGCTTTTCTGAGAATGGAAAGATCAGGAGTCACAGCACCTGTCCTACAAAACTGGGTGGGCAGCTGGACACTTTCCCCAGATCATATAAAGGCCAGATGCTCCTGGTTTGACTTAAGGCTGTGCAGTTGTCCCTTCTGCCTCAAGAAATCTCTGTGACCAGAGGTGTGTGATGCTTGCTCAGCTCCAGGGAAAAGGAGGTGTAGGGCAGCCCTGAGCCTGGCATTGGCCATTTTCAAAGAGCCAAGCTGTACATCAGGAAGGAAGGAAGGAGCTGCCTGGAAAACCTCTCATGAGTGCTCTTATTGCCAGCACCAGTCTTCTCTGTGAAGGTGGCAGCAGCTTGCATCAGTAATTCTGATTTTAACTCAGATTTGGCAAGCTCTGTTTTATTTTTATTTTTTGACCAGTTTTGAGAGCCATTCCTCCCAGTTGGAGAGGGACTATGGAGTCTCTGAACTCTCTGAGTGCTGTGCCAAGCGAAGCGATGCAGCTGTCCCAGAGTAGCCATCTCGGTTTAATTGGCTTTTCACAATAACAATTCCATCAGGCAGATAATGAATTCGGCCATGACATGAGGGCACTCGCTGAGACAGCTGCAAATGCTGGGGAGACCACCTAGGGGCACAGCCAGGCAGCCCCATGCCCTGTGCACAGCCAGCTGTGCCATAGCCAGCATGCACCACCTCCCTGGAGCTGCAGGAATGTTTGGGTTGTCAACAGCTCCTCAGTACCGTCCACTATGGTGGAAAAAAGCACCTTTACAGGGAGCTAAGACAGCCCTTTGCTGAGCTAGTCTGCAATGACAAAGCTTCTCTTCCTCCTCAAAGGACATTTTCCTTGGCCCTGGCCCAGCTGTGGGACCAAGCAGTAGCTGCTCCTCCACCATCTCGTGTGCAGACGAAGTGTGCCATGAGGACCAGCTCTGCACAGGTCCATGGAAGCTGCCAGTTACCACAGCTTCCATGTGCAGAGTTTGTACATATTTGGCCGAGGCAGAGCAGCCCATAATTTTGGCTTGAGCACCATAATTTTGACAACAATGGTCACAAGAAGAGGGCCTGATATGAGGCGTGAACTCATCAGACCTGAGCTGCTCTGACATTGCTCTGAAATTGCACTGAGGCATAGGAAGTGGCACCCCACCATTTTGTGCTCTTATTGTCTCCTCCTGCTGAGTTTATCTGCTATAAAGGTCCTTGGCTCGGGTCTTGCCTGCTGGTCACAGAGCAATGTTGTGAGGTATCCATGTGAATGAACATGTCTCTCTTACTCTTCCTCTCCTGCTGGAGCTGTTCCACTTCCATAAACCATTAAATATTTATTGGGCCAGAGGAAAACATTGACTCTGTAGACCAGTGGTGAGGGCACTCATCTGGAATAGGGGAGACCAAATGCCACATCCTGGCTCCAGCAAACAATAAATAATTTATACAAAGTGGAATAGCTCCAGCAGGAGGGATCAGGGGAAAATGTGTCCAGCAGCCCAATGGCTTGCTTAAAAAGCTCACTGGATTTCAGTTTCCTAGCATAAGGCCCATCCTGTCTTCTGTCCCATTCAGGGAGGACCTGACCCTCACATGGTAGCTACTCTAAAAGCAGGCAAAGATTTTCTTACTACTTTATTCTACAAATCACATAATTCCTGGTAATGGTATACACTATACTTGGGTTTTAATAATTAAAGACTTCCTTAATGAAAACAAGATTATCCCAGAATTCCAGTCCAGCAGGACTCAGAAGCCCTACATGGTTGTGGCTTCAACTGCAACCAGGCTTAACTCCTCTGTTTGGCAGAACCATGTCTATGTGCTTTGCTAGAAATGAGGCCAAGAAGTAGTTGCATGTTACATCAGTAAGGAACATCTGGAATTTTCTCTTCCTTCCCTGATGTAAAAATCAGTGATTACATCCATCTTTCTCATAGTCATTTGGCTTCAGCAATGAAAAAGATTTCTATCTCGAGGCACAAAAAAACATTTTCTTTCTCATGTTCTGTCTCTTTATTGTCTGCAGTGAACAGTGCTGGGTTAGTGTCTCTGGAGACTGAAGTCTGCTGCTCAGCAGCAGTGCTGTGCATTTCTTCCCCATGCCTTCCTGGTGGGCCTCAGCTGTGTTTGGGAGAGGTTGTGTCATGGACAAGAGGTCAAGTTTAGTCCAAACAGGCACCATGCTTGGCCACAACAAAGGCCTGGCAATAGTGCTGGGATGCCTTTATGGAAACATACCTTGAACCCCAAAGATAAGCTTAAAGGCAGGTGCCAAACCTGCCTTGCAGTGTTTGAACAGTGTTGCGAGATCAAGGTGACACTCATGCCTCCTCATTGCTTGGCAATAAGGAAGTTACCTCCTTTCACCACCTGGATCCCTGGTGTACCACTTGAGTAAGGGACTGGGAATGCAGACAAGGGGCCAGACGGAATTGCTGCTCCTATGAACTGTAGCAGCCCTACCAAAGATAAACTCACAGTAGCCCTCTGATCAGATCCCATGAATGTGGGGGATTTCCACCCCTTCTGACAACAAGGGAAAGCAGAGGACCAGTGTTACTAGATTGCACTGAGTGCCTTCACGGCGAGAAACATAGAGACCATTTGTGAGCAGATCTAAGATGAAGACAGACTACTTCAACTCACAAATATTTCTGAAGGGGGGCAAACCCAAGGGCAGGGTTTGGTCTTCTGTGACATATCCCTTGTTGCAGCACCAATGACTGGAGGTTATTCTGAACTGCTCGTGACACTGAGGCTGAAATCACGGGTGAAATCCTAGCCTTACTTAAGCAGGATAGATAACACAGGATGTCTAAACTGGAATACATATGCTCTTTTTCCCTAAGCCCACACCCAGTAAAAGGGAATGGAGTCCCATATTCATTTGAAAACTAGCTGGTTATGGACTTAGTCCACACAAGCTTGGATTCACACCTCCCTGTTAGAGATTTGTGTCATTTCCAAATCAATGTGTGCCCCAAGCTTTTAAGAACATCAAAGATGTTTTTAAAAGTACTTGCCACTACCTCAACTTTAAATTACTTTTACTTGATTCCAACTTCCATCTCTTCAAGTGGTTATCAAGTAAAGTCTTTGAAACATTTTTCACAGCTGCTAAGACACTTTTGTCAAAGTCAGCAGCACTGGGGAATGCTCCTGAATAATGGTCGCAGCTGTTGTTCCTGCTCTCCTATCCCTTTCCCTGTACCTGCAATGCATTATCAGCTATGGTTCTGTACCACTGCACCCACTTCAGCGTTGGGATTTGGATGCTCTTCCAAATGTCAGAGAGATTTTCTTCTTCATTAAGCCCTGTAGGTTACAGGTAATGTCCAGTAATCATTACCAGCATTACCAATTACTGTGTTTTGCTGAGGGAAGATGGAGAGGTTGAATAGTGTCTTCCACCTTCTGCTTTCTTTCATAATGAAAAGAGGACTCATTTGCTATTGCCTCAAGGTACAGCTGGGAAGTCTGTCATTCTTTGAACACTGGATAATTGGGACCTTATGACCTTTATCTAAGACTTATTTGCATGAAGCACTGAGTCTCACTTTTCTGGTCATTAGGGAAACAGCATTTTCCTTTAGATCCCTGGACTCTGTCCAGCTTTCCATAGTTCTTTTCCTTCCTACAGCCTAGCAAAGGGCAGGTGTCCAAGGTGGACTCCTGACTGCCAGGACTTCAGCTGGGATTTTCCACTCTGTTCCAGTGTCCCATGCTGACACTGATGTAGCTAAGGATGCAGAAAGAAAAAGAGAAACACTTGCACAGCTCAAATTCACATTTGGTGATGATATAACCAAGGCTGTTTACGTGGTACAGGCCATTAGAGCTAAAGGACATGCAAAGGGAACCTTTGGCAGGAAATACAGAAGCAGGAAAGAAGTCACAGTTCTAGTAATCTGCAAAACCAGACCAGACTCTTCTTCAAAGAACAGCAAAGCATACAATAGCAGTACTCTCCATCATTTGAGTTTCCTACACACATTATTTTTAATACCTCATCTATTTTCTGTCTGAAAGATATTCAGAGAAGAAAGCTAGGAAATGAGGAAGCCTTTCTTTAAATCAAGCTTACAGCATGAGTACCATCTTGAGAAATACTGTGCCTAGAAACCTATTCAAATTGAGCTTGTGTAATATGGTCTTTCACAGGTCTACTGGAGGTCCAGAAATGGAGGTGGAAACTATCCCACAGAGCTGATGCAAGTGGCTTGACTTGTAAGCCTTCTGTACTGCTTACATTTTCCTTGGTTCTCTTGGCCACTGCCCAGTTTCAAAGATCATCACAGGGCTAAATAAAATATTTCAGTAGTGTCTTTATAAAAAGAGTCATTGCAGTCTTCAGTGCTCATTCAGTAGCTGTCTGCAAAAAGGAAAGAAGTTGGTGTGCATGAGGACTGGCATGAGGAACTAAACAGAAGGAATAATGCCTCTCTGGAAACATGTAAAAAGTTACAGCTTTTTTTGGACTAATGTGAAATGTATCTGTCATTCCATCTCATAAAATAGATTTGCAGATTTGAAGGGAGTGCAGAGAAAAGCAACAGAGTTCCCAAAAAGCATGGGAATAATTTAATATAAAAAGCAGTTGAAAGCACTGCTTCTGTTTTCTTCAGGAAAGAGATGAACAACAAGGGCTGTGATACTCTGCCCTCTGTGCATAAATGCATACTGTATGATGCTATATACCATAATCAAAGGCATGAAGTAGGGCTGTCACGAGCTTTTGCTGTTTCTGTGACATAGCACAAGTACAGAAAGATATTTAAGGCAATGGTGGCCAATTTGTCACCAAACTTCATGGCCATTGTACAGCTGGAGCTGGGAAAGCTGTTGATACTTAATCAGGTCTTTTGTGTGCACACACACACACACATATATATATATCTATCTATGTGCCATATAACACCACAGTTATACTAGCATCAAAAGAGAGAATAGATCATGCTTTACCTGTTAAACTAAATCTTGAGACCGTAAAAGACATAGATGAGTCCCAGCAGCAGAGAAGCAGTTTACCCTAGATCTGTCTGTAGCAGTGCTTTGTGCTAGCCACAGCAAGAAGTACAACAAATGGATATTAGCTCTGTCCTAGCTTGGCAATTTCTCTGTTCCTTTACCAGTTATTTGCATGGATCATTGTGAGTGCAACTTCACTGTGCCAGAGTCTATGAAATTTCCACAGAGATTGCAAGTGATCACTGCACTGACATAGATAATCCAGTATTAATGCACCTATTAAATAGCTCTTGAGGAATGTCTAACTAATCTGACTATGCTGACCTGCTGAACTTTCCAAATCCTTTACCTCTGCATGTGGCAGTCGTCTGTACCACAGAGTCAGTATTTCTACTCTTGAATTTCAGCTCCCTGTAAATCCCAGCTGATACTCTGCAAGCTCATATCTATCTGAAAAGTCCAGCCTACTTGATCCTAGTGTAAAGAGATGACACTGGCAGTGGTGCAGAGCACTTCTGGCAGCAACAGCAAAGAGCCATCTCTTAAATTTCATTGTCTGTCTGTCCAGACTGTCCACAGCTCTGCTGTTTGAGCCCTTCTCAGCAGAAATTTTATTTATCATTTATGGCAGAAAGCCTTTCTCTCACAGAGCATTTTCTGAAGATGATCAGAATGCAGATGCAGGGGGCCACTGTGGAAAACATTGTAATTAAAGTGATTTACAGCAAAATCTAGGTGGAGTTCAACCACTGGCCTTGGCTGTAGAGAGCTGTGTGTTAGTGTGAGTGACTACTGTACATGGCACACACTGTGACACTGGCAGGCACTGCTCTAGACAATGTCACCCATACAGGTGGTTTGGAAGAGCAAGAGCTGTAGTTGCCAACACCAGAAGGGGTGAAAAATTGCTGTCACCTCTCCTGTAATTTGCAGCCTTCACAAAATAAGCCAGTGACTCCGGTAACCAGCCTTGAGTGTCCATGCATTTCTTACTGAGGTTCCAGAAAAACTGGTACCACTTGGGTATGAAGGAGTGATCACCCCACTCTCCTCAAGAGGCCTTTTCCACAGTTGGCCCACACCTTTTCATCAGTAAATATGTTTAATGTCATCTATGACTTTATTCAAAGAGGTCAAGAACTGCTTCACCATGGACCCATTAGTGCAGTTCCCACACCTAGAGGCAAGCTGCATCTCATTAGGAAACAGCAGACCTGAGGCACACTTGGGACAAGAGACAATGTTGCACTGCAATAGAGGAAGAAATCCTGCACCTGTGCCAGGTCGTGTGCAGGAAAATTGTGACATTCCACTTTCCTCACCCTGCTCCTCACATAGCTATTTGCACCAATGCAAACCCAGCCATGAAACAGGTGATGTTTAAACCCATGTAGATACAATGCAAAGATTAAAATTTCAGAGCAACTGAGGAATAGAGACAGATTTCATACTTCAGCATGTGTCAGGCAACCTAAGCTGCATTTATTTAGTCTTACTTTGTTGCTGGAGTAGTACTATAGACAATAAAATGTTGCCATGCTTGCTTAGAGTTGTTCCCTCTGGGGCAGCCATAGGAAGACTATTGTGTTTGTATTGCTTTCCTTGACTGCCAGGTGTAGCAGCAGAGATAAGCTTCCTTGAAACAGGAATGGCAATGAGGTTGCTCTGCCTCATGCCAGCTACTCATGGGCCAAGACTGAAATTCCAAGTCACACAGCTGCAATCCTCTTGCATAGTGCAGGCTGCACATTCTGGCTGGCACAAGACAATAGAGAAGTCTCCCTTTCCAAATCTTTATAGAGCCAGTGCTCCCAAAGTGCAGCAAGCATTGTCCTTCCATCAGTATGGGGATTGAACTGAAGACAAAGAACTGATTCAACTGTAAACCATGAAAAAGGATCCACAGGGACTTGCTCCCTCTGAGGAAGTGAAGGGAAGATGGTGCCTCCCAGTGCTCCTCGCTTGTAGGATACAGGGCCCTGGGGGAACTGCTAGCCCGCCCACATGCAAAGCATTTGTCACCTGGCTGATTTTTCATTTCAACTGTGAAGCTGCTCCATTGTCCAGCTTTTTCATGAAGCAGGAAAAGCATTCTTCGTTTCCCAACAAAAGAAGATCCAGTTGTTTCCTTAGGCAAAATTTACTCTTTCACATTTCTGGGCTTTGTATTCTTACCTGACAATCTGAAAGTGCTTTGATGTGAGAGCCAACCAAATTTGGAAGTGAGACTTGAAAACTTGTGAAAGTACAAATCGAATCTAACACTGTGTGACATTCAGACAGACATGTGTCCTCCCCAGAAGGACATCATAGCCCATCTTCTTCCACAGTCTGCTGTGCTGCATGCTGATCCATTTCAAAGCTGCACTATAAGACTCTTTCCAGTAACTCTCATGGAGACTCTGGATTTATGCCAATGCAACCATGATTAGAACGAGTCTCACTTCCTCATCCATATGTAATGTATAAATTCCCCCCATCACTTTTAGATTTTGTCCTGCTGAGTAGGTTGTCATCTAAAGGAGCCTCTCAGCATAAAACCAACACTAAAGTGACAAAAGCTGGATTGCAAGAAGAAAACCTATAAATCCAAGTCTTGATAAGGATGCTCAGATGAAAGCTTCTTCACATTCCTATCATCCACCAAAAGACATGAAGAGGTTTGAGAGATTGTCCTTCTTACATCAGTCCTTCATTGCCACTGAACGCAGCCCACTGACTCATTTCATGCCTTACCCAGGCTGGAATCCATCTCTCTTTTACCTTTAGATCCACTGAGGATTTCTTAGGAACTGCCCTACTATACAACTAGGAATGCCTGGCGTTCCAGACCAACTACTATTGCATACAGGACAGTTGTTTGAAGCTGTTTCTTAGGCCATTACCAAAAGACAGATAGAGCATGTAAAACTGAGTAACAAGGAGAGAGGTGAGAGCTGTCAGGGGAACTACTGACTGGTACAAAAAACCACTCCGTCTGTCCCCCAACTCCAGAAATATTAAGCATTAAAAAACTGTGCACTTCTCTTTATCTGGTTAGTTATTCCTCCTTCCATTGTCTTTTTCTGTCCTGCCCATAGGTAAAGGCAAAAATCTCTCCTGGATATGAGTTAAATGCCCTTGCCTTTTGCTTGTGCTTGCACCAGGGGAGGTATCCAAAGATAGCCTGATCCAGTCATTGTAGTAAAATCCAAGGCAGATGAACACCACCACCCCAAAGCACCAGGGTCAGCACACCTCAGGGTAGTAGCAGCCAGGCATGCCATGGCAACCAGCCACCCAATGACACTGGCCAGGAGCCAATTTGATTTATTTTTGGCAGCCTGACACTGCATACTACTGTGCCAGTCTTCGATCACAGAAGCGATAAGAGGTGACCTTTGAAGGCCAAGGGGACAGATGAAGCTGAAAGAGGATCTGTCCCTGGGCTGGAGGAGCACTGAAGTGGCAGATGTCCCCGCTTTCATGAATGACCATCGCAGTCATGCCAGCAACCACCACTGCTGTGCTTGCTGGGGAAAGACTGGGAGAAAGGTTGAGACCTGGCAAATGTGTTTAAGTCTATGGAAAAAGTGAGCAACAAAAGAAATAAGAGAGGTTTAAAGATATGAGAGAGTAATAGGATGAAGATGGTAAAAAGAAAACACAGGCTTTCTGTCAGGAAATATTTCCTGTCTGTGGGTACTTTTGTACTGTGATGATGCTCTTCAGAGGAATATTCTTTAAGAAAGAAGCAGCTTCCTACCATTGTGGACATTGTGCTATAGAGCATATTGCAGAGCACAGCCTGGAATCCTGAGAGATGTACAAGGAGACCTATTTAATCTTTTTTACATTTCTTTCTTGGATGACTCTGGGGTCACTTAGCCAGCTGTTCAGGTTTGTGACTGGAAGGCTGATATCATACTGGAATAGGAATTCAAGAAAAATCTATATTCATTAACATTTTAAAGAGGCTATCAGCTTGACTCTGGCCACGCACCTTCCATGTTTGCTTTCTGCAAACACTGCTAAGCTTGGGTGTTGCTGCATGCATACTGAGTGAGTACAAATGGATGCACACTCTGGTCTTGAGCACTCGATCACTGAAAACTCATTTTTAAATATATATTTGATTGTAGATTTTTCCAGCTTCCTCTGTTGGCTAGATGTTTACATAAGTAATAGTATCATGTGCAAATGCATATTAAATTGTGCATTTTAAATGGCCACTTCAGATGGTGTGTCCATGAATGGTTGGCCACTTTAAACAATGTTAAACCCCACAAGCGAGTGGGGAGGATATCTGAAAATTATTCAGAAAATTGCATAGAAATGAGCCATTTTTTCATGAGTGACGATTCAAAACAGGTAAAACAAATGAAAATTAAAATCAAATTACTTGCTACTATAAATGTTCTATCTCTATCCATTACAGCAGATTTATATGAACAAAAATGGAATGTCAATTCAAAGCAGAATCATTCTTGCTTAGGAATAAGGAATCCCATTAAATAATATGAAATTAGCATTCATTATCCTGTGTAAAGAGGGCCCCAAAACTGATTCACCCTGCCCTATTCTTGCCATTGATGTTTTTACTTTTGGCCATGTATAAAACCAACAAAACTACAGCATGCAACATAGCAAATTATATTTCACTAATCACATGACAATTTATGTTTCCACTTAACTCATCATATAAAGTAAAAACAAATTGCTGGAGACCTGGACAACAAAAAGCAAACATGGACAATTCAATTTCAAGGCTTATCTCTAGAAACTTCTAAATAAGCAGAAGTAAAACCAGCAACCCATTGTAGTTATGCACAATCAGTTCAGACTCATGCTCTTGAAGGCTGCTGCCCTTGCCCATCCCTTAAATCACAAATGTCCTGCATGAGCTCCTCTCCAAGTATTTAATCTGTCCTTTTGGACATCTATTCTTCCCTATCTGTCTGCTTTTGTTGAGCAGGGATAGAGTTCCCCTGAAGCCCCAGGTTAACTATGAGGCTTGGAAGCCTCACTGGAGAGTGGGAGCTGGAATTTGTGGAGGAGAAGTAGTGGGCCAAATGAAATTATGGAGAAACATCTGTAAGTACAAGACTGGGTGCTGAGGCTCTCTAAAATTTACATGAGGCTGTTTAGGAACACTTGGTATTCAACCCTCTCTTCTGTCCTCACTGAGCTGAGCTGTCAGGGCCCTTAATCTTTCCTTTCCCTATCTGATTCTCTTGCTACCCATGTCTGAATTAGCTGACATGTCTAAAGCATGAAGCTTGCCTGGCATGGGTTACCCCAAGTAGAAACCATACAAGTATGGGTATGGATGAAACTATAAGCACTGCTGATAATAAGATGTTCCTGACTAGGATGCGGTTGTACCAAGAATCTCATCCATACACAAGGAGATGGAAGAAAGACCCTTTTGACTCCAGGACCATCCCACCAGCAAGGTCTCCTGCAGAATGAGAGAGCTTTTGTTTTGTGAGATTTTCAGCTAAAGCTGAAAGCCTCCAGTGACCTGGCCAAGTTGCCCCACTGGAGCTTGTCTGTGCTAGTGGGACTGAAAAGGTTCATCACTATCTTTAGGATATGCAGAGCTTGTGGAGCTCTCCCTCCAATCCTCCCAGCTGTCAGACACTGTCCTGCCACCATGGAAAAAAGGGCTGATGGCACCTCCATCTAGAGGAACAGGAACCTCAGCAGGAGCTGCAGTATTCCCAAAAGTTGACTGGAAGCAGGAAAGAGGGTATTAAGCAAGAAATTAATCTCCCCCACCCCTAAAAACTGCCAGGGGGATTCCCTTGTTAACTCTGGATCTGATCCCCACACTATCTCTGGCTCCCGGGAGACCGAGGCAGGCATCCATTTCCAGGGAGGCCATTCCCCAGCGAGGCACTCACTCACCTGTCTTCTCTTCGGTTTGGCTGCTCTCCACTGTCTCCATTTGGGGTTGCGCTGTTGCCTTGGCAGTAGCATCCTCTGCGGCAGGGGTGGTGGTGGCAGTGGTGTCAGCAGCAGGCACGTCGGCTTGTTTAGGCTCCTCTTTGTCTTGGGCTTCGTCAGCCTTCAAGGACGGCGAGTTATCAGTGGAAGCTTTAGTGGCACTTTCCCTGTCGGGGGCAGCGGCAGCAGCGGGCTTTTCCTCTGAGGAGGCGGCAGGAGTGGCAGCCTGTGGGGCTGGCTTCTCTGAGCCCGTGTCGGCGGCTCCATCTCCCTTTTTCTCCTCCGCTGGCGCGCTGCTGTCTTTGCTGCCCTCCTCCTGCTGGGCACTGTCAGCGGCGGCCGCTTCTGTGGCAGCAGCAGCCTCGCTTTCTTTGTTCTCGGCCGCTCCGCCAGCAGGGCCTTCCTCCTTCTTGTCGGCGGCATCAGTCTCAGATGCTGGGGCATCTCCCTTCTTCTCCCCCTTGAGCTTTTTCCTTGTTATGTGTCCGCGGAAGCTGGCCTGGATTTTGGTGGCTGCCTTATGAGCTTTATCTTCTGGTTTGATGCCATCTTGCTCGATCTTTTGGTCTCCGTCCTCATTTTTTTCAACCTTTGAAGAAGAACAAGGGAGGAGGGCAGAGGAGAAAAGAGGGAGATAATTTAAGATTTCTTCAGGTGTAGCAGATGCTCTAATTTTATTGAGAATATCCCACCTTCCCCTCCTGCTGAGTGAAAAGTTTCAAAATGGCCTTTCCATTTGGTATGGGTTTGGAGCCAGGTGGCCCTAATTTCATCCTAAGGCTGGACAGACATAGGTCTCCAGCCAAACCTCCAGCCAGAGGTTTGTAAAAGAAATTTAAAGCTTCTCATCATCTCTGTCAGCAATGCTGAGAGCATCTTGGCTGTGTGCAAAGGCTTTCACCAGCTGGGTTGTCTCTATTTCCATGATTTATATTCCCATTCATTTTGAAATATACCAATTCTTTTTCCCCTACTCATTTTCAAAACAGTCTCCTGAGGGAGATTTTCACAGTCCTTCCAAACCCACCTCTGCTTTCAAGTCAGTGTTTCTTTTTAATGACACCTTGTTTCACAGGTGTGTGACTCTAATGACACCAAGTGCTTTGTCTTTTATAGCTTTTTGGCTGGGGATTGCCAGCAGAGAATGGGATTGCTGCCCGCCCCGGGCACACACAGATATTCACAGGATGCACTCCTCACAAACACCCTGCCCGTAAGCGCTCCAAGCTCTTTGCCTTTGCTCTCCTCTCGTGGTTTCACTGAAGGATTAATATCACTCTTTCCAATTTCAGCTGACTATTATTATTTCTTTCACTATTGGGGGGAATTCAGCCTTATAACAAAGAGCAGGCATTCCCCGTGTTTTTTAGACTTAAATCATGCATTGAAGTCTTAAATGGGACCAAAACAGAGCCTGTGCCTCATGCTGGTCTGCTGCAGAGAGATAATGCTCAGCTTATAAACCCTCTCTGAATCTACAGGACAGACCACGCTTCACCCCAATAATTTAGCAGCCCTTGGGCAAGTAACAGCTCAGCTGCATATTGATGAAAGGACACTGTTCTATTAATAGTCCCATTGGGAAGCATTCAAAAGACCCGTGTGGAAGCAGAGCCACTGGTCTCTGCCGTCTGCACCTGATTTCCATCACTGGCTCAAGTCACAAAACAAAACAAGCTGACTGGGAAAGATAGAAGCATTTACTCCTGTGTGGGAAGAGGGAACCATTCCTTTCACCATTGCAACTGAGATGTGCCACCTGGGGAAAGGCTCCAGACCAGAAGAGCAGACAGAGGGGACAACCTACAAACATGATCAACAAAATTGTAGCAGGAAGAAGGGAGGAGAAGCCACTGCAACATGCCACTGGAAACAACATGCCTGTGGAGAGGGGGAAAGAAGAGTAGCCACAGCAGCAGCAGTTCCTGGGAAACAGACTGAAGTGATCATTTCCACAGCACAAGACAGGGTCAAGCACATGTGGGAATGATGCTCAGCCAGGGAACCAATCTGGTGTCCACTGCCATGCCAGAGATGGTACCCCCTGTGTCCCACTGGGTCCCCAGTGAGCATAGATCCCTCACCCTAGCATTGGTGCCCATCATTAAGTGGGTATGGTGGCCAAGGAGTGAGCAGCCCCAAATCATCAAGGCAAAGAGCCACCCCACACAGCTGTGCAGGGATGTGGATGGGTCTGTATACAGCAGGAAATGAGATGGGAAGGGCACAGGATGCTTATGTAGCAGGGGGAAAAAGGCTGTGAATGAATACATAAATGGGATTAATACACATAATTCTGCACAAGGAGTTTTTGTGCTTCTGGTCATGCCCAGGAACAAAACGGTTGTTGCACCAATCACAGGGTGAGCACTAGGTCTACACTTCTCCAAGTGCAATAAACGACACAGTATGGAAAATGGGCTTGTCATGTTTGTCACAGCTTGTCAGAGAGCAGGTGATGGTTATGTGCAAAGACCATACAGGCACCAGCAGGTTGCAACTACTCATGTGTCTTGCATTGCTAGCTCAACACTGCTATTCAGCATCTGGGTAAGCTTTCAGCCTACTTCAGCACAAGGAGGTGGAAACAAATTGGAAGTACATTTAAACTAGCCAGAGAGTGCAGAGCTCCACACAAGCTCATCTATCCTGTTCCTTAGACAAGTTTTGCAGCTTGCAGTAAGTCCTATGTTGCTGTGGCAACCTAACTGCTACTACCTGAACTAGCTGGTTTAAGGAGATCTTGGATATGCCAGCATTACACCGTAGCCACAGCAACATGAAAATAGACTGGTACTCCTTCAGAGAACTGTTTAACACTTAGATGCTGTAGCTTTGACTCCTTCTCCCCAAGGACTGAGGCTAGTCTCAAACAGCAGCAAGATTAGGAGACTGGAAAAACAATTTAGACATAACTATGAGGCCTTAAGGGTGCAGTGCCCATGCCTGATTCCTGCAAAATCATTAGTGAATGTGACAAAATTATCAATCCCTGGAGAATCAAGAAAAACATTGACTGAAGGAAGATAATTCTTGCCTCTGGCCTTGTTGCTCTCACATCCCACACGCTTCCTACACCAGCCAAGACAGCTATTACCGGTCGTGGACTGCTGCATGCCTGACTCTCTGACTCCAGAGCTGCCCTGTCACCTAGGCTATGCAGCCCTGTAAAGGTTTATCCCCTTTCCTTGCTAGCCAGAGCCCAGGGCACAGTGAGCCCTGTGTCCCTGTCAGCCCCTGACCTGGCAGGCGATGGGAGAGCACTTCTCTCCGGGAAGGTCAGACCAAAACCTCTCACCTGCACCTACAGCATAGCAGAGCTAAAAGGCTCCTTTGCCATTCCAGTGACATCATTGTGCTATTCTCCCAGTTGGGAAGACATCCATTAGAGTCCTTGCCAGATCCCAAGTTGTGCAACTGCAAAATGTATTTCCAGTAGGGTGCTTTCAGCATAATTTCAGATACAAAAGATAAGAAACATGAGATTGGGGCAGAGGTGGAATTCAAGACTGTGGATGAAAGATATGTACTAATAGTTTATTTTTGCCAACTGTGGCCCTCTGGAATCCTGTTTCTATTCAGTCCTTTCCCCGTAAAGCATCCCAGGCATTTGAATTTTTTTTTTTTTCAGGCTACTGGCCTGTAGCTACTTCTGGGGTAGGACAGAGTATCCATAAAGTATGTATGTCATGTTGTATAACAATGGATTGGGTAACAGACAGGTTGTTCAGGGGGAAACTTCTGTTCACACACACACAAAAAAAAAAAAGCCCCAAGGGCTTTTCATCAGTGGATTATGTGCACAGCAGATAAACCTTAATTAAGGAAGCGCTCAAAAATAACCTGTATACAGCAGAAGCTCCTGGAAAGCAATTTGTCTTCCTTGGAAAACTAAAAGGGTGAGTCAGCCCTGCCAGGATGCATTCAAAACCATCTCAGTGGAAAACAAGAAAGCTGTCTATCTATCTCCCAAGCGTTCACGACATCTTGGCTCTAGTATTGTGGCTGGAATAAAGTGACTATTATTACTGGTGTTTGCATGGAATCTAGAGTTCCCAGGCAGGAATCAGGTCTGGTAGGGATAGGTTTCAGATATTAGTGTTCCATCAGCCCCCTCCCCTTCATTTTCACATT
Source organism: Pycnonotus jocosus (assembly GCA_013400435.1). NCBI lineage: Eukaryota > Metazoa > Chordata > Aves > Passeriformes > Pycnonotidae > Pycnonotus > Pycnonotus jocosus. Next base: position 58,898 of record VWYP01023947.1, read on the forward strand.
TATGCATAAAGTAAGATCACATTAATGCTTAATACTAACATACTCAGGATTCTGTTAGAGTACCTGCAATGTATTGCCATTTTACACAGAGTAAATGTCCTCTGTTTCATTTAGTTTTAAACAAATCATGGATCCTGTAATGGCAAAAAGATATCACTGAGGTAGGTGGATGAAGAGCTAAACAGTTCTAGAAAAAGACATAGGCAAATATGTCCATTTTTTTATTCAGACCATCCTAATATACCCAATGAAGCCAGTGTGCAAAGCTTTGCCTCCATGAAACACACATTTATGTCCCTATCTACACAGCATCTTTCCAGTCCTAGAGGGACAATCCTCTCACCATCCCCATCTGCTTGTCTGCCACACCTCCAGGTTTCTAGGACATCCCTTCCCAGGCAGACTGTCCCTGTAAGTGAGAATTTCCTTACTACCAAGTAGCTGAGAGAGTAGGAAATAAGAAATTAATGTTAAATCACAGATAGGGCAGAGGTTAATTCTTAGGTACCAGGAATGTAGAATTTTCATGGAGCCATGACAAGAAGATTTCGAATATCAGGCTACTTTTACACCTTCCATCTACAAACTCACATCTTGCGGGGGGGTGTGGGGGGGTGTGAAATTATGTCAAAGAATTAAGGAAGTATTTCTATAACATCCAGACCCTTTTAAATGTCTCCTGTGCTGGTATTTCAGGAAAGGAGAAATGGAGGACCTAAATGTTTTCTAGATGTTCCATGTGCTTGCAGCCACATATAGGCAAAGAAAGGAGAGGAGTGAGTGCTTTGGTCCTTGCTTGCTGTTAGTCCACTTGTCTCTCATGATGTACCTCGTTGCCTTTCCTTGGAAAAATAATCACATTGATTTGTATTCTGAATGCTGCAGTGGAGAGATCAAGAAAGAACTTACTGTTTCACTGAAAAGTGTTTGAATATTACACAGCTTCCTCTGCTTCTCTCTCTAGCTCTCCTTCTGGTGTTTCTCTGCTCTCCAATATACAGCATGTATCAACCACCTTAATATTCATCTTAGGATCAGGCTGCTACATGCTGTAGCCATGCCGTATGCTGAGCCATCACCCTGGTATCCTGCTCCTTTCTGTCCTTAGTTAGGAGCTCCTCTTAAACGTGACACCAATCCCAGAGCCCTTTGATACACGTGCCCATCTCGCAGTAGTCTGAAAACTGAGCTCAGATTTAGGACTTACACACCTTTCACCAGACAAGGCACCAATACTGGCCAGAGCTTGGATATCCATAGGACCATTGACATTTATCAATAACGCACTTCACCCATTTCACTCAAGGGAAATATGATAGATGATTGTTACTGGAAAAACAAACAAACAAACAAAAAACCACAACAACAACAACAAAAAACCCACCAAAAAAAAAAAAAAAGGCAAACAACTGTGTTCTTCACACAAAGAAATAAGGGCCCAAAGCCATTCCTTTCTCATGACACCTGTGCTAAAGTATGTGTGGAACCTTTCCTTCAGTTATTTAGGTGAACTAGTGCTGAATCACCCAAACACCCGTGCTGTTTGTGGGGTTGTGTCTCAGCCCATGCTCTATTCTTGGCTAGAACATGATGTATGTTCTTACTCATGTTACTCAAGGCTACTTGGGCCTAGACTCACAAAGAAATTTAGGCATCCAACTCCCAATGACTTCCCAGGATGGAGTAACCTCAGCATTTTTCGTGGGCCTGGCTCCACATGACCTGATTTGTCTCAGAGACGGCATTTAAGGAGCAGAATGTATTAAAAAAAAAGACCAGCTGTCTCCCCAGAAGGAGTGAAGCATGGACACGTGAAAGAGAGAAAAGGTTTTCACACTTTGGGAAGTGAGGAAGCAATTTAGCACAAAGAACAGCTTTTTTTTAACCTAGTTAAATGGTGTGAAGACACCTGGCTAGAGGATAGCACCTGTCAGCACAACCTGTCTTCAAGGCGAGGAAATAAACAGAGTTCCTTTATTTTCCCAGGATGACTATGGTGATAGTGGGTAAAACACCCTTGAGAAAGAAAAGGTTAATTCATCCCTCTGAAGGCCTAGGCAGTATTCTTCCCCAGGGTATATGTAGCAGGGTTTCACCTCTCCAGTTTCAAATCATCTAACAATGGAGTTTCCATCCTTTCCTCTACAAGATCCCCCTATATGTAGAAAAATTCTCCTCTATTTTATGGTCCCTAGATTAAAATAAGATTACAGTCAGGCAGATGGATGGATGTTATTCACTTGTGTACAGTGGCTGCAAAGAGATGTAGAAGACAATCTAAGCTAGACCTATTTCGATATTTCTAGTGAGCCTTCTCGATAAATCCATACTCTCCTCACCTGTTTTATGACTCTCCCTTCTGTCTGTCACTCTGTTTCTCTTAAGCTGGTGGTCAACCACGGTGTCCTCTATCACCCTGAAGCTACAACAGCTCCAGCAGTTAAATGGAAAAAAGGCATTCACTCCTGCTTATGTTGCCTTTGCAGACTGGGGGAAAGAAAGTAGAGCCTTGCCCCTGAAGGGGATAGAAAGTGGATGATGTTCAGGATGATGTTCATGTCTCCGGAGCTGAGAAGCTCGCAGGGGAAAAGGCTTGCCTTGGGTCTGGTCTGGGCTCCATGGAGCACTTTGGTGGTTGTGGGGCACAGGCTGCACTCACTCATCTTTCAATTCAAAGTGCCCAGAGTCTGACAGACAGGACTGGGTGGGAATTTGAGAAGGTCATGCTTTTATACTTCATGCCAAGGGTGTGTGTATTCCCTGTGGTGCGGCCTAAGTGTGTGAGGGCACTCCAGGGCACAGGGTCTTGTGGGAACTGTGTCAAAGGTCTTGAGTGTTTGGCACAATCAACATCTGTGCTCTTGCTTGAGGTTGAATCCTGGTGCGTTCTGTACTGTCAGTTGTGTCTAGTCTCCTCTTTGGAGGGAAATACTTGTGTCACTCCAGAAGGAACCAGTCTGGAGGCATTCAAATCAAGGGATCAAAGCCTAGAAAGGAAGCAGGAAGGTATCCAAGCTGACAGTGTAAATCTACTCCCAAAATAGCCCATATTGAAGAAATTCAGCAAAAGGACCAGGTGAAAAATTTCCCTTGAACTATGCTTTGATTAGAAAAGTCCATTTAAAGAATAGGTGATTTTTGATGCAGATGTGCTTAGATAGAAAAGCAAGCTTGGGTGTCATTGGACTAAGGAGAAATTTTATCTTTCTAAGCTCAAATTCTGTGGTTTGTTTGGTTGTGTTTGAGGCAGTTCAAGCAAGGATGGTTGCTGCTATGAGGACTATTTTGAAGTAGCACCTTCAGACTCTGAATCCATAGTCTGCTGACCATGAACAGGCAATGAACCCCAGTATTATCAATGTCTTTCCCTTCCAACCTTTCCTCCTCCAGTCTTTTTTCTTTTTTTTCCTTGCTTGCTTATCTTTGGACTCCACAAAATTTTTCAGGGAATTGTTATTAGCCTCTGGTGGCTCAGAGTGCCTGCCCCCATGAGAGCTGGACATATTTGATTCTGATCTAGCTGTACCCAGGGCATAGAGGCTAATTTCCTGCTCAGACTTGCTCCCCTGAGATCTTGGGCAGATAGCTGCTGAGATTCTCCAGAGTTCAGGCTTATGCAGGGTCTCCAGAATGATTTCCACAGGAAGCAGAAGCTTATGTCCTGCTCCTACCTCATTCCCTCCATGGCAACACAGGGCATCCCATCCTTCAGGCCTGTCAACAGCACTCAGCTTGATGTTGCCTGCAAATATGCTGATGGTGCACTTGATCCCACTGTCTCTGTCACTGAGGAAGACACTAAATAGCACTGGTGCCCACATGGACCCCTAAAGATCACCACTTGTCATCAGTGTCTACAGGGGCTCCAAGTTGTTGACCACTACCCTCTGGAATTAACTGTCCAACCAATTCTTCACCCACTGATGAGTCCTCCCATCAAATCAATCTCTCCAGTTTAGAGAGAAGGATGTCATTGGGACCATGTTAAAGGCCTTGCAGAAGTCCAAATGGTGACATCTGTAGCCCTTCCCCTGTTCACAGCAGTAGTCACTCCATCAGAGAAAACCTGACTAGGTTAGTCAGGTGGCACTTGCCCTTTGTGACAACCCCACTGCTTCATACCTAGCACCTGCACAAAGAAAAGGAGTTTCTTCCCCTGAACTGCAGCTATAGCTGGGGTAAAACCCTGTGGCTGCCACCTGTGCCTTCAGTCACACACAGCAATTAAACTTCAGGAGTGACAAAGGTGTGTATCCCAGCTGAAATTACAGGATGAGCTGAAGAAAGCAGAAACCAGGATTTTTGACTGGCTCTGGCAAGGTCAGTAAAGCAAGTACTGCCTTTCTTACTGTTCCATTAACCTACTGGTCAGACCTTTGTCTTTTGTTTTTCCAGTTTTGAAAGAGACCCTATCCCCAAGCATCACCTTTAGCCAACAGCTGCCCCATTCCCTCAGGAGTATCATACAATCTTTCAAGAGCTGCTCTTAGCAAAACCCAAAAAACCCAGAACTGTAGGTCTCCCCAATTTGATAGACTGACTTTATAACAGCTGTCCCTAAGACATCCTCTCCCATAGCCTCTTCAGCTTTAGTTCCAAATAGACCAATCCCACAACCCCACTGCAGAGCTGAACTCTGTGTGCACCATGATATTGTATCCCCAAAGAGCAGCAATCCATTGCAAAGGCTTCTACCTATTGGTACAGACTCTATCCTCTCACTGGGGCAGATGGCTTTTTCTCAGCTTCTGTTTCTGATGGATTCAACAGGTCTCACTGGCATGGCTTCTCCTTAACCAGCCAGGCATAGCCCTACTGGCTCTGTTTCTTCCTCCATGGGATTTCCTGACCCTGTTAACACCAGCCTAGCTTCACTAGGACAGGATATGAGCCTAGCTGCTGAAAGCCAGAGAATGATGGTGTTGAGTCTGGATCTGATCTTCATGGAAGCTCAGTTTATTGATTTGTGTTGTGGATTTTCATGCTCAACAGGACTTGACAGACACAGAGATTGCCCCTGTGCATCCCCTGGTTTGCCCTGGCCATTGTCTCCACCCACCTTCACTTCAGTGCACTAGTGCTGATATTTGCCCCATAGATCTTCTACAAGGTTTCTGACAGGACTGTCATGACAACCTGTGTATGAGTTCACCACAAGCAGTGGGTAAGACATGGACCCATCTTATGAATCTGAATTCTTCACAGCAATTCCATGTCTTGGATGCCAGGGACCTTACAGAAAACCTTATGTGAAATTATTCTTGGCCTACATTTAGTGCTCATTTCTCATATGTGTTTAAAGTAGAAGCAGAGAAAGGAGCGATATCCACATCTCCTCCCTGCTTAGGCACTACTACAGTTGAGAACAGGAAGAGTGAGACCTACTTTTAGGATATTAAATACAGGAGACAGATCACTGGTCCCACTGTGAGCTCATACATACTGCTGACTCACAGAAAAGTCTGAGAAGACCCAGACCATCTTTTTCTATTCCTTCCATCCCAACTCATTAATGGTTGTACGGAAATCTTGTTTGAAGTCCAGCACCAAAAGCAATGTCAGATGATGAAAGTGCAGTTGAATTTCATTGATTCCAGTGATATTTTGCTAGGGGTAAGTTTTAGAAGACCTCTGTGGTCTGCTGCTCCAAACAACTTACAAATTGAGACATTGTTAAGTTCCAGAAGGACTCTGAACATAATTAAATTAGTATTTGTAGTGCTGGAAGAACCTCAAATGCATGGTGTGTAGCTCAGTAAAGCATTGTGAAATATTTAAGCTGTGCTCTTATCTACTTCCTCCTGTCACTACAGGATGAGAACATCCTAAAAGGGGGCTTAAGTGTCTGCCAGAAGGTCTCCAGAGGGGACGTGTATGACACAGCTTTTTCGCCCAAGGATCTGGGCTTGACTGCCTGAGACCATGCCCAGTTTGTGTAGCTCCAGTGCTTCCCAAGCACTGTTCAGTCAGGCCTGTGACTGAAGCTGTCACTCCTGAGTAGCACAGTCCTGAGGGCATAATGTGTGCCATTGCCCCTCTCCCCTCTTCAGGTGGGTTGTCACCAGAGTACAGGCATGGTTTTGACTGGGAAGATCCTGAACACAAGACTCAGTAACCCCAGGGCTTAATCACTTTTTTTAGGTCCTGGCACTGAGCTATGGGAAATGCACATATGGCTTTGAGCCATTTTGTTTCCTCCTTTGCTCCCTTACTGTATTCAACTCGATTGAAAAGGGGGGAAGGGGAGGCAAGCCTGCAGTGCCTGCTGCAAAAACCCCTTTGTGGACCCTGCTATTTTAGTGCTATAAAGACCCCCCAACCAAAGGGAACATGTTGAATAGATGTGCTAGGGAAAAAGCCACAAGTCTTTGGATTCACTACTTATAAGGGCTTATCACAGCCACATTTAAATAGTCATCCAGATCTTCTCCTAATCTTCCTGTTGCAGGACAACTGCTATTTATTTCAATTTTTTTCACTGCCTGGGCATCCCATTTTAAAGTTGTTATTGAAAAAAAGGGCTTCAATAAGTATTTAGTATCTTGGTCATAAGGTTTTCCAGTTTTTTGCCATCCTTCAGTCAGGAAGCATGTCAGTAGCCTCAAAGCACTGCATGTTGTACTGCACACAGTTTGGATGACTCTTCAACTGGTACATCTGTAGCAGAACTGTGCTCTACATCCAGAAACCCCTGGAGCCCAGCCTGTGGGGGGCTTTACTCAGAGGCCCCCTGGCAGAGGAGCTGAGGGAAAAGGGACCCTGGTAAGGACTCCTAGGATGGCTGGGCAAGCAGAGTGCTCAAAGCTACTTCCACAGCTTTCTACTCTTGATGCAGGTGTGATACAGAAATAGGGGTTTCATCCTGAGAAGGACTTACAGGTTTCCAGAATAGGAGCCTTCTTCCCTCAGGAACCCATGCAAAGCCAGACAGAAAGCACTGGGAAGCTTGCACAGTTGATCCAACACCAGAAAATGGACAGTGTTTCCACTTCTCTTAGTAAGGGCCAGTTCACGCTGAGTGGCTTTGTCACACACTAAAGAGGAAATAATTGAAAATCTCCAAGGTCTGCCAGATCCTCCCTGTACAGTGGAGCATGGCTGATTTTGTTCAACCACCCTGCAGGAGAGGTTTTCACCAGTCTTTGGACATTTGCCCCAAAAAATGACTCTCTGGGCTCCTGTGGCAGTTTATTACTTCAGTGAACTAAAGAATTCCTCCCAGCATTTCAGCCAGCCCCTGCATCTTGTCCATGCTGACATTAGTTTGTTTCTGCTTTCTTAGTGACACTCCTTCATATATCAATAGCTCTCATTTATCATACCAGCTTCTTTGTCAGATCACTCCTCCTAGCCCTCTTAAACCCTAGCCAGAGATCTTACTTGATTACTGAATTTACATTTGTTCTACTGAGAAATTACTAAAATGTCTCCCCAGCTTCAATGAATAATGAAACACTATACTTACCAAAATAGTAATTAGCAATATAGCTCAAAATAAATCAATGCGTGGATCAGACTCCCAAAGGCAGGAGGAAAAGCTGCAGCCATTAAAATAGGTGGAGCTGAAAATAGCTAAGCACTTGGGAATAAAGAAAGAGGGGAAAAAAAAAAAAAGCTTAAAGGAACTTATGAATGGCCAGGTCCTATAGATAATTAGCAATCCACACAGGTTGGATTGCTAACACTGTCCCTAGTCTGACTGCTCTATTTCCTGTCAGTTCTCCTCAAATATTATTCAACACATTTAGGAGTTTTCTGAGGATGTCAAGCCAAGAAAGGTAAGAGGAAACAGAAGAATGTCAAACCCTCATCAGTGGCTGTCCAAGAGTTTTCATCAGGACTCCTATCATCCTTCCTTCCAAGTGAAGGAAGAAGTGCCCACTCTCAGAAAAAACAAATGTATGAGGATTTATAACACTGATAACCATTATTATTTCTACATCCTCGGGATGGATCTCCCTTGTGGTGTAGGAAAGGAAGCAATGAAACAAGCAATGGGAGACAGGACAATGGGAATGTGTTGAAAGGGCATAGAGAGCACACCAGTTTACAGAGGAAAAACAATTCAGATAATACAGCAACCGGCTTGTTTTCCCCTAGCACCACCTAAATATAGTGTTATTTTTTGGTAGAAAGTCATGATTCTGCTTCTTCAGGAAGTCACAGGGCAAGCTTGGCTCTTGCCAGATCAATTTATTGACCCATTAACAATAAAAATACCAAATTGTTCATAAGACAAATCTTTGGAGTCAAGCAAATCATAGGTCTGCTCAAACAACCCAGCTTATGGTATGCAAATGTCTACATTATCTGGCCAGCTCACATCACTTATTGTACTATGCTTTTCATATTAACCGGTCCCTCTGTCAGGAAAATAGAAACAATGCAAAAACCATGCAAATTCCATCATAGTGAATGATTATCTACCTAACATTCTAGACCAGGAGTGTGGTGGTCTCTTTTCTTTCTTTTTCCTTCTCTTTTGGTAACTCTCTCTTTTCCTTTCTTCCCAGTCAGGGAGAGGAAATCATATTGTACAACTATCACCAACTGCATGTCACAAACACACACATAACTATGAACATAGTGGAATAAGTGAGCAAACTGCAACAAATCACTGCCTGAAGTCAGTTTGCATAATGAATTCACTAAATCCTACTGAAATTAAATCAGAAATTAACCCTAGATAGAGAACATTTTCAAAAATATTAAATTCAACAGGACTCGTTTGATCCTTTCCAGAAAGAATGAGTTATGAATGTACAAACACTTTCTGTACCCTCTCAAAGCAGCTGTTAAGTTTTTGGAATCTGCCTGATCCTTAGAATATCTGAAGATACTAATGTAGAATTGCACCTGCTGGGGCTTTCAGGTGACTAACATTTTGATTTCAGTGCAAAGCACAGAAAAGGTTTCTATATGTAATTTCTTTTGGTTGCAGAAGCAATTATTTTGAAGCCTGAAGAAAATATAACACATTCCCCCAAGACGCCTGCTTTACAGATTGTACTCTCACAGAATTTTACCACGAATTATTAACATTTTAGTATACATTCCTATGCTTTAGCTCTAGTGGTTCCCTATAAACTTGACTCAAAGAAGAATTAAAGGGCCAGGTTTTAAGGAATGAATGGTGGGATCTTAACAAATGCCTCATTGCCTTAATCCTATTGAAACCAGTGCAAATTAGGCACCAAGGCTCTCTGAAAATCCTGCCAGGCTCCTGCCTATATAAATCTTATTTGTTAGGGCAGTTCTGTAAATTACCTAATACCACCCTGCCACTGTTTGGAAAAAGGCTTGTAAATATCTGCTGTGAGATTGCAAAGTAAAACAAAGTAGCTTAAAGAAGACTTAAAGCGTTAGTAGGAAATCTGGATATTTGGAGCTTAGGAAACTCGAGGGTATAAAGGGATTACTCTAAAATCTTGGTTCTAGTTTTTACAGTTGAAAGTTGAAATGCAGGAGGGAAAAGTTTGGCAAAGGAGAACAGAGGATCCCAGGGTTAAGGCAGCTGACAGATGGCTGTCCTACACCCCTGCCTCACCTTTGCTGCTGATTCCTCTGTTATCCTGGCCCGTGCTTCTCATGGGGTCATTCCAAGTGACAAGCTCTGCATCTCTGAGTAGCTGACTTCAGACACCTTGAGTCTGATTTGGAGCAATGCCCAGCACTCAGAGCTGCAGCTGACAGTAATGGGAGATGTTTTCAGATATGTGCAACTGAAAACAAAAACTATGGATAAAGGTCAGGCCCTCTGTTTCTGAAATTCAGGACAGAAAATTAGGGCATCCTGCTGACCAAACTCTTCGTGCCTCAGCTGTCCACCTGCAAAAATGGAGTAAAAATACTCAGTTATCTCACATGGGCATTGCAAAGATTTACTAAGTGATACTAGGGATGTGCTTAGAATCACAAGACAGCTCAGGAGAAAATTAATATTTCTGATCCAAAGCAAGATTTGAATACTATTAAGCAAATTTGTGGGGGTCACACACTGACTTAATATGAGATCTCAAAATATTGAATAATTGCTCATTAAGTGAGTAGGGTCCATTCTGTGACCTGAATGTGGTCAGAATCCCTGAAAAGAAAAACGTGTTCCTGTTATTAAAAGTGTACTGAAATGCATTCACAAGAGGAGACCATACTGAGGTTGCACAGGCAACTACATTTCCAGCGTTGGCTTATTTTTTCATATTTGCCCTAACATCTTTAATAACTCTCTTCTAACAAAGTTTCTCTGTGGTCTTTATCACACATATATTAGGTCATATTGCACCTGAAGTCTAAATCTAGTATATTTCAACTCTTACCCAGATTTCACTTTCTAAAATGTAATTAACTACATCATGGGAGCTCAAACCTCTTGACTTCATCAGCATCTTACAAAACAACACCAAAAAAACCCAAAACAACTTTCAATGTCCAAGAGGTGTCAAGCCCATATCCAGAGCCCTTAGGCAAGGTGTGGGATTTTTCAACAAGCAGCTCCCAGGCAGAAACAAGCAATGGCACCCCAGGGTGCCAGCATTCAGTGTGGGATGGGATGAGGCCAGGTGCCCAGCTGAGTCCCAGAGCTTATAGGAAGCTGGTGGCCTCAGAAGCCCCTGGGAGCTTCCTCCCACATGGAGATACAGATGAAAAAGCACTTGTAACATCAGCAGTGTGCTGGCAGTAATACAACATATCTCCATAAGCCCAAGCTGCACCACAGGAGGTTCAGGTTAGACACGGGGAGGAATTTCTTCACAGAAAGGGATGTCATGCACTGGAATGGGCTGTCCAGAGAGCTGGTAGAGTCACCACCTCAGAGGTGTTCACAAAGTGACTGGATGTGGCACTCAGTGCCATGGTTTAGTTAACAAGATGCTGGCTGGACAAATGTTGGACTTGATGACTTAAAGGTCTTTTCCAACCTAAATGATCCTGTGATTCTATGCTTCCATTGTGGGAGTTACATGTCAATCACTCAGTATCTGCCTCTGGGTCCAAAGCCACAAGTTGTCCATCCTCGATTCGGGTGAGGCAGGATTATCCGTGGAAAATGAAGGGTGTTTCTTAGTAAAAAAAATTAATAGAAAGTACATCTTATCTGGCAGTTTAATGAATGCACAATTACTGCACCAGGGAAAAGCGCCCTAAAGATTTAATCATTTCATATGTACAAAAAAGCTACTGAACAGAAAATTACTTTGTTCAAAGGATCAGCTATACCCTTGCCTAGTTTTTGCCAGCTCTGTAGCTACCCTGGAACATCAGAGCTGGAATAGGAAGGCTGCTGCAGGGCAGAAGCACAAGGTATTGATAAAAGTGGAGCAAAGGAATGGGAGAAATCCTGTTTAGCACTTTCCATGCTGTGTATAACTGAGCACTATTTTGCTGCCACTGGCAGTAAAAGGACCTCCTGTTTACATCACAGTACTTGAACTTGTGGTTGTTTAAAAAATTGTGCCTATCTCCAATTCTGATTAACTTCTCCAGGCATTTCTGTGCTGCTCAGCTTTCACAAACGGATTTCCAAACAGCAGAACTGCTTTGCATGGTACCCCTCAGCATCCTCTGCTGTCTGCTGCACCTGACAGCAAGAAGAGTTTAGAGGCAAGTACCTAAGAGAAGTTGAAAAATTACAGGTTGGGGATATCAGCATTGATGATACCATAGTGCATGAAGGTGAGAGAAAATGAATCATGTGTAAGATGGAACTGGGTGGATATAATGAGGCAGAGCAACAAGAAGCACATTTTGCCCTCTGCAGGGACTGTTCGGAACCATGGAAGTGAAGCAAGCAAGCCCTGCCCTGCTAAGTGGGGCCGCTTACTGCACTTTGTGAGATGGGAAGGCTGACCTTAGCTTGGTAAGGCCCCTTCAGTGCCAGGGCAGATGCTTACAGGTTACAGTACTGTCTGCTGTGGCCAGTGCTTCTCCTTCTAGAGGGATAAGAAGTCAGTGAAGTCCCATGATCACAGATACTTCTAATAAAATTATCTCCGGACGTAGTCCAGTGCCTTTTCTGCCACCCCCTCCATTTCTGTGCTGTAGCAGTGCACATTTCCACAAGGGCTGCAGCAAGGTTAGCCTAAATTCCCATCTGCTTTGGGAATAGTAGGGACTATAAAATCCCCACTATCTCACAAGATCTACGTTTCCACTGCCTTCCTGGTGAACAGGCATCAGGTTTGGCCCAGAGAGACAACCACATTTTCACCTGGCAAGAAGGTCTATTTCTTCCCTGCACTGGCAGTCTCTCCACTTCCATTCTTAAGTGGCAGAGGGACAGTGTCCTTCCTCCAGACCTGTGAACAAGACCTTCTCTTTTGGCCACCTACACTGCCTCCATGAAATATCTCTTCTGATCACTCTGGCTTGACTGTCAGCTCTGCACCCATGCTTTGTGCACCTCTTGGAGAAGTAACTTTCTTCTGGAGATAATCCATGGACACAGAGGCTTAGGAAGCAACACAACATTTTAGCAGCTAGCATATGTAGCCATGGTAGGAAAAATTCCCTGCATGTGCCTGATGAGGAAATTGTGACCCATCTTATACACCAGAGATTTGGAGAAAGGCAGTACAAATATTCATGGTCTCCACAATAGCAACAGCATATTCAGATTTGGAGAAGGCTCTCATCAATAAAAGTGTATGACAGTGTACCACCAAGTACACTTGCCTCTTCTCAGGCTCAGTACTAAGTGCAGTTTGAAGGCTCTGATCTCTTCTTAAGCACATCTTGGTGTGGAGCTCATGATCCAAACCCTGCTGCGAGCACAACCTCTCCACCTGGAGATCCTCCTGGGCAACAACGCAGAACTTAATGAGCACAGCACAAGCTCAGAATATAAGACCTATGATAGCACGGACCTGCTTGCTTCCACTACTTCAGGGTCAGTTCTTCCTCACGACAGAGGAAGAGTCCTCTAGGCAGATTCATGTTCCACCCCACAGACACACAAAAAAACAATTCCTGGCAAATTAAGCAAACAAATTCTTTTCATTACTCAAATTATTCTAGGTGAGAAGAAGGGAGGGGAAGAAGGGAGAAACAAACCTATCTTTTTTCTGTCCTTCCTAGATTAATTCATTCAGAAGAAATGTGAATGCTAGTTTAAAAGCTATTGATTGTATACAGAGAAAACAGACAGAATTATTGCTGGAGAATATTCCACTTTCTTCTGTGCCTTAGTTTCCTCACATACAAATGGAGTAATAACAAGAGTGTTCCAGGATTGATTTGTTAAGGATCTAAGCTGAAATCCTCCATTATCAATGAAAAGTTTTGTACTAGTTTCAGTGATAACAGCTTTGGCCCATATTTTCCCCAATTATTTTGCAACCCATCATTCACAAGCACATGTCAAAAGTAATGTGACTCAGATACTACCTAAAAATGCTTGTACTGTCTTACAAGCATCTTTCTGGGCACAGGTTAAAAGGCAGAAGAAGAAAATGTAAAATGGAGACTACCATTGAAACCTCACTTTGATTTCCTCCTGCAGATGCCTTTTAATAGTCTTTATTGTATCTTTTTTCCTTGAAAGTGTCTCCCACCTCAGCTGCTACAAAGGACAGAGCTCACAGAGTGGGTAGCAATTCAGTATTTTCCTGTTATCTTAATTTCAAGCACAGCAAAGTGCCTTATTTGCCACACACCATTCAACCCATCACTGAATTCAGAATACTAATTTCTTCATGGTCTTTTTCTGTGTTGCTATTTTGCCATAATATCTCATTGCTTCACAAACCTTAATGGATAATCTCCCAGGGAGATAGGTGGGGTTGTTATCTCTATTTTACAGACACTAAAATCGAACAAAAAGAGGATAAGGTCAAAATGGCCAGAACAACAACAAATTTTGGGTGCCCAATTTGTGATGCCTCTGATTAGTATTTCCCCAGCTGTGTGTCTGTTGACAGCAAACCTCCATAGAATACCAGCTCTGCACCTCTGCAAGTCAGACCCCAGGTGTCTCAAGCTGAGCACCCAGAAAATGAGAACACACCAATTAGTGGCCACCCATGGAAAACCTCATTTACGTGGCCTTTTCATATCACATAGGAACTTGTGACAAAAGGCAGGAAAAAGCCTAATTCTTCAGGGCAGTATTCAATTGCCAAAATATGAGACCATTCTTCTGTTTTTTGAACAGCCCCCTGCCCAATTCAATACATAACCTTCATCACTGGCAGTAAATGAAACAGGAGACCTATAGAAATCAGCCTCGTTTATGGCAAAACTCATTCAGTCCCTAAGTATATTCCATTCTGTGCACTGAATGAGACAGGGATCCTATTGGAAGGAAAAAAAAAAAAAAAAAGTACCAGAGTTTGATCTTCTAATTAAGAGCCATATTTTTAAATCTATTCATGAAGAAGACAAATTAAAGATGGATAGGAAACCCTTTTAATTAACTTTCTGTATTCTCAGTGTTTGACTTTGAAAACTAAATGTACACTTAATAAAGGTGTTTAATCTTTTCTTTTAAATGTAAACTAAAAAGGGAGAAAATCGGAAATTTCATCATTTGAAATCATAGCATTCTCCTCCTTTGTATTATAAAGGTGCAACTGTTACCTATTAAATGGCTGCAAAATTCTTTGCACTTTCAAAGCTTTATTCCTCTAATCTCAACAGACAAATAAATTAGAAACCACAGTGTCTATTCGAAGAAGACCCCTACCAAGAAAATTCTTGTCCAAACAGGAAAAGCTCAGCAAAGTTTGATGTAGATGAAAAGATTGTCTTTGACTACTGCAATTTATCTCATCTCCCAGAAGCTGGGTAATCCTGACTATAGGCAGGGTGCCTTGTTCCCTCTCTTGTGTTGTGAAAAAGACTCAGGAATAAACAAAGGATATCTTACTAAGGGTTATATGGATTTAGCAGGAGATACTGGAAGATACCACATATCAGCTTTATTCCCATGCAGCAACAGCTCTTCTGCTGTGTGAGAATACATCCAGAGAAGGTGAATTGTACCTCAGTATGTTTTATTCTACATTCCCAACAACCACTAGGACACATTATAATGGCAGCAGAGGGGATTAAGCACTGAAGGTGACTTCTACTAGGAGTACAGCACTCTGGTTGGGAATCTCTCAGCGATTGCCCTACAAATGCTTTGAGACCATTCATGCCAGGCAGGAAGAAGAAGCCATCAATTGATAAATTCC
This sequence comes from Pycnonotus jocosus, assembly GCA_013400435.1. Classification (NCBI taxonomy): domain Eukaryota; kingdom Metazoa; phylum Chordata; class Aves; order Passeriformes; family Pycnonotidae; genus Pycnonotus; species Pycnonotus jocosus. Next base: position 74,071 of record VWYP01023947.1, read on the forward strand.
ATGTAATAATTCTCCCTTGAAGATCTCGAGAGGTCACCTCAGTGTGGAGTTCCAGCAGATGTTTGTGTCTAGGATGCTGGAGCTAAGTCTAGGAAGAAGATGAGATGTCTCGCTGAAACCATAGTCTTAAGTCTGCCAGAAAATATGGGTAGAACTGGGCACCTCAGTACTATAATACACCAAATTAATCCCTTTTGAACCTGCCTGTACCAAATGCTGAAGACAGAGTGGCATTTAAACAGTCTGGGTTTAGGCATCTTGCTCTGGTTATTGGGGAGGTATCTTCTAGTTTGGATCCAAGCCCTGAACATCTGCGCTGAAAGAAACAACTCTAGTTCCTCTCTGACAGCATGTAGTAAATAGGTATTTATTCAGTATCTCAGTGGACACACTATCTTCCCTAAATTATGGAAGATGTTCAATCAATCTCTGCTGTACCTGAAAAAATCTCAAGTCTTACTTCCCTCCTACAAAAAGACTGTTTAGAGCAAGCTGTTCTTAGCTTTTTCTGCTTAAGCTCCTCAGCTTTTTCCATGGAAGAATTAAAAAATCATCAGGCCAGAGACAGAGAGTATACAGAAGGAAATATCACTTTATATCCTACTGGTTAAGCACAGTTCTGCAAGAGGACAGACTGGGACCAGTTTCTGCTTCAGTGAATATTTGATAATAATCATATGAAATAGTGTTGAAAGAGCACAAGAGACCATTTAGTCCATCCTCTGGTCCAGAGGTACTTCCTGCAGCCCTTCAGTGATTGAAGCTGCCATAGTTTACTCAATATATCACAGTGCATCACAATCTTTTTGGACACTCCATTAAAGACCATTAATCCTAGTTTTATACACCATGGGCAGCAAGAACAGATTATTCTCATTTTCTTTCACTTGCCAGACTAGCATCTGGACCACTTTTGGCCTTATTCCTTTTAGGTCAAACAACCCTAATTATTTGAGTCTTTTCTCCTTTGACCTCAAGCAATTCTCAGTATCCCAGTCTACATCCTCTCACTGGACCATACTTCCTCAGAGTGCAGTACAAAACTAAGGCAGGACATTTCAGCTGAGTCCTGCATGTGCCCATCAGAGCTGAAGGCTTACGAGATGTGTCTGACAGCCCGTGCTCCCACTAGCACAGCCTGATAAGATGGTGTTCACCTTCTTGGCCATAGGACGACATTCTAGCCTAACTTGTGGTCCTCTAGGACCCTGTCTCCCCTCCTGAAGGACAGCCTGTGGTTTCCCACATAGAACTGGCTGCAATTTATTAATCATTCCCATGGAGAGCACTTCATATTCACTCTGATGCTGCTCAAGCCAGGTCCCTGGTTTGACAAGCTTTTCTTGAATTACAGCGGTTTCCCCCAGCTCACCACAGCTGGTTTATGCTATCTGCAGATTTCATAAAACACTTCCTCTAGACAGCTATCCAGGTTAAAATTATAATGTAAAGTACAATGTATTTAATGAAAATATGAAGCACTAGCAGGCCACAGCACAGGTTTGTGGCAATCTGCTCAATAGTCTTCCGTTCCAACAGGAAATCAGAGAGAATTGTTCATTGAGTAAAATTATCTATACCAGTTCTGCATCCCTGCTGTAATGCCTTCCTTTGGAATAGGTTTCTTTGCTTCATTTATGATAAAAGACTGTGAGATAATGTCAAAATCCTTACAAATGACAAGGTATGACAACTACTTCCTCTGTATCCACAAGGGTTGTTACAGAAGAAAGCTAAATTAGTTTGACATGATCTGTTCTTGACAGATCTGTGCTGGCTCCTAATAATCTCCTTTATTTGATTATTTCCACCATCTTTTTTTTTTCTCCAGGAATGAAGTTAAACTGGGTAGTCTGCAATTTCTTATCTTCTGCTTGTTTTCAGCCTTCTGACACCTTATCCAGTCCTCATGAATCTTCAAAGCATTCACAGCTTATGTTTCAGAGATTGCTTCCCTCACCTTTGTAAATAAGATAGGATGACTTGAAAGAACCATCTTACATCAGTACACCCTGATTTGTTCTGCCCTTTTCCTAGATCCTGATCTTCCTCCTTTGTGGCACCTGTTACCTCTTTTGGCCATCAGCTTGCAGCTGATCACGTTACTCAAGATATGCAAAATGGGCATTAAATGCTTTGGCCTTATTGACAATGCTTGCTGTAAAGCTCCAACCACAGCTCTCCCCTCCCCTCCATGAGCACCATAAACAGAGAGAGTCAGGATGATATTGTTTCACTGTCTTGCTCCAGCTCAATTATTACTTTGTCTGTGTATTGAGCTGATTATGGCTTATAAAGGAACATCTAGGCATGCCAGTAAACAGCCCATGAATGTTATGGGGACTTTACAGTTGTAAGTGTAATTGTCTGAGGGCTTTAGGCACCTCCATACTTTAGAAAGGGAGAAAGCTCTAAAGTTCTACAGCCTATGACAGACACCTCCAAGAACATACTTCAGCTTAGAACAATCCCTTATTTTTCAGCTCAGAACAATGGTAAAATACTGAGAGATATTTCAGACTCCTCTTGATAGTCACACACCGATTAAAAGTAATTAAATTCTACAAGATAAGGCATTGTCTCATGGTATCTCTTCCTGATTTGTGGAATCATAGCACTCAAAGCAAGAAGACAATGAATATAAGTAAGAATTAATTGAACTTTAAAAGAAGATTTGCTAAGATTTCCTATGTATGAGCCATTGGGGTCATTTTTCACTAATTTGTCTTTTTTTTTAAAAAATCTTCTACAGTATCTTATACAATGACAACATAATGGAGGGTTGGTTTTGCTGCATATCCAGTTTTACCACATAAGAGTGAGCTTCAAGTATTGTTTAATATATTAACTTTGCTAACTATTCTCTGGAAGTTATCCAGCTTCTGTTTACTTCATGGAGATTTCAGCTGGCTTCAGTTCTTCAGTTATTTTGGTGAGAGATCATTTTTGCCTTGCTCCATTTGTCCTTTCCTTGGGGTTTTTTCTCTTCTAGCTGGTATCCTGAGTGGAATTTAGGATACAAGGGAAAGGCCATTTGCCAGCACTGTGTTTTAGGCAGGACTGGTTGCATCCCTATCACAATTTTGACTGCAATTTTAACTGTCAATATTAAACACAAAATTTTTGTTGCAGTTGTCAGTCCTCAGAACTCTATGTAGGATTTTAAATTCTCTTGGATTTTTCACAGGACATGTAAATAGCAGGAAGGGTTAAACCCATGGTGTTTCATCTTTGATCAGGCAAGTCTCCATTCTGACAGGATCATCTCAGTCTGTACAATCCAGGTTGTTGCAAGCTGCCAGTCTGACTTCTCCAACATAACAAGGTAAGAATTAAAATGTTAATTACAGTAGGTAAAGCTCACAGTTCTAAGGAATGCAGTGAAGTGTCCCTGCTGGGGGTAAACTTCAGGTCCAGCTTCTAAAAGCCCCCTTGCCTCAGTTCCCCATCATTCCAGTACTGTCTCCCAGCTTCACCACTCCTCTCAGGCACAGCAGAGCAGGTGATGCCCTCCTTGCATTTGCTCTGCAGCTGATTTCCAGCAGTGGATTTCACTCTTACATGAAACCAAAGGGCTGCAATTTTACTGTCAGCAAACCAGCAACCGACACCTATTTCTTTATGTCTACCCTTCCAAACCTAGATGACTTTTTTTTGTTAAATTATTTATAAATCCACCACTGAATGCCTTACTCCTGAAGCTCTAGGCTGATAGAAGGTGGAATGATACAAGGAGAACAATGGTCAGCTCAAAACCATTGTGGTTTATATCCTGCTGGTTTCAATCTGAGTTAACATAAATGACTGGCCTCCCACAAAAGAGCATACCGTGGTACCATGGCACCCAACCCGCACATCCTGGAGTACTTAACATTGCAGATTTATAAGGTCATTGGATGCTATTAATAAAATAAATGGATTAGACTCCACTCAATAGTCTGATGAACTGAATGCTAATTGATAAGTCTTAACAGTTATAAGAATAATTGGAACTGTAAATTATTCTGTACATTACCCATTATTAGAAATCATCCCAATTCAGAAAAAAACCCGAAGTTCCTGAGAGCACAGTAGCACTTCTAGACAATTATGGGAAGGGTGCAATAAAACTAGCTTCAGAGTGGAGTTCAGATCCAACCACACACCCCTGCATCCCTGAATTTTAGGGGCATTCAAAGCAGGTAAGTGAGATTCTTTTGGAGCCTTTTAGCTTTACTAATTACCAGCTCTTACAGAAAGGTGTATCCTCCAGAGAGAATGGCTAAATACTGTGAGATGTCCCAGCTTTCTATAAATAGAGATATACTGTGATTATGGCTGGAATTAATTCAAGAAACTTCACATGCAAGATGAGTAATGAACGGGACTGACATTTATTGGTCATAATTTAAGAGACTATAAGTACATCCTGGCTTCCCTTTTGAGATGTAAATGCCAACCATCCCTGGTTGGCAGGTTCAGGACATCCTGTCTTGGGCCAACAAGACAGCTGTAGCACAGCCTGCCACCCAACAGTGGCATTAGAAGCCAAGGGACAAGGCTGGAAGGAGCGTGAACCATCAGGAAAGCAGGAATGCTAACACTGGGTTGTACTGCATGCATTGCTCCTGTTGCAGCCATACCCTGCCCAGCTGCTGCTGTGGCTGGGCTACCTTTTACCTAAGCCAACGGCAAGGTGAGAAGTGAAGATGCACCACTTTGCTGTCTCTGTCTAGGGATGCTCATTTGCAGTGCTCAGTTGCAGTGTCAGCTGCAGCTCTGCCCAAGTGGAGAACTGGGGCAGATACAAAAGCAACTGGAGCTCAAAGAAGGAACTCAGTTTTCCTTCAGATACCAGTGCCAGGAGAGGTGAAGGGAGCCAGATCCTGGCAGTAGTGGCTGATGCTGCCAGCAGGAGTTCCCAAGAAGCACAGTGTAGTGCAGGGCTGGGACCCAGCTGGGGAGAGAGAAGGAGCAGCAGGAGGACTGCATGGTCAAGGGAGCAGGGGGAAGGCAAGGAGCAGAACAGATGGGGAGAGGAGACAGAATGACTAACAGGCAGAGACAGCAGGAGCAGTGCAACTCCAAAAGCACAAATTCCTTTTGCTATATTAAAAACAAATCACTATTTTCATCACACTATTCCCTCACCCCATACACATATTGTAGGCTGGACCACTCTGGTGGTCAGGGAGAAGCTACCACTGGTGAATAGGAGGGAGGAAACTAGGTTATAGCCCTACTCTCAGGCCCTGGTCCATTGTAATAAAGCCTAGGTCTGGGAAGAAAATCAATGGTTTGTGTTAAGGGGCTAATAAACACCCTAGCACTGCAGGAGTGGCTGAGAATGGATAAAGCAGAGCTTTGCCTGTCTAGAGCAAAGCACTTGAAGGCTTCTGGACCCCCTTTTTTTCCTCACACAAATTGTTTACTTTCCAAATTAAAAGAGCATCTTGCTGAGATGGCCATAACAGTCAGAGAATGTATGCTTAGATCAAGTCAGAAAGCAGGTTAATAGCACTGCCAGAAAGAGAAATCAGCTCTCACTAAACCATTTCCTATGTACTGGCCTGTGGTGCTCACAACCATGAAAAGCCATCGAGTTTTACACACACTGCGCAGGTGACAGAGAGAGCCCTAAGGAAATATAAACACCACCTCCACATGAGGCCATCAGAGCCCTGAGGTTACATGTCACCTCCTGGTGTGCTCAGGAGGATCTTGGAATTATAGATTAAACGGATGTGGATGGATTCCTGACTTTGATTTTGGACTTCAGATGTTGAAAGGTGTTTCATCTGGGTACCTGTTCTGGTACTACCACAGCAAGATATTCTACCAGCAAGCATTTGTACCTTCCACCATGCCTTTCTGGATGACCAGCCTCCTCTGATCAGCTCAGCATTCCTCTGTGTAGAGCTGCTGGGCTACAGTTACTTCTTTACAATACTCAACACAGGGATTTCAAAACTTAGATGCAGATAGGTAAGGACTACTGCCAAATCTACCCCTGAGACCTGTCAGCAAACCTCACAGCAAACAGGGGAATCACACAGTGACTTCCAAAGGCCATCAAAACAGAGAGCTGCCATCAAAAGGTTTCTCATCCTCAGGTGTCTTTAGAGCACTGTCATCAGAGCTATTGTTCATTCTCAAATCCAAAAAAAGCCCTCCCTGTGTAAGGAGGAAGCCCAAAGCAACAAAGGAATCACAAGTCGTTTATGTTCAGGAAGAGGACAAGGGGAGGGTAGTACAGAAGGAAGGATGCATGGGCCAGCAGTGCATGCACCGAGCAAATGGCAGTCAGCAATGCACCACCAGCCTTCCACAACCATGCAGAGGCCTCAGATTACAGAGCATGGTGCTAATAACACCAGGGTGGTGGGTTTCATTCCATATAGACTATTTATTTAAAAGCTGGATTCGATAATCTTTGTGAGTCCCTTCCAACTCAAAATATTCTGTGATTCTGGTGCTTGTGCTTCAAATTATCTCAGCCAAAAGCAGAAGCAACCTTCAGGCTATAGCTGCTGTTTTACCTGTTAATACACCAATCCCTCAGCAGATACCTGTCTGCTTGGTGGAGATTAGGCAGAATCCACTTCTGCCCCACGTCCTCTGCCATGGACAGCACGTGGAACACATGAGACACACGCCTCACATCACAAGCACAGCAAATCCAAGCAGGAATACACATCCTTCATTTGCATCATGCAAGACTATCAGCCTGCCTTCATCTAGCAAGGGCCAATGGGCTGTGTGCACCTTCCCACTAGCACAAGAAGGCATTGCAACTTGGCAGCTGCCAGCAGTGAGAAATTCCTGCTCTCTGGGAAACAGGGAGAGGAAATACAATGTCTATGCAGGATGATCCTGGGATGGCATCACAGAATCCAAATCAGATAATATTCTGAGTTCCAAGGGAACCACAAGGATCATCAAGTCCAGCACTTAAGTGAATGGCCCACCCAGGGATTGATCCCACAACCTTGGTGTTAATAGTACTGTGCTCCAACCAACTGAGGTAATCTCATGGTCCAGCACAGATGGCCTGAAATGAGAGTGGATTTGAGGTGAAACTCTTTGCATTTTCTTCTTCTAGTCAGTCAAAGCCACATGACTGAAGGAGGGGTCCCTCTCATCACCATCCCCAAGTGATGCCCATCCTCTCAGCATGGCATGGACAGAGCCGGGAGCTACAGCTCATTTCCTTATCCTGAGGCAGGAGCAGCTCTGAGATCATTCAGGCAGCCTCAGCACCAGGCCAGGATAAGCCCTCAGATAATACATGCTTGTTCCTTGGGTTGCACACGTGTCCCCAGCCTGGCATGGTCACACAGAAGATTCAGTGCAGCCCTCTAGGCAGGGATGCCTCTGCCTACCAGCAGGTACTGCCTGACTGGTTTTTGATGTGACTTCAATTCAGGAGCAAGTGGCCAAAGACAATTCAGATCCACACACTGGGTTTTTTCCCATTAAGCACTACTGCTGTCATTCTCCCACTGGAATCTCTGCCTGCAATTAGTTCCCTAGGAGGGGGCTTGTCTGTGCCATTAAGAACAGTTACATTACATGATCTAGGAGAAATCAATGTCTCTAATAGTCAGCAAAGGCAGTGGAGGAGAGGGTGATGGGAGGGCTGTTTCTCTGGAGACACCTTTCTCAGTCAAAATCCCAGGGGTATTGCCCCAGGAAGAGAAATAGTGAGGACTTGGAGTAATTAAACTTCCATGGAACAATTGTTTACTGGAAGAAGCACAGAAGCAGCTCAGTGTTTCTCAGAAAGGCAGAGGCAGTGGCTAGACTCTCCCTGGGTGCAGATGAAGTTCCTCTGCCCTGAAGTCAGCAGTCTGTGGTGATTTACACCATGCTGGCAAGTGGCGGGAGGAGGGATGTGGATAGACACCTTTCCTTTAAAATACCCCTTTTCCTCTGTCCACGGAGGTGGTGTTTAAAGGTAAGACCACGCCTTGCAAGTTTTGAAGCATCTGGATCGTGCATTATACTTAAGTTATCCTAAATGAAGCCTGAGACATTTTAATATCCTGAGGCAAAAAAACACCTTAACTCTGCAGGCATCTTCCTCTCTCTCTTTTTCTCCATTTCCTCCTTCTTGTACACCTCTGCAGTTCCTGGAATGACAAGCCACCTCACCGGCTGGCTGTAATTGCTGGAACTGTTCCCTAATGCTTTTGCCTTCTCCAATTGCATTAAACTGCATCTTTAGAGGTACAGCCCTGTTTATTCATGCTGCTCGTGTGGAAGGGGGAAGAAATGCAGACTGCCTCTTCTCCCCTCTCCCTCCTTTGATTCGATGGGTGTGGCAGGTTTAAACCTTTGCAGCCGCTGGGTCTCCGGCGCTGGGGTGAGGAGGAGAGGGTGGAACGGGAGGGAAGCCGTCGTCTATGGCTGGTGATGAATGAGACTCATCTCACCCACAAGTGGGAAACCTGCTTGCGGGTTATTGTTTAATCACTCATGCAATTCAATACTGAGCACATAGCCCCATAATGTCCATCTGTTCTAGTATGCAGTGCATGCAACACTTGCATTTCTAGCCACCTCTCTCACTGCCCAGCCCTGCGTGTTACTGACTGCATCTCTCGCCGGCAGGAAAGGTTGAGTTCAGGTTTTCAGATATATCTCGACCCAGCCTTTCAGTTATGCTACCTCTCAGATTAATATTTTGTGGGCTCAGATTCAGAGCTGCAGTCAGCTGTAGGCAGAGATGACAACACTTTGCTATCTACATCTCTCATGGGCGGGCACAGTCAGTCAGTCAAATACTTCACTCTTCACATTGGCATCGCACCCACAAGAAAGAATAATCTGCAAGGTATGAGCGTGTGAACATACTTGTCTCTGAGGGGTGGGAGGACAGACACACACAGGCACACCTAGACTCAAACGTGAAGAGATTTCTTCCACGCCCAAGCCTGTAATTTCAACATTTTGCTCTTTAGCTGCCAGAAAGGCGGGACACCAGGGACTTCCCCTGAAAAATAATTTGAGGAAAGCTGTCTTTATTTTCGGAAGGAAACTCCTGCCAGTGCTGAAGAACCCATTCCATCTTTTTCTCTCAGTGAAAGGTCTGGGTGGGGACAGAGGAAGAGCACATGCTGAAACCCGAGGTCTTTCTCTTCTCCCAGACAGAGCTTTCTCTGATGTACCGAGAGCGAGTTGCCGTACCGCCAGTCTGGCAGCCGCGGTGCGTATTCAGGTACGGGAGCAGCAGCTGGGCTGGGAGCCCACGCTCTCCACGCTCCGGCGGGCACGATCGGGCAGCGTGCGCAGGGAGTGCGGAAGGAGCGCACGGCGCTGCCGGCGCGCACCCGCCCAGTGCCGAGGAGAGCGCTCGTGGCGCGGGGCCGCGCGCTGCCGTGCACGCGCAAAGGGGTGTGTGCCATGCGGGATCCGTGCGGGAGCGCGGACACAGCGCTGGGTGTGCGAGCGAGGCACCTGCGCGCCACGCGTCCCTAAATGCCACAGAGTACAGAAAGACAGGAGTAAGCCCACAGAGGGGTAAAGAACGGATACGCCAGAGCGCCGTTCGGCAGCTTTAATGCCCCGCCTGCGATGGTATGGGCAGAATGATCCCTATTCCCCTGTAGCTGTCTTCTCACTCCAAAGAACCCCAGGGCTCCTACTTTATTTCAAGATTTGCCGTGCACCTCCGCCCACTGCTCTGTCACTTTGCCTCCCTGTCTGCCTTCCTCCTCCTCCTCTGCTCTTTTCATCCCGTATTTGCCGTCAGAACGTGCTCTGCTGGCTGACTGCAGCGTGNTAATTGCAAAGCATTTGAAAAACCTGCATGAAGAAAAACACAGGATGACGCAGGGTCTCTTTCTATTCCAATCACTTGCCCCTCCCCATTATTCTACAAATTTCTCCTTCGTTTGCTAACACACACATCTCCATTCAGAAACACACTTTAACCTGAATCTGCTTCCAGCACTGTGCTGTTCACAGGAACTGTAGTTACTCACATCAGCGTGTGAACAGAATACTGCAGTGCTACGGTGTAAAAGACACTGAAATTTACGCATATATAAAGAAAGTAACCAGTATGGTGCTGTGCCTGAGCTGAGTTTTGTGCTTAGAGCAAGAACCAAAGCTCTTTGTCACTACTTAGAAATCAGTAATTCTTGGAAGTTTCTAAAATGCCTTGCAAAGATATCTAGGGTCAGTTCTTGCCTCAAAGTTCCAAATGCATAAATCCAGCATCCTCCCAAGGAAGTCCAAGAGATTCAGCCAAAAAGGCTCTCTTAATCATGAGCAGATTTGGGCTTTCACACAAAATATAAGGGGGAAGGGTGAGGGGGAAATGATCCAAGTAGCTTTTTTTTCCTAATTTCATTATCATTTTGGACACAAAAATTTTGACACTGAAAACTAGCCCCCACCCAAACCTTTTCATCATCTCAATTCACTTATAGCAAAAAACCAGGCAGTACCAGGAAAGAAAATGAGTGGGTTTCCAACAGGTTCACACCGCGAGCTTCTCTTATCCCACCCGAGTTCAGAGCTAACAGAGGCGTGGTCCTCTGTCTCTTTACCAGCTGGTGCACAGTTGTCTAACTGGTTGTACTATGAAGGATATCGCAAAGAGGGTGACTCTCTTTAAGCTAATGCTTTTGTTATTATTTAATTGGATTTTTCACTATAGCACAGGTTAAAAAAAATCGTTTAGGTTAATTCTTGCTCAGATCATTGTAACACACACAAAAAATGAATACACCTGTCCTCCACACCACCTCACAGCACAGGCACATAAAGCATCTCCCATTCATCAGAAACGGGCGCAATTGAGAGCATTCTGACCAGGGATCAAGGCTCACTGGGCATCCGTTCTTTTTTGGCATAAGATGAAGAATTGCTTCCTTTATCTCCAAGGTAGAGCCAGATCTCATCACGTTTCCTGCCAGCCGCAACACTCCCCTCCACCTCCCCCCCCTCCCCATCCACACCCTCAGAACCACAGACAGAAAATCCTAGGCAATATAACTGCCCCTATTAAAAAAAAAAAA
>VWYP01023948.1:0-16072 GCA_013400435.1 Pycnonotus jocosus
TGCCCTACCTTGTGTCTGAGGGATTCGTGGGTGGAGGCCAGTGGGAATTATTTAATGCCCAGCAAACATGAAGGACAACCAGAGACTGAGCAAAAGGGCAGAGAGAAGGGCTTAGGTTAAAAAGAAAAGGCCTCTGGGAAATTGGAGGTGATAGTGTGTTGGACTTTGATTTAGTTGCTGCATTCCTGGCAGTAATAGACTTATCTCCAATGCATTCTCCAGGGATACAGGTACAAAGCATGGATTTGTACTGTTTCTAAAGTGGCTTTTTTGTGGCTGGACAGTAAATTTAACAGCAGACTTTAGGAGAGGGTTAGAAATGATGAAGTGGAGTTGCAGTCCAAGATGAGCCCTGTGGTGTGGAGGAGGAGTGGGGAGCTCCTGGTGACACTGGTGGCTGTGGCAGCACCATCCCAGGCCAGGGTGCAGTTCATGGGGGAGATCTTTACAGGGGAAAGAGGGAGGTGCACATGGAATATCCTCTGTGGGCCATGGCTGTGCCCTGCTGGGGGGCTGAGCACCCACCCACAGCCTGGGGTGTGCCTTTGGGCTGTGCCAGCCTGGGCTGTACCAGCCTGGGAGTCTGCCTGGTGCTGCAACCCCAGCCTGGGGAGCCTGGAGGAGCAATGGGAGTCCCCCAGAAATAATTCCCAGCCCAAGTTAAAACCTTGGGTAGACCTACCCAATAGCTGCCACCTGCTGTACAGGATGATAAATGTTCTGTGGACATCATTACAACAGGCAATCAAGAATCAAGATAGTTGGAAATAAGTTTTGATTTTTTTTTTTAAATTGTTCTGAGATGTATTATATGAGTCAAGTAACATTAGGCCAGCCAGAAGTGACAAATCCACTAATGCATTTATAATAATTTTATGTTGAGGAGATGCTTCAGGTTAGACACTGCTAAGATTTATATATATGCAAATATATGTTTTCAGCTACTAGGGTGCATTTAGATGGGTTTGTTTGTGGAATGCAAGGTTTTCTCTTTTAAATGTTATTTCAAATTGCCTGGTTTGTGTGGGAATGAAAAATTTTTGTTACTTCCACTTGAATCAGGTAACTTTTAATAACCTTTAATTGCTACTCTATTTATACTGCCTTGAATTGTAAGGATGAAACTAAAAGAACTCACTATAATGACAGAAGATAGTTTAACATTTATGAAGCCTGAGTCACTCTGCTTTATGAAGAAAATGCATTTTATCCCCTTGTTGGTTTGTTTTTTGAAAAAAAAAATTGATGTGATGGAGTTTGGTTTGGCTGATTCATTTTGGTTCTTGTGTTTCTCATAGAGGATGGAATCACCATGATAAATGGATATTTTATGGATTTGATGAATGGTTACTTCCTATTCCATATAATTATCAGGCAGTAGTTTCAGTGAAAGATGCTGGGAAATGAAACTTTTCACTTCAGATAACCATCCACCCTGTCTGGCAAGAAAAATGGATCTCTATTTTCAACATATTACTGTGTATCAGGGCCCATGGAGGGAGGGCACCTTTTTGTAGGTTGGGAAGGATAGGATGGATTTGAAAAAGTGCCTGTCCAAATGATGTTGTGATGAAATTCTGAAGAAAAAGCCATGTACAGGCAATGTTGAGAAACTGGATTATTTAAGAAAGTTGATTTTAATACATATCCATCAGGGAAAGGATTAGTGTTTATAAAAGGCACCCAAATGCAGTGGTTCATTTTTGATCCTATATGTCAGGAACATTTCAGGAAATGTTAATAAGGATTAATTCAGGAAGAATAAAATTAATATTTCTGTCTTAGATTAGTTTAAAAACAGTAATTATGATTTTATTATTTAAGTTCCATGTAAGTTTCTTTCTGAAAAAAAGACTTGTGCCAATTGGTTATTATTTTGCATTAAGAACAGGAGAAATCAGGTAGCAGTTTGCCAGTGTTTACCTCTTGTTATAAATCCTGTTAAAATTATCAGGAGACTGGCTTTTGCAAAGTGTAGGGAAAAGTTCTGTTCTAAAGAATTGTGACAAGGCTCACACGAGTTGATGTTCACCTCTCCTGTGCTAAGGGCCATTAGAAAAGATAGAGAAACCCCTCATTTTGGACAAAAGTGTTTCTTATCAAATTCTATCTTGTGATTCAAGATATGGCAATGTTCTGTGATGTATAAAAAATTGGGAAAGTATATTCATTTATCAATTTGTGAGGGCTGAGAGAAGTGCTGTGTTGGAGCTCCACCAATTTTGTTACGGTGAATGAGAAGGGGCTGCCAGTGCCTTTGGATTTATCTAGTCATTTCCACAGAGATATTAATTTTAAACTACTTCTACATTTAACTGCAGCTTAAAAAGTAATAACTTTTTTCTTTATCTGGTTGTTTTTTAAAAGCATGTTCAGAACAAAGCCAAATGAACAAATCCCACTCTTTTTTTAATTTTTTTTTTTTAATTTTCCAATCACATGAGGGGAGGGACTGTTTCCTGTTTTCAATTTCTCTTTCATTTTCCTCTTTTCGTTTCATTCTTTTAAGGATTGGATGTAAAAAAGATATCCAGAAAATTGCCTATCCTTGATATTATTCTACTTGCTTAAAGGACCACCCATTCTGTGGAATGTACCTATGTGTGTGCAGAGAGGCAAAATGAGGATTTTATGTGAAAATTATTTTTTAAACTGTTTTTCTTAGTGACTGATATTTAGAAGTATAAAAAATACCTTTACTCATAAATTCTGCTGCCTGATGTGGAAGAGAAGGTTTGACACGTGGTGGTTCAGAGAAGGACAGCTGCCACAGGGGAGTGGAGTCAACAGTGGTTGGACCAGCAGCTTTCCTGCCATGCACTAAATCTGCATTCAGGACTTGCAAGCAAATATTTGTGCCTTAAAAATACCCATCTGCAAGCAGCTGGTGATTGGTACCATGGAAGAGCTTACAGTTTTCAGCAATGGTGGTCAAGGAAAGGCCCTGAGGAGGATAACTGTTTGTAATCATTTTTGTCTGGCAGTCCCCAGGTGTGTGCTGCAACCACAGAGCAATTATTGCTGTGAGCTGTGACACCACAGGGTCCTGTTCTCCTGGGACTCCTTACCCTGGGGATGAGTGTGTGTCTTGATTTCCTCATCAGTGGGAAAGAGAGAACCCAGGATGCATCTTTCCAGCAGCAGCATTCCTGCTTATCCTTCCTACAGAAGGTGGGAGCTTTGTTGCCAGATTTGGTTGACTCCCATAAGTCCCAAACATGGTTGGGTAAGGACAATCTGACTGATGGGCTGTACAGTGTACATGTGCAGAATTTAGGCCTGATTTTCAAGCTGTTTCTATACTTTTAAGCATAGATGAAACAGAAAAGTCTGCACTGAAGTCTTGTAAAGGAATTATCTTACGGCATGATGTTCCAGTAAATGGAAATTTATTTCTATTACAGGAAAAAAAATCAATGATAAACCATGGTATCTGTAATAGAGATGAAACTTAAAGCTGTAATACCAACTTGAAGTTATAAAAAAACCCCCTTGCTTATAATGTAGCAATAATTATCTTAGTAAATGCATTCCCAGCAACTTCAGTTTGATTCAACTTCAATTTGAATAAAATGAGATAATTGTAACCTTATGATAATATAAAGTACATATAAAGTTGAGTGAGTTTGTTTAAAAATTATAACAATTACATGAAAAGGAGAAAAAAAATCCCATAACTTCTATTATATTCTTTATATGGGAGTGTATGAACCGAGATAAATTGCATTTGCACAATTTGTTGTTGTGATTCGTGTTTTGATGGAAAAGTATGGAAAAGAATTTTTTTTTGAAGGTATCTTTGTGTTTCTTTTGTGATGAATGACAAATGTGCTGGAACTCACTTTGAATAGAAACCGAGTGAATAATCATCTGATATTTCCATTATTATTAATTTATATTTTTTTTGCAGGAATTTCATTATGCAGGGCTTCTGTTTTCAGGGGGAATGTAGTGGTGGATTATTTCACTCACATGAGTTACTCTCATGTTGTGTGGATTCTGAGGAAATGAAGCCATGATGAAGAAAGAATTGGCTGTAGTGGTGATATGATCAGAAGGATCTTGCTTGCTGCATACTGAGGAGCGTGTTTTCTGCAGCTTTTTTGGGAGATGTAAGGAATTGGGATTTAAGGGATGACAATTATGCATGCTTTCAGATGTAAAGTAACATTTCTGTCTTCAGACCTCTGTGCTGCCTTTTCAAGTCCACGCAAACCAGTTCACGGCAATTTGGGTATCAAAACCTGATGCTGCACGTGTGCCTCGGTGGTTATTTTGCATGGCAGTCTCAATATTCACTTTATTGATGGGAGAGCTGCTGATCCTGTCGGGGTTCTGTGTGCTGGCATCCTTCCCCCACTAGGGTGTACAAACAGCCTGTGCAACTCCAGGCGATGGCAGAGACAGGCTTTTAATTCTGAATACATTTCACTAGTAACAAGCCAGCCCAAATTAATCATTTTTTCTCTAAAACAAGCAAGCAGGTGGAAAGATGTTGATTTCTGGGGTAGAAATTGCTCAAAAAGGAAGAAAAAAAAATCTAGAAAGCATTGCATTTCAGAGTAAATGAAAAGCATATATTTCAGTCTCTGCAGCCCCTGAAAACTTGATTTATTGTAAATGTTACCATGCATTTCAAATCTCTTGAAAGCTCCCATCTATTATGATGAGATTAAAGGGCTGGGCCTCATTCAAGTAAATCTCATACAAATCTAATTTGAGTGGATCCCTTAAATATGTTGAGTAGGATACTTCAAAGGTAGATATCTAGCTATATGTATAGGAGTACTAATCATTATTCCCCTACTGGAGTTCACCTGAATATTTTAATGAAAAATAGGATTGGAACTAGAGCTGGACTGTGTAATGGCAAAGTCCTCTTAAATTACTACTGATTTGGTGACCTGAATTTCTATTTCCCCAGCTTTAGTTCCATTTAAAGGCCTACTTCCCAGAGGATCCTTGTTACAGTTTAATGTGAACCTCTGCTTGAGCACATCCTGGTGAGATGCTGAGTTCCTACATCGTTTATTCAGGGAGACTCTGCCTTCCAGTGCCCTGTGCTCCTGCACTCTGGAGCTCTGCTGGGGAAACTTTAAACTTGTAAACTTTACTGGGAGCTTCTGCTGGGAGAACTGGTTCAGTGTGCCCAGATTGTGATACCTGCTCTGTCCCAGAGGTGTGGCTGCCTTTGGCAGGTGTGTGGAGATGTGAGATAGGAGAAGGAGTGCTGGGGAATATTTGACCTGAGCTGCTGGGAAGGTGCTGTGGGAGCAGGAGGAAAGGTAATGCAACTGTGTGTTGGTCTGTTCAGCCTTCTCAGGCCACTTGTCTGCTGGAACTGAGAAGATATTTTTAAGCAAATTTTTTAAATACATTTTCTATGCCCTATGCTCAGACCTACTGTGTTGTTTTGGTTTTTTCCTTGATGTTTTATGCATCTCAACTGAGACCTTTAATGAATTAAGGTTATATCTTTCCTGATACATGGAATATATTTAACATATTCAAATTCAACACTGGTGTGTGGCCTAAACACTTGAAAGCTGTTTAGAAGCAAGAAAACTGAAATATAACACAGCTGCTTTTCTGTCAGAAATTTTGTAATTAGTCACAGGAAGACACTTGAACATTAAGGTCAGTCTTCATGATCTGGGGAGGAGCAGGAGTTTAGAGTGCATTGTAATGGGTCTTGTTGCACAGTTTTAAAATTCATTATTAGCTCATTATTTTAAGCTGATAACTTATACTGCAGCTGAAAAATGAAGTTAAGGAGATGCAAAAGGCATAAATAAAAATGTGGGCAATGCCAGTTTGCACTCTTTTATTTCCCAGCTGAAAAGCTTGCACTTTAGAGCAGAGCTGTGAGCTTGAGGCAGCACTGGCATAAATCAAATAATGTGATGGAGAATTTGGGAGAGAGGTGAAGTGCACATTCTCAAATGAAAGCTTTTCTTGTCTTGGGATTTTGTGCACCTTCTCTTTGTGCCCCAGTCCTGTGCCAGTTCCTCTTCTGGGACAGTGCTTTTTGTTACTGCTGTGAAACAGATTCTCCCAGAAACCAAGGGTGGATTAACTAACAGCAACACACACATGGCTTCGTTCTGTACTGGAAAATTATCAGTTGAGTTTTGTACCTGAAGACAGGCCCACAGTGCCATGGGTCCTCTTCTGGCTCTCCCCATCATTGCTGGGGAGGGCTGGTGGCCTCTATCCAAGGCAGGAGTAAGAGATGTGAAGCTGGGAAGCATTGGAGTGTAGACAATGAGGGAAACAAGAATCTTAAGGGGAGAGGCACACATCACAAGTTTGTTCAGTTAATTTGAACACTATCATTTTGCCAGGGGAATAGGAGAGATGCAATCAATTGACTGTTAATTTAATTATACATGCTTGGAGTGTTAATAATCTTAGTTTACCTTCTCATCTACAAAACAAATACAGCTTATTATTAAATTACCACTGAAGATTAAGGCAGCCGTCTGTAGTGCTCTCTACTTGGGAATGCATGACTGCATGTATGATAATGTGGTTTTCAGGAATAATGTAGTAAATATGCAAATTCATCTTTTTTTCCTCATTTCTTGACTTTTGAGATTTGACTGTGTTAAGTGTGTCAAAGTAATTTATTTTTGATCAATGCTCTTCATCTATGACTGTCACAGTTGGCATTTCTGGCTGATTGCAGATACATTTCTGCACCACTGTCTTGTCCAGCCCTGCTTTGCTTCATCCAGAGCTCAAACTCTTGGGGGAAAAGGCCCTCTGCCTCTTCTGTATTTGGAAATTACTCAGTAGAACAGGGTCTCTGAGTGAGTAAGGGGACTTTCTCCCTTCTCAAGCTTTCTTTTCATCCTTATCTCCCTGCTGGGTGAGAAGAGACTGAGCACTCGCCTTTGGAACCAAGATGTGCTGGCTGAACTTGCTTGTGCACTCATTTAGCCCTGGCCACCAGAATTTAAGTCCAGGCTTGTATCTCTGGGAAGTATTTTTAGGTGCTTGTGCAGTGATTATTTGCCCCCTTACCCCTTTTTGACTTTTATTAGGAGACTTTTTTCTTAATTAAGAAAGCTTTCTCATGATGCTTTCCAGATATGGCTTCCTACTGCTTTTCTTTGATTATGTTCAGTGTGGAGTTTTCTGATCCTGCTTCTCAGGTGTGGTCTTCTAATTGCCTTTCCCTAATCACACAATCTGCATGCAGCTGTAAGGTTGCTTCAATAAGCCATAAACACATTTTTGGTTTAATTTTTTTATAATTCATTTTACACTGCCATGATTCATTAAAATGAAAACATAGGAAAGTAGTTTGTGAGTGTAGTGCAAGACTGGGAAGAAAAGAGAACCCTTGAAAAACAGTGATTTGACCAGCCCATATCCATGGGTACAGCAGAGCCTGAATGATCTGCTCAAATTTCAAGAAGGCCCTTCCAGAAGAAATCTTCACAGTCTTTGTTGCAGAATTGTGCCTGTGTTACATTGTTTTGTACTGACAGCAACCACAGACTGTATTGCTCTGTAATTGTAGTAGAATTTATTGAAAAAGACTTTTTGGCTTCAGTGTTGCCCCTCAGTGCCAACTGGATGGTTTTGTGGATTTATTTATGTGTGGTAAGCACTTTGTCCTGGTGTTATTTAACTTCTGCTCTGAGCTGTTGCAATATAGGTCTACTTTTATATCAGTATCTCAAAGGAACATATTCTTTAATTCAGCAGAGAAAAGGCTTGATAAACTCCCAGTGATCAGAATTTAATTGAATTTGCTCAATTAGAAAAAAGCACTAAATGAATTAGGGGGGAAAAAAAAGGAACTATAATACTGAAACATTAAGCTTTCAGAAATAAATTTTAAATTAGACACCAAGGAACATTTTTATCATCTTCCCATTATTAATTAAAGAGGAATTCAGATTGAAATGGGTTACAGAATAATCTGACTGGGAAGCCTGCTGCTGTGGCCTCATGCCTACAGGATGGGAAAGGCAGGAACAGACAACAGGTGGGTCCAGAATGGCCAAAGCCTGTGCTGAACTGCACTGCTTGAACTAAAGTTATTCTTGATGCTTTTACCTCTATGCAAAGTGCCCTTTTCTTACACTCCCACCTTTAGAATAAATATTGGGAATACACTGGCAGGGCAATACTGGATAGACTCTTATGAACTTACAAAGTTCTCTCTTAATATGCATGCACAAAAAGTCACAATTGGAGTTTGATTTTTATTGGTTTAAAATGCTTTCAATAGTATTGCCTAATTGATGCATTTGTTGCATTTGTGGGGTGCTAATTTAATTGGAGGAAACAATCTAATAGAGCATTTCTGTTTTTCTTGTCAACATAAAAGAGATGCCTAGAACAGATGATGTGCAAGAATATTACATGACTGGAAATTAGGACTAATTTTATTAATGGAATTATGGATTTTTATGCATGGTTAGATATGGTGGTATGTGTATGGAGAATTGCGTTCTTTAGGTAAAATTGGACAGGTAAATAAAAGAATCTCTTACAATAACTCAAGTAACTTGACAAATCAGCGTGTTGTAGTTAGAAATGTTTGTAAATGGGCACACTGTGTCTCTGAAATTTGTCCCTGACTGTGGTCTGTATTCTTCCTAAGCCTCTTGACCAAGGTGCATAAAGACATTAGGAAATGTAGCAGCAACTCTGCCCCTTAGTATTTCCTTCTACCATCCCAACAAACTCTTTATGCACGTGCCTAATTTAATGAGTGGTCACTGCTAGTGAGTGTTTTTAATAAGAGTATGGCATAAAAGAATCTGAATAGAGCAGACACAGACAAATCAGAATTCACTTCAGTGATAATCCTGCATGACTGTTCCTCTGACAGATATGTAATAATTTAGTTAAATTAGCCCCATGTGAATGCTGAGATTTTCTGGGGTTTCACAGTAAAGGAGACACTTAACCTGCTCAAGATTTAACCTGAGATCTGTGTGAATGCTGTAATTTTGAAGGTTGTATCAACACCAATAGTTTCCTGGTTACTAGGAACCTGCTGGATTCACATTGCTTTTGTCAGGTCACTGATGAGGTTTGCACATTTACATAAATGTATGAGTTTTTCGAAGACTGTTTAGAGATTGTGTATTTTTTAAGAGAAATTGCATTTAAATCTATAGTTGTGGTACAGAACTGCTGAAAGCAAAATCTGTGTTTTAATTTGGCTGGAAACAAGCCTGATTGTCATGAAGTGCTCATGTTGGGTGGTTCTCAGCTGAAACTTGTCTATGGCCTCAAGTTGTGGAGTCAGAATGTGGCACAGGCTGCACTGAGCCTGCTCTAACTGAAGATGCTGGAGGCAGAAACAGCCCAGGGCTGCTGCTTTTCAAAACCTGCCAAACTTTGGGCTTGCCTGTGGTCCATGCTGTGCTTTGGAGTGCCATACAGGGGTTTCTGAGCTAGTTAACAACCCAGCTTTGGAGCTGGAATCAGGCATGGCTGAGCTGCTGGATCCTGCAGGGAGGTGGGATAATTACCTTGGGTGTAATAGTGAGAAAATCCAGTTACAGCTCCAGGTCCTGAACTGAGAACAGCACTGAGCTGCCTGGTGGTACTGCCATAAGTCTAAACTCCTCCTTTGCCTTGCTCTGTTATATCTCTTAAATTCCCCCTTTATTATTTTCTGTTTGAAGATGACCTGAGGTTTTAGTACTTTCTGTCTTCTAATGCCTGGGGAATTTGTCTGCCAAAAGGAAAAGCAGCATTAAAATAAAACACAATTGTAGCTGCTTCACTGCTCTCTGGACTAGGAAATGCTAAATATGAAACTAAACCCCAACTAGTTCTCTTTAAAAACAAAATAGGTATTTTTTCTGAGAAATATATTATTCTTGTATTTTTAAACAAATATATTATTGTATTTTTAAACAATATCTTTTGGAATATTTAATTTTAATGCTATTTGCTGTGATTTGCAATATCTCCTGGTGTAATTTTTCTCTGTTAACAACTGTTCATTACAGCCAGCTACTATGTGATGTATATTATGACATAAACTTCAAAATGTAATATACACACAGGCATTTCAAGCTGCAGTAATTCTGAAGTCTCTGGATTTGGTTATCATAAGTTTCACACACTTGTAACAGCAAAATCCAATGGCTGTATATAAAAAAAATCTGAACACTGTAAAACCTCAGTGGAAAACACATGAATTGGGGATAACCAGTGAAACTCAACTTATGGTGAATTTGGAGGAGAGCAAATTGCTGTGGATCACTTGTAGAGGGGTATTTAGTGGGAATCCAACTATTTAGAGATGGCAAATGATTGATCTACAGGGAGAAATGAAGTTATATGAGGATTGTTGGTCTCTTTCTTGGCAAGTTATTTACCTAGTAGTGGTTTAGGGTTTATAAAATTTATTGTTTTGTTTTATTTAGTTTAGGGTTATTGCAGTAGAGACAAAAGGTGACTGGAGCCGTGGAGTGGATTTGTAGCAGCAGTGCAGAGGGTGGGTGTGCACTTTTGTGTCTTTACTTGACTACAGGTGTAACTTTGGAGTTGATGATTGTGTGCCCTCAGTGCAGACCATTCCCACAGTCTACCCTGACTGAAACCCTTCTTATCTTCTGTTCTGCTGCCAAACAGCTTCATTGCTAAGGGTGGGAGCAGGAAAGAGGTTTGCACATTCTGCACCTCTGTATGCGTTGCTTAAATTGCTTTAAGCGATCTTTTATTTTCTCCCGTGAGCTGTCCCTGGCAGACTCTTGTTCTTCCCCTCTCTTGCTCTGCAGTGGGAACCCCCATTGAGGCTGCTCCATGGTTCTTTGAGATGCTTTTTACCTTCTGGTTAATTTTTCCTTGTTTTCTTTTCCCTTCAGATTCCCATTTTCCTCTACTATCTGTAGTATAAATGTTTTTTTCTCTCACCTGTTCATTGCAAAGGAAGGCAGAATTGTCTCTCCCTTCCTAACACACTGTCAATCTTCATCTTCTTCCAAGGTCTTTCACTTGAAAGTCTTTTTTCCTTCCAGATCTTATTTTTTCTCACACCTGCCAATGTTTCTTTCCTTGTTGCCATGGTTTGAAATCTGCTTTTCTCAAGGAAGTTGTCTTTGCTTCCCTCTGCTCTCGTGTTTTGCCTCTGTCCTCTGTGCAGGGCTGCTCAAGGAGCTGCCCAGTGGCATCCCCTCCCTCTGGCATCTTGGAAATGCTCTAAGGCCCCTCTTCTATAATAAAATATAAAATAATATCTGATGTACTCAGGACTGCAGCTAAGCTAGGCACAGCCTGATGTAAAAATAAAGGGGAAATGGAAACATGAAAATCAGGGAGAACTTCTAAAAATGCGTCCCTGTGCATCCAAAAATCCAAGGCTTTTTTTTTTTTTCCATTCTATGTTGTAATGATATATGTGATGGTAACAATAACAGTGATTTTTATTTTTTAAAAAAAGAAATTAGTTACTACAAAAATGCAAGGTCTGCCACCCAACCCATGGTAAATGTAGTAGAACACTTTTACAAGGTTTCCTGGCTAAAGCAAAAGTCTATTTTAAAGTTATTAAAGTTCTATAATGAGCTAGCTTTTGAAGCTCACTGATAAAAGTACAATATTCTGTGGCTCAATGTAATAATTCAGTGAAATTAACCAAGTAAGTGGTCAATGAAGCAAATGATTAAAAAGCAGAAGATTGAAAAATGAAGATTAAGAAGGGGAAAAATTGTATTTTCTATTACTGTACATTTTGTAGGTCATAATTAAAGTCTACCACATAAAGAGGAAAAACACCCTTATAAAATGTGTGAAATTACATAAGGTTGCTTACATCTTTACCTGCTGTATCAAACTGTGTGTGTTGCTACCTTTAAAAGGTTTAAAACAATTGCAAGAGAATTTTCAAACAAGGGAAAAAAGGGCATGAAGTTGTAAATGGTCTTAATCAGCTATTCCAGCTTTTCTGCCTTTCTACTGATTTTGTTTTGGAGTTTTGTTTGTTCAGGTTTTGGTATTTGTTTGGGGGTTTTTTTCTATCTCTGGGAGTGCTAATTGATTATCTTGTGCATTAAACAGATATTTATAGTGAGGTTCACGGACCATGTTTAAGCATTTTAAGGCCGTGTTTGTCCCTGATATCTTCAAACTCTGCAGTGTTGGTGGCTGTGCTTGTGTGAATAGAGCAGCTCCTGCAGGGACGGGAGAGAGTCAGGGATCCTGCTGGAGGAGATGTCAGTGGAGTTGTTTGGAAGTCAGCAGGAGCTATAACTCGGCAGCCTGGCCTATTTCTTTCCAAATTGTGGCGGTGTTAGATATTGTTGTTGCTCAGAAAATTAATTTTGATTTTCCAGTGCTGGTGGTGATGAACAACAGGTCAGAGACTCTCAGATGGGCATCAGTGTCACTTGTTGGCTGTGCTGTGTTTGACCTCATACAAAGACACTGCTGCAGGCTTGGGGTTTTTACATAATTTTTTTTTTTGGTATTTCCTCCTGTCGGTGACACCTGTGTCTGGATATTCGCTGGAATAGCCAGAACTTTATGTACTTTGCACCAAGAGAAAATTTTAACTCTGTGCATAAAGTAATGGCCTGGATTTTCAATGTCAGGCTCCCTCAATTCCCACTAGTGTCAGTGGAAACCATCTGGGTTTAACAGAGCTGAATTTCAAGCCATTAACTGTGAACATGTAAACAATTGTCCTCGGGCAGTTGGGTGTAAATGTAATGGCTTGAGTCATGTAACACTAATTCTGTAACCAATTAGGGACTATTACTCAATAATTTTGGCATTATTAATTTCTTTTAACTAATATTTACCAGTATTTCAACACTATAGGTATTAGACAAGCAGTCTTTGAAAGTCTTAGAGTATTCAGTTTTCGTAATTAAGTGTGATTTTTGCGGTTACCTTTAATATCCCAGCTTGGGGACTTCAATTGGATCTAATTATGTTTCAATTGAAAATAAGATATTCCTCAGACCAAAGCTGTACATCAGGGCTCATTACTAAAGCAGCTCATTATTTTTAATGAGCAACTTCATTACATCTGATTCTGCAGAGAGCAGGACGTAATTCCATCGATGCTGAGAAGTTGGTTAAGGTTTGGTAGCCAGCAGCACGACCGACAGCCTGGACTGGGCAGCAAAGATGAGGAGGGTTAAAAAACCCAGCCCCTTAGGATTCTAACCCATCCCTGCAGGTGAGTGAGTCTGCAAAAGAATTTTCTAGGCTTTTTTTTTTTGTTGGTATCAACTTTGTTGGGCTGGAATAGTTGTACATTCCTTTTGTGGTTATATATATTCCACCTTTTCTGTTTTAGAAAAGGACTGGCAAGCAAAATTCACAACAGAACCTAATTTTTCAGGGAAGTTCCACTCTGAAGAAGGAGGTTACAGCCTTTTCCTGCCAATCTCAGTGCCTGCTGGGAGTGTTACAATATGTGCTCTGTTCCCTAACACAGCATTTTTGTGTCGGGGCTCTGAATTAGCTCACAAACGTGTAAACCTGTGTTACCTGACAGCTGCCTGGGGAGGGTACAGATTGGCAGGGCCTCAGGTAAACACGGTGTTAGTGCAGCACAGAGCAGTGTCTGTGTGCTCCTGGCAGGAGCTTGGTGCTGTTCTGCTGCTCTGAACCTGTTGGGGATCCCCTGTGAAGGCACAGCAGCTCTGTGCTGGGAGGCAGAGTCTGTGATGGCATCCCTGCTCCTGGATTCCCACTGATGCATCATGTTAAAAAAGCAACAGGGATTGTTAAACAGTGAGGAAATAGTAACAAAATGTGCTTACCTGTGAGTCTGATCAGCCTTTTTGTGTTTTCTTGGACACACAAGCTATTTAGTTCAAAATTTGTATTTTTTACTGAATTTATTAGAGATTTTAGCTTATTTCTTAGTGCTAGGGTTTTAAAATTGATGATGGTGCATTTCTGGCTTTGATGCTCCAGCGTTATTCAGTGTTTCAATGAAAAGCTGGCAGGTGGAATAGAGAATACATTTAGTAAATTTGGAGGTAGAGTTTTGTGAACTGAATTTTCCTATGTTGGAAGAATCTCTTGAAAAATCAGAGAGAGTAGAAAATAACCTTGATAAAACAGTGACATGATCTAAAATCATCAAGATCTGGGAAGGTGGAGCTAAATGCCATAATAGAAGATGGGAAGAACTTGCTAGAAAGCAACAGAGTGGACATTCATGAAGATGTGAGCAGAGAATAAACTACATATGCATCAGTAGTTTAATGATGATCAAAAAATGAGGCCTGATACTGGCCAAGCTCTTCCCAAAAATGACAAAGCTTCTCCATACTTGGGTAGAAGTTTTGAGTACTTTTCAGTGAAATAGCCCAAAGACTTGTGCCTCTCCCTTCTGCTGTCTCTTCTTTTAGGTGTCATTTTAAATTACTGCAGTCAGTAACTGAAACAAAACCTAAAAAGATGTTTTCTTTCTGCTGTGCATGGACTGTTTCTAAAACGTTTGACTCATCCCCCTACTTATGTGGTTGATAAAGCAAAACACAGAGTTTCATGTGCAAGGCATTTAGAATTCTATTTTTTTTCCCATTTTAAGGAGGTTTTCTGTTGCAGAGATGTTCTTGCAGTGCGTGGGCATTCCAAAATCAGAGTTAATCTTGCAGTACAGTTAACTGTAACACTGGAACCACTGTGTTAAACTTTTATGAAGGGCAGTATAACATTTGAATGAGGTCTCAAGTGCTCCTGAGGCACTGAGCTTAAGTCCCACCTAAGCTAGCAAAATCTTGCTTTAGTGTTACTGAAGTTGACATAATTATCCCTGTTATTATCATTATTTCTTGCCATCTGTGACTTCAGGCATCAGTTTAGACTGAGAAGTGTTCTAGGATATCAGTGAAAAGAGTCAAACCCTTGTTACACTGGCTGCTGAGTTTGTCAGTGCAGTTTTGTGATTTGCTTTCTGTGACTGGAGTTAATCACTGACCACTGGTAATGCAGTGTTTGTATGTCACATACAGGAAATTTTTATGCAAATCCCTCAAAGCAGGTAAAAACCAACAGGAGAACTACATGAAAGTGTTTTTATATACAAAGCAGTGAGGTTTATTTTCAACCTCACAGGTATGCTTTCCCTTTCTTTGAACTTCAAGTACCTTTGTTCTGTCTTTTAAGCTCATGATAAAACCTTCCAACATGAATATTTACTCTATTTATTAATTTCTCTCCTTATGGAACAGCAGAGCATTTCTACAACATGTAATCTTCTCTTTAAGTGATTCCCTCTCAACCTAGAGCTGAATGAACACAATTTTTGTTCTCTTGAAAAGTTCCTTTCAAGTTTATTTCCAAATCAGAACGTGTCAGAACTGGAATCCATCAGCAGTGATGCTGTCTATTCAAGTCAGGAGCAATCATCAATAGAGTCAAAAGATAACAGTATCTGTGGAACAAAGGCAACTGATAATGAGCCTGAAATTACATTTAAAAGGTGTATTTCATGCTGTACTATATCCTATAAGACATAGTGAATACACATAATGCCTCTGTAACAACACCCAGGAATGTAGAATTTGTGTTCTCTAGAAATCTTGGTATCTTGAGATCAGTCCTTGAAAATCAACCTCTAACCCTGAAAAAGTTGGTTCTTGAGCAGAGCAATGCAGAAGTCTGCATAATACACTCACTTGTCAAAACCTGCAAATGTGATAAAACTAATGAAAACCAGTCTTTGGGTGTAGTTATATCTATTTAATTCTGTGTAGATACAGGTTGTATGAGCCTTGAGGAATTGTGTAAAACTGTGTGATGAGAATTGGCAGAGCATTAGGACAGAGCATGTTCACTGCTCCAAATCTGGATCTTCTCCTTCCTGGATCCAGCCATAGGCTCTGTGGCAGGAGTGTTTAATCTTCAGTTTTGGCACATCACCCAGTTGTTCCCACAAACCAGTGTGGAGCATCCTCAGGTCTCAAACCGGGCTCCTTTCTGGTCAGGTGGCACAGTCAGGCTCTCCAGGAGTGGAGTTGTGCTTTCTGACTTTACTTTTCACCCTTTGTGATAGAAAACATTCTTTCCTGGATTCTGAGCAGGAGATAGAAGAATGTTTTATTTTTTTTTTTCTATTATTTTAGTG
>VWYP01023977.1:0-12952 GCA_013400435.1 Pycnonotus jocosus
AAATCCCAAATTCTGATGGTTCTCACTGGCTCAATAATGACAGGATCCCCCTCCTGCCCCTTCCATGGGGGAAAAACCCAACAAAACCCAAAATTCAGATGGTTCTTACCGGTTCAATAATGGCAAGATCCTTTTCCCGCCTCTTCCATGGGGAAAAAAAACAACAAACCCCCAAATTCTGATGGTTCTTACTGGCTCAATAATGGCAGGATCCCCCTCCTGCCCCTTCCAAGGGAAGAAAAACCCAACAAAATCCCAAATTCTGATGGTTCTTACCAGCTCAATAATGGCAGGATCTCCCCTCCTGCCCTTTCCATGGGGGAAAAAACCCAGCAAAACCCCAAATTCAGATGGTTCTCGCTGGTTCAATAATGGCAGGATCCCCCTCCTGCCCATTCCAAGGGGAGAAAAACCCAACAAAATCCCAAATTCTGAAGGCTCTTACCGGCTCACCAATGGCAGGATCCCCCTTCTGCCCCTTCCATGGGGAAAAAAACCCAACAAAACCCCAATTTCTGATGCTCCTTACCGGCTCAATAATGGCAGGTTCTCCTTTCTGCCCCTTCTCACCCCTGGGGCCACCGATCTGTGGGACACAAACACAAAGCCAGGCAGTCAGAGAGGACATTGCCATCACCACCATCACCACCATCATCATCACCATCACCACCATCATCATCACCATCACCATCACCACCATCGTCACCACCACCAATCCCAGCAGGAACTGCAGATCCTGGCACAACCCTGCTGAGATTCCTGCAAGAAACACCCAGTGCAGCTCCTTGTTTAAACACAAGCTGCAGCTGGGCGNCGGCTCACCAATGGCAGGATCCCCCTTCTGCCCTTTCCATGGGGAGAAAAACCCAACAAAATCCCAAATTCTGATGGTTCTTACCGGCTCAATAATGGCAGGTTCTCCTTTCTGCCCCTTCTCACCCCTGGGGCCACCGATCTGTGGGACACAAACACAAAGCCAGGCAGTCAGAGAGGACATTGCCATCACCACCATCACCACCATCATCATCACCATCACCACCATCATCATCACCATCACCATCACCACCATCGTCACCACCACCAATCCCAGCAGGAACTGCAGATCCTGGCACAACCCTGCTGAGATTCCTGCAAGAAACACCCAGTGCAGCTCCTTGTTTAAACACAAGCTGCAGGTGAATCAATCCTTGGTTTTTTTGGTGTTTTTTTTGCACTAATTCTGCTCTAAATTATAATAGCACCAAGTTTTTTCCAGCAGAATTTCCCTGGATGGAGCAGAAACCCTCTCACCCCTTCGTAGATGGTGTCCTGGTTGGCCGGCATGCCGGGCCCGATGTCGGGAGAGGCCGTCCTGTCGTAATAATTGTCGTAATAATTCCCGTCGTACTCCTTTATGGTTTCCTCAGTGAAATCTTTGTCCAGCTCATCCCCTCCTTGAGCAGCCTGGAGAGGAAAGAGCAGCAATGGGGTCAGCCTGGAATTTTCTCCTAGCTGGGCGTGCTTGGAATATTAATGTGTTGTTATATTAAGGTTTTTTAAATAAATCCATGATTTATTAAGGATATTCAGGATTTTTAATAAATTTTATTTATTTTATAAATTTTAATAAATGATTTTTTGGAAAATGAGGATGATTTATAATAATAGTGATCAAGGGAAAAAAAAAAAAAAACTGGAGAAAAGTTAAATTCTGGAGTTTTTAAGCCTCCAGTGACTTCTCCCAACAGCAGGAAGACAGATGGGAGAAGCTTCATGGCAAACAAACACCCTGGGATTTCTTCACTGATCCCCAGTAAAACGCTGTGAGTGGAAAAGTTGGAGTGAGGAGAACAAAACACGGCCCAAAGCTCACATCAGGAGGATCCTGCAAAAACCCCAAACGCCTGGAGAAAGAGCTGATGGAAGTCTCAAGCTCCAAATCCTCTTCATCTCTCACAGCCTCGGTGTTGGAGGCTCGGGATTCTCGAGCCCAGGGAGCCCCAGAGATTCCAGCTGCACACCAAGCCCACCGTGTGTCACTGTGGGTGTCCAATTACAGCAGGAAACGTGGAAAAAAAAAAAAAACCCCGAGTTCAGTTCTGTGAAAACCTCCCCGTTTGTTTAGTCTGGGCTCCAATCCGCGCCAGGGCTCGTCCAAGGAGCAGAAATTTCATTACAAATGTGATTCCTCAATCCCTGAATCCTGTCAGAATCCTCTCAGATGCCACAGAGCACAGCAAGGACATCCAGACCAGGCTCAGAATTTTTTCCTTGCTGCTCTCCACATCCCTGTGCTCCCTGGCAGGCACAGGCCCTTGGCACCCCTCGCTCTGAGCAGAGAACAACGTGTGCTAAGCAAATTGGTTTGGTTTCTTTCCTATCCAGGTGATGACCAGAAATAGTCCAGACATTGAATTATCTCCAGTGCTTCCTGGAGAAACAGCTCCTCACTGCTACGAATTCAAAGTTGCTTCGGTGCCACCACAACTTCCAGGCTTCTTTCTGTGCCAAAACTGCTCAGAACTCATAAAAAATGAGCATCTGGGTCTAAATTCAGGAGGTTTTAAATTAAGACTAAGCCTAAAACCAAGGCAATCACCACCAGAACTCATAAAAAATGAACATCTGGGTCTAAATTCAGGAGGTTTTAAATTAAGACTAAGCCTAGAACCAAGGCAAGCACCACCCCACCTTCTCTTACTCTGCAAACACCAACTGGCCTCGGCAGTAATGACAGTTTGGCAATTATCCAATTAGGAGACTTTGAAAATCAGGATTATTTTTCCTTTGGGCTGGTTCAAGCGGATCTGTTGCCATCACACCCTGCCCTTTTATCCTGGCTGAAATACTTCACCTGGTTTTGCACTTTGAAACCTCAAAAGCCTAATCTAAAAAAAAAAAATAAATCTCATCTGGCTCTAAGGGTTTGGGGATAACAGCAAATTGCGTGAAATGAATATCAAAAACTTCAGGTTTGATATTTTAATTGAGGTCCTCAGGTCTATTTGCGTGGAAAGATGATATTTGGAATGAGTAGGCAGTTCCCTGACTGAACTTTCCTCCTCGATTTCCTTTCCTTTAACAACTAAAGGCCCTTGAAGCCTCCTCTTTCCTCTTTCATTTTTTTATTTAAGGCCCCTCTATCCAATCTTTAATTCCTCTCTCTTAGAAAGTCCAAGCTTGGCCAAAGATTTCTGGCTCTTGATCAGGAGACTGAAAACTTTCCCGTCCATGGGTTCCCTCAGGTTGGCTCCCTCCATTCCTGGAGCCTTTTCCTTTTCTCCCCGTGCATCATTTTGGGCTGTCCAACCTCCTCCACCACATTTTGGCTGGCCTGGGTTCCCCCCTGTGCTTGGAGCAGCTGGATCTGCACCTGCCCCGCTCCAGCTGCTCAGACCTTTGCTTGGACACTTCCCCTGACACCTTTCCCCTCAAATTCCCAACTCCAGGGATCCTGGACAACTTTTTGCTGCCTCTTTCGCCAGCCTTGAATTGTGGCAGCCCCAGAAGAAGTAATTCTCCAGTGGAGAAACCAGCCCTGAGCTCTTCCTGGGAATTAGGATGGGATTTGGAAGCTTTAGAGAACCATGGAATGGTGTGGGTTGGAAGGATTTTATCCAGCTCCAAACCCTTGCCATCTTCCACTAGGGCAGGAAGCTCAGAGAACAATTCCATGTTATCCCACCATCCATCTCCTTTGCTGCTGCTCCTGGACAATGAAGGATTTGCCCATTTCATGCCATTATTTCCCTGC
Source organism: Pycnonotus jocosus (assembly GCA_013400435.1). Classification (NCBI taxonomy): domain Eukaryota; kingdom Metazoa; phylum Chordata; class Aves; order Passeriformes; family Pycnonotidae; genus Pycnonotus; species Pycnonotus jocosus. The sequence goes on from VWYP01023977.1 coordinate 3,734, forward strand.
TCCGTGACCTCCACAGCACCCAGCTCCCCAAAAATTCACCTCAGTCTCGCCAACCTTCACCTGGTTCAGCGTCAACATGAAAAGCAAGAACTGGGTGAGTCTTAAGCACAGGAGAGTCTCGAGTGCAGGGTTTCAGATGAAGGATGTTGAGGGGTGGGGAGGTAAAAGTTAAATATTCCAAGAGAAAAGTCTGTGGGGTCTGGGCTGATTCCCATGCACAAAATAAAAATGTTCACACCAGGTGGACCCAGCAGTTCTGGAATCAAGGATTTGTTCCAGTGTTGCAATGGTCTTTAAAAAAAAAAAAAACAAACAAACCCAAACTGAAAAACATAAAGATGTTTTTCAGTGCAAATGACAAAATGAAAAATATTGATGTTCTCCAGCAAATCAACATTGTAAGGATTTGTATTAATATCTTTGGGATAAAAGGCTTTTACTGAGATTTTAACAGCCACCCTCGTTTCTCTTTTTGTCAGGCAACCGCTTCACCCGAGGAAATGCAGATGTCAATATGAGCAGCTTTTTCCAGGGGAATAATCCTTCACCAAATTCGAAATATCTGCATTCCCCACCCTGAAAGATCTGGAGTGAAAACATTTTACAAGAAACTTCCTCTCCCTGCAGCTGCCTGAACCTCTTCTGGATTTACCATCTGGCTGCTCCTTTGCTTCCAGGGCTGTGAAACAGCAGAATCAATTAAAAAAAAAAAGGGGGAAATTAAAATTAATGACTTGAAATTACATCAGTCTCATTGTAGGTGACGACAGTGCTGGTGGGGAGCTCAGCTTCCACTGCATTTTCAGTGAGGCCACCCTGGGGGTCGATCTCCTCGTTGTAGTTGAGATCTTCGTAGGGCATGGGGGTGAAATACTCCTCGTTGATGGTCTCGTAGTTGTACTCATCCACCAGGGGATCATCCACTGCTCCATCCTCCTTGGGCTGCTTCCCGGGGTTCCCTCTCTCAGGGGGTGCTGTGGGAGCTGGAGATTCCTGTTGTGGGCGATAAAACACCACGATCAGACAAACAAAACCCATTCTGCATCGTCCTCTCCTTTAGTAAAGGTTCGTCACCTTCACCCTGCCAGGACCCGCCTCGGTACCTGCTCGGTGTCGGGTTTCTCTCCAGCAGCCACGGCAGGAGGGCCGGGTTTGGTGGTGGGGGGTTCTGGTTTGACAGCTTCATCCACGTCCTCGTAGTAGGGGTACTCGTAGTAGTAAGTGTCCCCTTCTCCCTCCCCGTCCGTGTACTGCAAGGAGAGGAGGAGAAGCAGGAAATGAGGTGGGAGCACCCAGCGCGTCCCTGCCAGCTCCTTTGGACATCACGGCTTCACACTGCAAGCTTAGATGGGATATTTGGGAGAAATTCTTCCCTGGGAAGGTGAGGAGGCCTTGGAATGGGTCACCCAGAGCAGCTGGGGCTGCCCCATCCCTGGAAGTGTCCAAGGCCAGGCTGGATGTGGAGCAACCTGGCATCATGGAAGGTGTCCCTGCCACAGCAAGGGGTTGGAATTTTATAAGCTTTAAGGCCCTTCCAACCCAAACCAACAACTCTGTGATATCTTTTTAACCTTGGATTGCTGAAACCTCCCCGACCTGCCCCACCTGACCCCCTGGGAGAGGTGCAGAGAGCCCCTGAGCCCCACAGCTGCTCCAACACAGTTCCTGCACCACCAGCATCGCTGTGACTCCCCATCCACCACAGCCTGCAGGCAGGAGGGCTTGGACAGGCAGATCCCTGCAGCCTTTTCCACGAGGCATGGGTCATCCTTCAGCAAGAAACCCAAACAAAGCTCTGGATCCAGCTGGGCACGGCCCTGCTCTCCCCAGCCCAGCTCTCCCTGGCAGCCGGTGGAGGAGTTATCCCTGCACACAGCCTCGGGACAAGCCAGCTCCTGTTGGACTGCTGGCTGCAAAAGAGCACTTTTATGTTCCTGCTGCCACAGATTTCCCACCAAAGCGCTGGTTTGTTTCTGTTATTTATTGTTTCTCCAGAGGCGCTGGCAGAGCAGTCGTGGTGCTTCCCCCGGGGCTGCGCCTCCACCGCGGGCATCCCAAAGCCCTGCTGAGGTGCTGGATTAATTTAATCCCAAAGATAAACTGGCAGGGCTGGTGGCATTGCTGGCTCACGGGGATTCCCTGACTCTCAGCTGAAAGCAGATCAGCCCCAGAGAGCGACTGCAGCGAGCTGAGACCTCTTGAAAAAGGGCAAAATTCAGGTGGTGCTCGTTAAAAATCAGCCACACCCAAACATTTCTGATTGGGCAGCAAACATGCAAATGCATCCTGCACCAGCCTTTTTTATCGTGTTCCCTTTTTTTAAAAAGGAAAGGCCTGGGGTGAACCCTTCATACAAAAACTGTCGGGCACAGCAGCTCCTAAGGGTGACTTGAGAGCATTTCTGCCAAAATGAAATTCAAAGCAGATCCAGGGGAATAAACGATTCTCCCTCCTTTAACACCTGTTGTTTCACAGAATATCGAGAAAGAACTGTTAAATCCTTTTACAAATCCAACAGAATAACTCGAAATTAATAACTCGAAATTTAGAGACAGGTGCTGGTGTGGACAGGACTGGAGCTGCCAGGGAAGGTCGATAATCCACACTCGGCTCACGTTGTCTCTCCCGTGTTTCTGAGCTCCAAGAGGATGCTCCTTTCAGCCTTTGGAGATGAGAGGAGCTCAGAAAGAAAGGAAACTCCCAAGATCCAAACCCAGAACCTGCAAATCCTAAAACCAAGCTCTGTCTTGGAGGCTGGAGATGAGTCGTGGGGAAGCTGAGCGGGAGGAAGGAGCCACATGTTTGCAAGGGTGCTATAAACCCAAAAATCTGTGATTATGCCCCAAACCGTGCCGAGAGACTCACGTATTCATCCGGGTTGGGGTCCTGGGACTGGGGGGAGTCGGGGATGGCGGTGTCACAGTCGGGGCTGTAGTGTTCACAGTACTCCAGGGCTGCCCGCGGGTCCGCCACGATCAGGAGCTGCTGGATGTCACCCTGCAGGGAGGGCAGCACAGAGGGTCAGGGACGGGCTGGTGCTCCTGGAGACACCAGCCCGAGGCTGCAATCGAAGCCAGGAACATAAAGAAATGAAAATTAAAACACGTGTGGCACGGGCACCTTCCTGACACGGGCACATCCCCTGGGATGAGCCTGGGGAAAACCAACGTGTCCAGGGAGCAGCTGCTTCTCCTGGGCTGCTCCACGGGCTGTGAACCCACTGTGCTTCATCCCCAGCCCCAAATCCACCTCCCCAAAACAGAAATCACCCAGTGCAACAGCACTGACAGCCCCGAGCAAGGCAGGTGCAGGAAAATTTAAGAGAAAAGAGTTTTGTACCTCCTAAATCAGCAATAAAACAACTCTTTTCCACCTGGCTCTGTGCAGGGCTGCAGAATCACCCTGTCCACTCCCAAAAGTTGCTTTTTGGCCTCGAAATTTCCCTGCTTCTCCCACCCCACCAGCTGATCTCACATCACCCCCTTTTTTTTACATCTTGCCTCTCCTGGACGTTCCACCCACAACAAACACGGCGAGGGATCAGAAATGCATCTGATAAACCCAGAAAAGAGCCAAAGAGAGGCTTTTTTTTTTTTTTTTNAAAGAGGGTTTTTTTTTTTTTTTTTTTTTTTTTTACTAAAAACCAGGTGCAGAGGAAGCTCATTAGGCAGCAGGGCTGGTTAATGGAGCAGCTGCTCCCTGAAGCCCAGCACAGCCACAGCCCCAAGGCCGGAGCAGAAATTGCTCTTGAGTTTCCTGAAGAGCCACCACGCTCGGCCACCACGCCAAAATCCAGTTCATTCAGCAGACAGTTACATAAGACTTTACTACTTGGATGCTCAGAGCTGATACTTTAATTAGGGGAGGAGGAAAAAAAAATAAAAAATTCTTCTTTAATAGTAGACAAACATGGCTAAAGCATCAGGGGGAAAAAGCAAAGCTGGGAGGATGATTTGGGCAGTAATAGGAACCAGAAGCTCCAAAGGGAGCCTGGCCAGGCTGGCAAACAGCCCTGTGGAAAAGGATATTTTTGAAAGGATGGGCCAAATCTGCCTCGCTGTCGCTGGATCACGGACGTGTCCCCCTAAAAAAGGGAATGCTGTTGATGTTTTGGGCAGAGATCTGCTGGGAAAGGAGGCCTGGACACATCAGCACGGGGGGAAGGAGCAGCTCAGAGCTGCCTGCAGCATCCCCAGGTTGTCACTCCCCTCCCTGCAGCAGCTCCTGAACATCTGGGCACCTCTCAGACCTACCCCAGTCCCCCTTTGAGGAGCTTTCATGGGAGCTCATTAGTCATTGTTTCCAGTGAATAACCTTTACAGAATTCACAGAAACGTCTGCTGAGTGGGTTTCAATTTTCCATTTTTAAAACGAGAAACATCTCTCCTTTCCCTTTCCCTTTCCCTTTTTTTTTTTTTTTTTTTTTTTTAAATATAAATCCGGTCCTGCCATTACTATTCCAGCTTTTTCTTTTTGCAATGTAACCACCAAAACTGGGCTTGGAGTGCTGGGAAAATTTAAAAAAATTCCAAGTTTTTCGCCTTGTAGAACATTTCCCTTTTCCAAGCAGCTCTGCCCACGGCACCCACGGGAGAACTGAGCCATGGTGGGACCCCCAGGACACCCCCCAGCCCTGGGCAGGGGTACTGGGGGTGTTCTGGGGTCCCTCAGGCCATTGATTATATCACAATTCTATCCCCATCCCCGTCTCCAAAGGCACTCCAGAGCTCCAAACCCGCTCCTTTGGAATTCCCTCCAGCAGGGAACGCCCACCCCAGCCAAGGAAACGTGTGGCTGATGTGAGAACCCTCCCAGCTGCTATTTCTGCCCACGGGACCTTGGCCACCCCTCCCTGACACCTCAGCTGAGCCTTTTGTGCCCTTCTCTCCCTCAGGTGCTTAAAGCTCCCCATTTTCCATGGAAGTGCCTGGGGTTGTTGGGATAAGCTGAAAGAAACCAGCCCCAAAGCAGACCTGGCACTCGTCTCCAAGAGGCAGGGGAGGCTGAAAAAGCTTTTTCTCCCTGATAAGGTTGGATTTACACCTCCTGCAGAGCTGATAGGCTGCATCCCATAAAGGAGCAGGGCTGGAGCTGCGTTTCCTCAAGGAGCAGATAAAGCAAGGAAAGGCATCCTGGCTGAGCACGGTGCCAAAGGTTAAGCAGAAGAGAATTTGCCAAAGCTGGGTTTGTTTTTAGTCTCAGCTGAGCTGTGCACGGGGAGAAAAACCTCGATGCCACCCCTGCTTCCCTGCAGGAACTTGGGCATCCTCATCTTTGGAGAAAATGGGGAAAAAAATCCCCAAATCTCTGGAGGAACAGCTGCAAACTGAGCACACCAAAGGACAGCGTGGGCCCCTCAGCCTCTGCTGAGCAGGGGGAGCTTCCTGCTCCTTCTGGGTCAGGAACTGGGGGAAATCAGTGCACAAATGAATAAATTCGGGCACCAGACAGCTCCAGCAGAGCTCGCCACGCTCCAGCAGCATCGCTCCACAGGCTCCCATTCCCCCTTTCCTCCTCAAACCCATCCAACCACCCTGCCCAAAGCTCATCCTCATCTTGTGTCCAGCCTGAAAAATCCGGGAGAACCAAGAACTCCTGAATTTGGGATAAATGAGAGCCCCAGGGAGCATCCAAACCCCAGCACTGGGGAGGGGGAAGGAGGAGAGCTCAGCCCGTTCATCTTTATTTCATTCCCAACAAGCACCCAGTGCTGGGGGATGCCCGGTGCTAACACTTGTGAAAAGCAGACAGGAGTAAAAAAAACCCACAAAAAACAACTTTGTTAACGAGATTCCCGGTCAATCCACCTCATCCTTCAGCGCCCAACAATAAAATGGGCTAAAAAAATAATTTAAAAAAAAGCCCCACTATCTGCACCTCACCAAAGCTGCACAAAGCTCTGCTGTCAAGAGCCCCTTTCCTTGTGGTTTAAAAAGCCAATTTTAAACAGACCTGGGAGGGTCAGGAGCCTTTTGTGTCCTCTCCAGTGTGCTGCTGCTAATAAATAAATTGTGCCCAGGGATCCCGGCTGGCAAAGGGGAGCCGGCCCTGCTCTGATTCCTCCCTCAAGTGTCTGTTTGTTCCCCTCTTTTGGTCACAAACCACCCCAAAAATCCCTTTCCCAGCTGGATTTTTGCAGCCCTGAAGAAGATCCCGTTAATCCACACGCACAGCTCTGTGTGGGACAGGCTTTTCCAAGAGAGACAATTGAAAAATACACCAATAAAACGGTTTAGAGAGCTGAGCAGGCAAATCAAAGGCTTATTTTCAATTAATGAGTTCTTTCAGTCAGGGAGAAAGACAGAAACGCTCTGGTGTTGCTTTGTAGGAGTCACCAGCAGCGTCCTCCAGCCACCCACGCAGTGATTAAAGCTCTTTTTGGGCCTGAAAATGAGTTGGGCACAAGGTTCAAGGAACTTCTCCAGCAGCTGGTAGCATCCAGAGGCTGAGCTCAGTTGTGCTTTGCTGGTTTAACCAGAAAAAAATTGAAGCGGAGAATAAAAAACTCGATTTTTTTTTTTTTTTGCCTGCAAATAACCACGATTTCATACATCAGGAGAGGCAGCGCTTAAAAAAAAGGGGATAAATCACATTTTGGCTTTTATCCCTAAAACTTCTGGTGAGGAGGAAGAGGCAGGAGAGTGGATTTCTGAGCAGGACTGTGAGCTGTGAGGGTTTTCAGACAGATGGAAGTGCAAACTGTCAGGACCAGTAAGGATCTGCCTGAGGTTTATGGTAAAGCCATTTATGCCTGATGACTCATTTGCTTCATGGATTAAGTTCCATCGAAGGCAGTTTAACTCAGCTCCCAGACAAGGCTGGAAAAGCTCTTTCTGGAGCAGTTTTTAACACTTCTTCTATATGAGTGCAAAAAAAAAAAAAAAAAAAAGACACATCACTTCCAATGACATCAACTTCAGGAACTGGAAGGAATCGTTGTGGTTCAGGGAAAAAAAAGAAAAAAAAAACCAAAAAACCAGCTGGAGAAGAGGATGAGAGTGACTTCATCTGGCTCTGGCAGCAGCTCCCTAAATCCTGGGATTCTTCAGTGATCCTTAACTGGGCTTGGGTTAGGGCATCACCCCAAAAGTCTGAGATTCAGCATCCTGCAGAGTAAATCCTGCTGGATGTGCTTTTGGAAATTCCTGCATTTAAACTGCCTGAACACAGGCCCAGGGTGAACAGTGGCACACACCAAACCCTCACGGTTCTTGGGATTCACTGAGGTTTATCCTGACAAACTCCCTGGCCCCAGCACCCCAAACCCAGTCAGAGGCTGGAGAGGGGCAGGGGTGCAGAGCAGCTCCAGGATGAAGTGGAAGCTCAGCCTCCAAAACCCTAAATCCCTGCCTTGGAGCCAGCCTGGCAGCCCTCGGATGTTCCTCCTGATAAATCCTGTCACCAGCACTTCCCTGGATTCTCACTGCTGGGGACACAGCCTGGAGGGAAAGTTGGAGACACCAGGAATCACCACAGCTCCAGTTTTGATGCATAAAACCCCAAAAATCAGAGGTGCTGGAGGTGTTCAGGGTTCAGAGCAGCTCCAGGATGAAGTGGAAGCTCAGCCTCCAAAACCCCAAATCCCTGCCTTGGAGCCAGCCTGGCAGCTCAGATGTTCCTCCTCATAAATCCTGTCACCAGCACTTCCCTGGATTCTCACTGCTGGGGACACAGCCTGGAGTGAAAGTTGGAGACACCAGGAATCNAAAAAAAAAAAAAAAAAAAATGCTTGACTGGCACACAGTCGTGACTCAGCTACAGATTCCTGGTGGTTTGGCTCAATGCAGGGGGATGTTTGTGTCCCCATCCTGCTCAGATGGGGCTGCTCTGCTGTCCCTGCTCTGGGGTTACACCAAGAACAGCTCCTGCTGCTTTGGGCACTCAGACAGGAGCCTCTGCCCAGCCCTCTTTAAAAAAAACCAGGTTTAATTAAGCAGAGCAGGGAGAGAGGTGTCACCAGAGCTAAATGTGGCTCCAAACCCTCCTGAGGGCTGGGAAAAGTTTCTCTTTTTCACCACATCTCCGTGTGGGGACCCCAAGAGAGCCCTCAGGCCGGTCCTGCAGCCCCAGATCAGCCAGGAGCATCCCTGGGATCGGCCTTGCAGAACACAAACACAGCAATTAGCACAGCCCACCAGCCTCTTCCCCTGACCACAGCAGCCAGAGGAAAATCAGCCCTCTGGCTCGATGCTAATTAACCTCTCTGGTAATTTCTCAACCTTTCTGTTTTACAGTCCCAGGGAGGAAGGCAATTTCCCATCATGTGAGGGATCCACGGGCTGGCTGTTCCCCCTGGCTGCTGGGGTTGAAGGAGCAGGGCAGGGAAGTGTGGTCCCTTCCTTGTCCCCTCCCCTGAACCCTGGGGCTGCCCCACGCTGTCCCCAGCACCCAGCCCTGCCCCAATCCTGTTTCTTCCACCCATAACTGCTGGATGCTTGGCTCAGCTTTAATTAAATTAAGACTCATGCCTTAAAATCAAGATTTTTTTTTGGAGCACAGGGCTGCTTGCAGAGCCCCCAGAACATTTTGGGTCTGTCTGTGCTGTCCCAAACCCAACTGTGGAGCAGTTTGAGCAAGGACTCCTCACTGGAAGGGTCTGTCTGTGCTGTCCCAAATCTGATTGTGGAGCAGTTTGAGCAAGGGCTCCTCACGGGAAGGGAAGGATGAGCCATTCCCTCAGAGAGGAACAAAAGCCAGATGGCTTTGTTAATTTTGGAAAGCTCTCCTGAAGGAGCTGTGGCTCTGCCAACACCCAAATACCAGTCAAGGACTCCATGGCAGGGCAGGAGGCACCGACCAAAGCCTCATTTCCATGTGGGCGCTTCCCACCCCAATCCCAGATAACCCCCAGAGCCAACAATCCCTGCCCTAAAGCAAACCCTGGCTGCCAGGCACAGCCCCCAGCACCCTCTGAGCAGCTGTGCAGCCAGAGCTGAGGCCAGAGTCCCTTTTTTTTTGGGAACTCAGGGCTCAATCCCAAAGGCAACACCCCCAGGATTCACCACAGCGTGGATAATTCACCCAGCCACCCTCCACCTTCCCACCCTCCATGGGGAAAGGTTTTCTTGCCTTCCCAAGTTTGTCAAACCCATTAAATTCTTTCCTGCCACTTTCCCTGGAAACAAATCCTGGCAGCCCCAAAGGCCTTTGCTCTCTGTGCCAGCTCTGAGCTCCCCCTTTCCTCAGCCCTCTGTCCCCTGCCCCACTCAGTGTCACCTC
>VWYP01023982.1:13249-52383 GCA_013400435.1 Pycnonotus jocosus
CGGGGCATCCTGTCTAAAAGGGGGGGTTGTTCTTTTCAATTTTTTTTTTTTTTTTTTTTAAATCCTTCCCTGCCTCAAGTAGCTGATGAAGATCAGTAGAAATTAATGGATGGATTTTTTTTTTTTCATTTATCCAAAACATTGTATATAATTAATGAATCTCAATTCCACTTCAAGGTTATTTACATTTCCAAAGTTGGGAATAACTACTGTAGTCTGCATCTCCAAAGTACAAATTAGCAATATAAAGAATTTTGACAGTATCATTTTTTCATCCGCATGCAAACTCAGCGGCTTGATACGTGGGGACACAAAAATGTACTTGAAGTGAAGAGTAGTTCATTAACACTGAAGAGTTTGTCCCAGCGTTAGAAGAGTTCTCGATTATTAACCAGGACAGCTATCTTATCTGAAAATCAAACTTTCTCCTTGGTCATTCTTGACCACCTAGACTGCACTAGTGTTAGTCTATCCAAATTCTTGTTGTTGTTCTTCTTGTGGTTCTCTCCCACTTGCACCACTGTGCTTCATTTACAAGCAATTCTTAGCACTGCCAGGGTGATTCAAGCTGTCTGCTGACAGAGCAAATGCTGTGGCATGTGTGTAACTCCTCTCACAAGGATGGTCCCATTTTCTTTACTAAGGTTTCTTACTTCGGAAAAGTAATGTTTATGAAATGTATATTTTTACTGTGGATTTGGGAGTTTTCTTTAGTGAAGTGTTTCAGTATTATCTGGGATGTTTAGATGCAAAGTCATGTTACTGGAAATTTTTAATCTAAATCTTTTATGAAAATTTAGAAATCAGAACTGTATCAAGAAACTCACACTTTGTAACACGTGTAGCACCCAGATGCCTGTTGTTCTTTCTTAACTGCTCAAATGTTTTTTGCCACTTAGTGATATTAAAGCATTCAGTTTGACTGAAGACTTTAAGATAGAAGGAGTCTGTTTAACTACAATCCTACCTTGGATCTGCAACTCCCATTTCTGCTAATGCTTTCATCCCTGATCTAGCAGAATTATCATTTTACGCATTCTGGACAGAGAAGAATATTTTTGGGAAAAACCAAACACACCCAGCAGATTTTAAAAAAAAATTAGATTTATTTTTAATTTAATTTTAGCTATTATTTTTCTTTGAACTGTTCAGTATAAATGTTACCTTGTCCAAATTATCTAAACTAATATGCATTCCTGCAAACCATAGTAATTCCTGCACCCATCAAATTAGACAAGATTAGGAAGATTGCAAAAGGATATGCTAGAGGACAGGCATTACTTAAAAATGGTTGGCAGCTCAATTTTTTTTCCATTCAATTTGCTTGATTTTCTGTCCCTTTGGATTCCAGCTGATTGCTGGGCATGGTACACTATGAGAACACAACCTCCCTCTCTTCCTCCTCAGCCTTTTCAGCATGCTGCTTGTAACATGGTAGTGGGGCAGGAAATAAGCTCTTCATGGCTGAAGTAGAAAAGGAAGGAGGATCTTTGCATCCATTTTTTCCTCTTCAACAGAACCAGGTGCCATCTGCTCTCCATTAGTGTTTCTCTGTTCTAATCTAATAAGCACATCTCCAGAGAAGCCAGACAGATATCTCCAGACATGCAGATATTTCCAGCAAGACATGATAGTCATAAAATTGCTCCGTGTGAGTTACTAACCTTCTTCTAATGAACACATAAAAAGAGCAACAGGCTCACTGTAATGTGTACTGTATATCATTATAGAACATTAGATTTATTACAGTCCACTGAAAAATTTTGAAACTAGGAGTTAAATTTTCTGGTCCTTCTGCAATGTTGAATATATGAGATAATTTTTTATTATAGTAATATTCTTTTTTTTCAAGGCTATTATTCACAGTACACAGAAGACTAATTTGTCTCTGTTTCCACCTATATTTTGTAGTCATATCTTTTGCACAGTGGCATACAGAAGAGAGAGGGTTCTGTAAATCTGAAGGGTTACTTAGTGAGGTCTCTAGAGCCAGGTGATCTGTTCACAGTTTGCTGAATCATGCCTTCTTTTCTAGTAGGAAATGCTTACTGAAACATGAGCTGTCATCCAGTCAACTCAGAAGCAGTGAGTTAGAGAAGGAAGCAAACTTTCATTTGGGTTCATTGCCTTTTCATTAGTCCTTTCCTCCTGTAAAGGGATCAGAGTTTACCTTGTGTAGTTCCACTGGAGGGAATAGAAGAGCAGGTGTGCCCACACTGGGATTTTGTTCCTCCTTTGCCAGAGACTTCCAAGAGACTTGACTGGCATCTGTGAGTGCAGCCCAGCCTGAAATAATGCAGCACACAAGATGTCCCATTGGGTTACTGCAACTGGAGAATAAAAATGCCCCATTAACTCAGAGCAAATTCATATGCAGTGAGAGACAATCTGTTACTGAAATCTTTCTTCATAGTTTTGCAACCCAGAAGCACTGGAGAGCTCATAACCTTAGTGATGCCATTTGCTGATTTGAAAGTAAAGGGAAGGAAGGTGTGTGCAAGGGAGTTCCCATAAAAAGGAGAGTAAGATGTGGAAATATTTGTCGTTCTTTTTCCTTTCAAGTTAAAAGATACATGCTGAAGACATCATATATATGTACATAAACATATACACATACATATACATATCTACTTAGATATAGATATATAAAAATATCTAACAAAGGGTAAGAAAGGAAAATAAATGGAAGGAGAAGTATGTAGGCATCTTTTCCAGGATTCTGTTAATGACCCTTGCCACAAACTCAGTTCATTTTTTGTAAGACAATCCTCATGGCTCTGCCGGAAATTGCATAACTAGATAATGTGTTTAAAGGGGGGGTTAGTAAAATATGTAAGGAACTCAGGTAGGAAATATGTAGAAAAATTGCTAGGCCTGTAGTTTTCTTCATAAACAAACCCCAGAATAATTATCCACAGATATTTTGTTTATCACGGCTTTCATACATACAGATACTTTCCTAATTTTTGGTGTGAAACTTAAGCAAGGGTGTGTATTCTTTGAACATAACTCCAAGACTGAATGACGATGGACTCTCCTTGCCCCTAGCAACTAGTAACAATGATAGTTCATGTACTGTGTAAGTCCTCTAAAGTTGTAACACCAATCTTACCTCCTGCACTTCCTTTCCTGGAACACGGGAAGGAAATACTGCAGGATGGGAGGGAGCAGGTCCAAGGTGAACAAAAGATTTTGTGTGACAAAAGCCTTGACAATTCAGATGAGGCAGTCCTGAGAGGTGCCAGCAGAGATGTGAGATGCCAGGACGAGTTGTGGATGAGAGCTGGTGCAGGAAAAGTGCTGCCTTGTAGAACTAGAGTCCAGCAACTGTGCCTGATTTTTCAAGTGTATCGATCCTCATGCTTTTGTTTCTGCAGTCCTGTTCCTTGTTTCCCCAGCTGAAGAATATGAGTACTGTGTACTGACGTTATCTTCTGTTACCTCCAACAAGTTCTTCACCTTCTTATTTAACTTATGTCTTCTTTCCAAGCGGGAATATCCAGGTTTCGGTTGGATCTATTTTAAGGTGAATTAATTAACCAGCATAATAATACATTCCTGCTTTTATCTATTTAATTTGTTTTATTCTAACATAATTTTAAAGTACATTTAACAATGTCAGTAACAAGCCTTTCTTCTCCCACCATCCTTGTTTCCATTGCAGGGAAACTTGCCTCCTGACTATCGGATAAGTCTAATTGACATTGGATTGGTGATAGAGTATCTGATGGGAGGAGCGTATCGCTGCAATTACACCCGAAAGCGGTTCAGAACACTCTACCACAACTTGTTTGGGCCCAAGAGGGTAAGAAACAAGTTATTTGCCATCCTCATGACTGTACCAACTGGCAGGGATTACCGTGGTTCCAGACTGGTGGGGCCCAGTGCACACACTATTCATTCTACAGATTGATTTCTATTGTGTGCATTGCAGTTATCTTACCATAATGCATCATAAGCCAGACACTGATACAAGCTATGGCTTTTTATTAATTTAATGAAAAAAATACTGCATTCTGCTGCCCTGCTGAAACCAGCACATAAAACAGTCTACTCTGACTGTAAAACCTGTAATTAAGAGTATCCACAGCTGTTAAAAGACAAGTTCTTTTGACCTGTACCAGTAATACTATAATTCTAACTCCTGAGTTAGGTTTGAAAATTTCTACATTGTTAGATGCATTTCATATCTCATGGCTCATTTCCTGATTATGATCTGAAGGTTTCAGGGCAAAGAAACCCATAATTCAAAACTTTTTTTTTTGGATGTGGCTCCAGCAGTCATTGGGTTCATGGCAACACCACTGTTAAGTATTTTTGTGGGTTCCACGTTTGATAAGTTATGCCGCTGTGAATACAAAGTAAGGTCTTTCTAAAACACAAAAGCTGTCTATTGTCATCCATATTGCCATTGACCCAATCCTGCATGAACAGGAGTCTGTTCAGATACTCCCAGTAAGATTTGTAGTTCCTTCTCTGTCTAGTTTTGCCTCACATTTCAGATTTTAGCAATACACAGCACTGAAAGTATTAATAAGTGGCTATCAACAGCAATGGCTCTGTGAAATGCTTACAGACAGCTACCTAAAATGGGTTTGTTTCCTTATGCTTTTCCTTATGATTCTTCACATTTGAAAGGAAAGACAGTAATTGTAGCTGGTGGGAGAGGTTTCCTTCCCATAGTCATTCCAATGAGGCAAGCATTTGAGCAGTTATTTCACTGATATTGAAGCTCCACAACACTCAGTAGAAGAGTTCCAGGGCAGGAGCCAAAACACTGAGGTACCGCAGAGAAATCCATTCCTGCCTTATCAGTGGTCCCTATCACTTTCTTGGTAGGAGAGCCCTAACCAGTTGTAATTTGTACCTGAATACAAATATATGTCTTCTCTTGTGGTTTTGGTGAAATAGTGTCAAACTCAAGCTTGAAATAACTACATATATGTAAGTATGATTGGTATGTATGTGTGTATATATACTATTTCATTACACTACATTATATTACACTATGTGTATATTATCTATATTTTATTGTATATTCTACATCACTCCACATGCATATGTACCTGTGCATAAATGTATACACAAATAGCTGTAGTTTTTCATCACAATTCTATGAGAAATAACATATTTCCAACTTTTTTTTGTACAGCCAAAAGCCCTGAAGCTGTTGGGAATGGAGGTAGGCAAATTTTAATGTCTTTTACTTCTGAGACAAGAAGGAAAAATCTGTGACAAATCTTAATGCCTTTTCCTTTTTTGACAAATATAAACTATATCCAGATAACATTTAAATTCAGTGTGATGAAAGCACGAATAGTATTTTTCATCCAGATAACTTATTTACATAGGGTGCAGATTAAGAAACATTCTTAATAAAAGTCCAGGAGATAGCTAAGGAAAAACAGGGCTCTGTCCTAGCTGTAGATCTTTTTGGGTTTTTGTTTAATAAGTATTAAACAAAATGTTTCAGTCTGGCAGGGCAAGCAGAATTTCAGTCAGATAGCATCTAACTTAAAAACATGTTCAAAGAAATTAAATACTTGCAGAGAATGATGCAGAAATCTTTATACAGGCCAAAGTCATCTCAGTTTATTGGCACTTTTGGCTACTCTGATGCTTCAAGGGGATAGTAGTATTTTCATGTTTGTTTATTTTATACAATCACTTTCATTTTTCCATCCACAGACACAGGACAAAATAGGTCAGCTCATCTGATAAAAGCAAAAGGCTAAAATGGTAAAGAAACTAAAGGCAACAGAAACAACAAAGGGATGGAGAAGGAAGGAATAAACACACAGAATAGGAGTAAAGAAGGGAGATTGCCACCTTTGTAAGGAGATAAAGGGAGAAAACACAAGAATGAGCATAAAACGAGTCTTCAGCGGATCAGAAAATTCCCTGGATATATACTTTAAGGAGGAGGAAAGAGGCAGATGCATTACAGCAGATGTTACATTTGCAGTGAGCTTTATTTTAAAGGTGGCTTTTCCAAAATGATTCAGGATATTGTGTGATTGTGCTCTCTGTTATTAGGAAAAAAGAGCAATTCAGAGTGACAGTCCATTTACTGTCTTCTTAATTACAGTGCATGCACCAATACCTTTTTTATTGTCCAGCTATGTTAAATATTTTGTCCAAAAAATGATGAATGGGCTGGCCTGCAGAAAACGTGTTTGACATCTTAGGTATTGATTTCAATGAATTGTGTGAATTGATTCAGTTCCTTCACTGATGAAAAAAATATCTCTACAATTCCCACAGGATGATGTCCCTTTGCGTCGAGGGAGAAAACCAACAAAGAAAAAAGAAGAAGAAGTTGATATTGATATGGATGACCCTGAGATCAATCACTTTCCCTTCCCATTTCACGAGCTCATGGTGTGGGCTGTGCTGATGAAACGTCAGAAGATGGCCCTCTTCTTTTGGCAGCATGGGGAAGAGGCCATGGCTAAAGCACTGGTGGCCTGCAAACTCTGCAAAGCCATGGCCCACGAAGCATCAGAAAATGACATGGTGGATGACATATCCCAAGAGCTGAACCACAATTCCAGGTAAATTTGCTCTCTGGTACACATTCCTGAGGGAAAAAAAAGGGAAAAAAAAAAAAAAAAAAAAAGGACTGAAGAGAGATTTCTGAACCTGCCTAAAATTTTTATCTGTACCTTGCTTTCATTTCTAACTTGTAGGGGAAGTGCAGTTTAGAGAGAATCTAAATGGCTTTTGAACAGTCTGTGTGCCAGAGAAGCGAAGTTGTTAGCAATATAACTTCTGAAATGAGAAGATGTCAAGAAGACAGTGAAATATCTATATTGCTTATGTGTTCTCCCTGAGGCCTCAAGAGTCAGACTGCAACATTTCTCTGTGCTTTGTCGGGATACTCGGTACATACCCAGCAGAAGAGTTATTGAAATCCTTATGAGCATAGTATTCAGGCAGAAGTGTTAATTAACCAAGAGGTCATGCTTAGATGAGTAAGACAAGATACTAGATTCCATAAGAATCTTTCCTGATGTTAAAATTTTAGAAATTTGGGATTTTGGAAAGGATATTGGACACTCCTTCTAGGAGGCTTTACCATGAAGCCATGGGCAAACAGCAGAGAAGCAATCCCTTAAGCTGCAGATAACCAGAGGATTTCAGTTAGAAAATGTCAGGGAGGTGGGCAGGGAGGTGGGAGCAGACAGCTGGTAGGTGTGGGTGCTCATCACTGCTAAGTTGGGGCACTTATTTCTGTGTGTAACGTTAGCCACTCACGTTGGTACACGTGGGTTTCAGTGTAGAGTCAGCATCACGATTTGCATGACGGAAAGTGATGTACCCCTTGCAGAGGCTGGCAGGTGCAGAGAGGTGTTTTGGGCACAAGCCTGTGTGTGCTGAACGGATGTCCCTCTGTTGCAGGGACTTTGGCCAGCTGGCCGTGGAGCTGTTGGACCAGTCATACAAGCAGGACGAGCAGCTGGCAATGAAACTGCTGACCTATGAGCTGAAGAACTGGAGCAATGCCACATGCCTGCAGCTGGCAGTGGCAGCCAAGCACAGGGACTTCATCGCTCACACTTGCAGCCAGATGCTGCTCACGGACATGTGGATGGGCCGTCTCCGCATGCGAAAAAACTCTGGCCTAAAGGTCACTCCTGTTTTAAAATAAAATTAACATGCAGAGATTTCCGATAGATGGTGACAGGGTTCACAGCAAATCAGTAATAACTTTCTAAAGTAACCGTATTTCAGATGCTTATTTGCAGTGACATTAAGCAGGGTATATTCTTCCTGTGTTCAGCTTTTCAGCTGGGGCTTATCACAAGCCTAAATTCAAAGCCCACAGCTTAGATTTTTTCATTCCCTTTCTTAAAGTCCCTCTGGTATCATTTATCAGAATAAGAATCGAGCTAGAAGGTTAGTATGTCACCCTGCCTGTATACTTGAGGAGTTAGTCAAGAGTTTTAAAGATAAATAAAGGAAAAGGAAGTGTAAGTGAATGAACTATTAGTGAAAGGTGCTGATCTGACAGCCTTCCCCTGAACAGGCAAAATAGGCAGCACAAATTTCCTTGCAAACCCTTGCAAATCTTCCTGATAGCATCTGAAAGGACTCTTTAGAGGGTCTAAAGGATAATTCAGTTTTCAAAGCCATTAAAGCTTTACTTCTACAGTTGACAAAAGTGCTAACAGTGCACAGTGAATTCTGAGATGAATTTGAGTCCATGGCACGTTTCACCAAAGCAGTCACCAGTTAGAACATACTCAGGATGCCTCTTCCTCCCAGATCACCAAGAAATATTTCAGTGAAGGGATTCTCTCTTCTGCACTAATTGCCTGTGTGAAAAATGGTAATTACTCAGCTGTGTTGCCATGTGAAAAGATGTTCAGTAATGGGAAGAGTGCTTAGGAGCATTGCTTCCAGACTGGCTCTGAATCCAGTGACAGTGATGAATGAGAACAAGTGACTGATAGCATTCCTAAGCAGGACCTGTGCATACATGTTGTTCTGCTACAGATAGAAAACATTCTCACATTTGGAGACGTTCCTACTACCTATTTCCTGAGCTCACAGTCCTTTTATCCTTCAGAGGGACAGCTGCTCTGCCCACTGTTTGCTTTGCAGATATTCAACCTAGGTACATGGAGGACAGTGCAGCAACGGATTTCCTACTACATGCATTCAGCACTTTTCAGCATGCGCTTCTTAAGCCCTAAAATAGACCTTTATTTCATAATGCCTAACTGAAGGTAACAGGCTCTGTTTCCTTTCAGATTCTTTTAACACCAGGGCTTCACAAGGATCCTTTACTCAGTTTCTAGTCTGTATCTTATTTCATTGAAACTCATTAGCAAAACTTGTTTAAAGCTAAAGCAGGCTACAAGCTGTATGAGGCAGCATGACAAAGAAATAAATTTGCCAGCATGAGTAATGGTTTATTTCCCAGGAACAGTTTATTCCCTTTGAAACCGGCAACTGGTAGGAAGACTGAAAATAATTCTTTAGGTTCTTGCTGGGACTGTATGGCATCAATTGAAGGGTTAGGAGCAGCTGTTAATCCTGCCTGCTCTTAAAAATATCCTTTCTGTGAGGCTGCCAGGTCTGCTGTAACCCCCCCTCCCTCGACCCATCGTTTTGTGAGCTCAGGAGCAGTGCAGGAAGCTTTTTCAAGACTGGGTACAGAACTTGCTTATGGTACTTCTGATATCATGAGCACAAGCACCCTCCCTAACCTGCCAAGAAGTTAACTATCTGGTTTAACTCTCATTCAGGGAGATTTATAAGAAAATGATTCTCCATCAAATTGCAGCATAACCAGGAAAAGTTACTGTGCTTGTGAATACAGATTTTGCTTCTTATTATTTTAATATCTATTTAGTTGTACTAATGTTTTAACCCAAGCACTGTTCATTACTTATATATCCCAACAAGGTAATTTTAGTGGTTTCTACACTCCTGCATCTAAGAGACGGAAGGCAGAAAAGAAAGATCTGGCATTAATATGATCATTACACAGCTGCCTGGTTACTGAAACAAAATCTAAGGGGACTTCATATCTGTGCACATCAGCATTTGCTTTGCTGGCTTTGCCTTATCTCCTCAGATCCACACATACACCTCCTTGACTTCCAATGTGCATTAAGCATGGACACAAAGAGCTATTAACTCTCTCTGTAGAAATAAATACTCTCTGTGTGCCATTTTTGTATTATGTAAAATGCAGACATTTGCAGGTCTGTACACCCATGTGGTCCCACCTACTCTTGACCTTATATAATATTTTGTAAATATATTCTAGTATGTAGCACTATGCATCTGGTGATAAAATTTTCAAGAGCATTCACAGCAACACTAGCAGAAGTTGTATGCTTTGATTCAGTACTCTGGTAACATTACCCTCAGTGACAAATACTTTATTGTCATAGAAACTCAAATGCACATGTATCTTTCTTTTCCTAAATCTCCTGAGGGAGTTGTTCCATTTGATGCTAAGTAAGCATTATGACCATAATCTGTTTTCTGTGATGATTATTGTTATCATTATCATTGCTCTAGGTAATTCTAGGAATTCTACTTCCTCCTTCAATCCTCAGCTTGGAGTTCAAGAACAAAGATGATATGCCCTACATGACCCAGGCCAATGAGATCCATCTTCAAGAAAAGGATCCAGAGGAACCAGAGAAACCAGTGAAGGAAAAAGATGAGGAAGACATGGAACTCACTGTAAGTGCTCACAATAAATCATCAGCCTCAGTGCTGTCAATTTGTTATTCCTACCTCGTGGGCATTGCAGAGCATCTGATGGCTAAATACAGAACATGATAGGATACCACTCATCACAATCCCCTCTCCTCCATGGGACTCAAGCCACACAAGTTCCTGTCATTTTGTCTCCATCCTGCACTACTGTATGGTGATGCTGTGCTGTAATATCCTTATATTTTGACACAATTTGATGGCACAATTTCTGAACTAAGTGAATTAGATTTTAGATGACTCAATCATGAAAGATGACCTCGCTGGTGGAAAAGGGTTCATCTTTGGTTGGAAATGCCCAAAGATTCCTGGAAGCCAGAGATTTTTTTTTCTTAAGCTGACTTAACTAGGGAAGTCAACTAGAAGCTTACTAGACAGTAAGCAAGTGTGCAAACCGGCCAGAAAAATTATGAAAACTTAGTCTTAAATTCTTTTTGTATTTGTGATCATTGCCTTTCACACAAACACACATCCAGTTTTTAATCCACTGAAGACATTAGCATTCAGCTAGACAGCTCCACTTCTACAACTCAAGAGAATTGTAGGGACTTTTTGGTATTAGTAACAAGGAGGGACTTGTCAGTATTAGTAACATTACCTTTGAGGAATAATTTACACCACAAAGAATCAGACAGCTAAAGCTCTGAAAACTACACAAGTCATATACCTCCTGTCTCTTGTTCTCACACTTTTTAGTTTGGGCAATTATCATACAAGCTGTTACATCTGCCTTAGTCTAGTTTTGTTTGGATTTGTTCAGGTTTGATTGTGGTATCTTTGAAAGGCTTAAAACTCAGCTCCAGTTGGTCAGGATAGAGGCATAGATGTAAAAGGGATTTGCCTTGTTAAGTTAAAAAAACAAAAACAAAAACAAAAACAAAAAACAAAAAAACCCAGACTGTTTCCCACAGGCAAACAGCAGGAGCTGCCCCCAGGACCCCGACTGCAGGCAGGCAGAAGGACCTGCCTACAGGACCCCATATGCAGGCAAGCCGAAGGAGCAGCCCACAAGACCCACCTACAGGACCCGTTTGCAGGCAAGAACCTGGCTGTTGGGAAGGACCAGAAGCCAGAATTGCAGCAATGGGGCATTCTCTGCTCATTAGCTATTGATTGCAATTTACTAACCCTTGGCTTCTGATCCCCTTCTGAAGTCCCTATTCAAATCAAAGCACTTTGCAAGCTGCCTTTTACCTGGCAATGGGGAGAAATTTGGGGAAGATGTGTTTTCCATCTCACTGTAGTTATCCCAGATCCTGGTTTCTTGTCTACAATACTGTTTCCTTTTTCCCTTCTGACTCCTGCTGTGAGTGGCATGTGCAGTGGACCTGCTATTCCACATGACCCTTAGATGTTCCCCCTCTTCTTCCATGTGCTGACAGTCCTATTGCTCTGTTCTGTCAATGACTCTTCCCTTGATTCCTTCAAATTCAGTGTATCACTCTAGTGAAGTTTCGGGCACTTGAAACCTTCTATAAAATAACATTTCTTCCTGTGGAGTCCAGCAAGTTTAAAAACAATGTCTTTGGTACAGCACTACTCACTTAGTATTTCTGCATATAATCTATACCATACTGTAGAACTTCTAACACAGCTGTTTCATTCAGGTCCCGCTCAGTGGTGAGCAGGGGAGATTTGGTAGCAGAGAGATCTTTGCATGTCTATGGTTAGATGCCACAAGTAGTTATATTTAGTCACCTGACATATTTTATATATACAAAATACTTTAGACTGAAGTTTCATGTTGTTCCAGCCTTAGTCAAATGGTCTGGCATAAAGGTCAGGTTTCTTTTTCACTGATTAGACAATGCCTGAAAGATGTTTTGTAAAGTTTCCCCTTAGCCAGGGTATCCTTTCATATATAAGGATACCTTATAAATACTTCAATAAGATTAATAATTTATTTTGCTGGGATATCATGAATGTTTAATCCATTGCTGAACTTTGAATTGATAGATCAGTCACTCACCTAACCTGAGTTTTGTTCAGCATAAAGATTAATAAACAAAAGCGATGTTTAAAAAATAATTTTTATCTCAAAGTTCCTTTTCTGGCAAATAATGCATAATTGAAAAAATCTTCCTGATTCTTCCTCTACTCATTCCAAATGAACACTTCTCAAGTCTCTGTATTCATCATGTTATACCCATACTCTCTCCGCTAAAATGAAGACAAAGAGGTCTCATCTAGGCAAGGTCTGTTCATTGATTTCCTGTGTGTCTTGCACTGTTAAGCCCAGGTGACTAAAGACAGGACAAGGAGTCAGTTTCTTCTTCTGTACTGCACTTATGCAGAGTGCATGAGGTACAGGGCCACAGTGATCTATTCCCTATTTTGCACCTCATTTGCACAGAAAAATGTGATCAGAAGACTGCAGCAACAGTGAAGTTAAGTCTCCACATGGGTGCATCTGCGTGCAAGTATTTTCTTTATGCTCCTCTGAAAGGGTTTGGTGGGGAGCTGAACATATGGATATACTATGAAGATGTAAAGTAAAGTAAAAGTGTGTTTATTCACTGTAAACTACTTGTTATTCACACCTGCTTTTAACTTTATAACAGACACATGAGAGTGATAGGCCCACATTTCTTTAACACCTAGATGCTAAGAAACAGGCTTATAGTAGCTGCTCGCAAAAACACATTTGAATACTGCTCTCATCAGTGCTCCTCAGCACCAAGAAATTTACCACAATTTATGTATGGAGCAGACAGTCATTAATCCTGAATATTAAACACAGAAGAGTAGAAGGGCATTAAAGTCTAAAGACCAGGGATATTTTCTGTTTGCACAGTGTCCTAATCAAGGCCTTAATTGCTGAAATTCAAGTCAGTCAGAAACCCTAGAAGTCTACCTTCCTTCCAGAATAACTCTTATTCTGGAAGCCATAACTAGGAGCATCCTTAACCCTATTCAATGCCTTATTGTTTGGATAAGAGAGCTCCCCAGTAAATGGTTTTATTTCAGAACACAGAATAACTCATCTAAGTCCATTAAAATATGTTTTTGTTGTTGTTTTGTTCATTTTGCTCTGATGTTCCACAATGAATAGGAAGTTTGAACTTCCAAGAGCATCACTGATTTAGTCTGAGAACTTTTCAGCAACAGCAAAGTTAGTTCTGTTGGCCTCTAGGATTAAATAAATTCATCTGTGTACTTAGCCTTTTCCCAATGGCAAGAAATAATCCAATCACTAAAAATTAATTATATTGATTTTAGTGATATGATTAATCATGTCACTAAAAATACAGTTCTTAACACAGAAAAGTCTGAAGATCCATGTCTTAGTGCCCCTGGCCCAACTCACCCTTCCAATGGAAGATGACTCTCACAGCATCTCACATGCCAGCAACAAGCTACCCCTTCAGCTCTTCTGGAAAACGGAATTGTGAGACACTGCTGGTGGTGTCTGGGCAGAAATGCTGATGCTCTCCATAAGGAGAACTTCTTTCTTCCTCCAAGGAGTTTCGAAACCCTCCATACCACCACCACATCTGTGCCCTGGCACAATCTGTATGCTTTGCCCTGCTCAGCAGACAGGATGACTGAGCTCCTGACACTTTAGTCCTGTTCCTCACTGTAACCACCAATCACATGCAAAATCTAATTTTAAACATCTGTAAATCAAAGACATTAAAACATTTTTCTAGCAGTGTTTCAGGGCAGAGAAAGTAATCCTAGAACAACTACAGTGGGGGCAGCATTTTCACACGCAGTGTAAGATCCAGCGGGGTGTGCTGAATGAGGTGTCTCTATACAGCTGCGTATCATTTGCACACCAGTTCTCTGTCAGCTGGGATAAGTCTCTATATAGCATGTAGATTTCACTCAGCATAAAACTGGAAGAGCCTGCATTAATTCCAGAAAGACTGAAATTCCTATTGTTTAATTATGAAACACAAATGTAGTGTAGGATTGTTAACATATATTAACACAGAAACCTACAACCCAAAACTCTTCCCTAATAGTTCATTATCAGCAAACAGTCCTCAATTACATGAAACAAAATCTGGCCCAACAACAACAATAACAAAAAAAAACCCAGGTTAATAAAATCTCTCTGTAAAAACTATGCAAACATCACTCCCTTCAGGCTAAAATGATGCAGTTGTACTGTACTTCACAACGAGGTTGAGCTGCTGTCGAGCTTACCTTGCATGACTCATGGTGAATCATGGACAAAATCATGTATTAGGGAAAGAGATGCCGCCCACACAGAGCAGTGTGTTGAGTTGTTCCCACCCTACTGCATCCCACTCCAAGGAAAACATTTGCTCACATTTGGCACTGCAATTATTCTGTTAACACAATTACTTAGGTTATTTCTGTATATTTCTAATGGGGAAGCTTTTCAGTTTGTTAATACTGAGGTATAATTAACAGTCAGGAACATCAGGTCAAACCTAATCCCTAGCCATCTCAGAGAAATTACCCATCTGTAGTATGGGGGAGGGGAGAAGGTAGTATCATATGATAGAATTAATTCAAAAGTAATTACAATGAAATAAAATTATGGCTTGTTATCAAGAAGAAAGCAGTAGCAAACAGGAAAGCAGAATTCATAAGCTAAAGCACAAATCCAGGTATTGAGAGAGCATTATCACAAAAACATCCACAAGTCACTGATTTCATTGAGAATTAAGTCCATCTCAGAATTTGTAAATTTGTAAAATTGGGAAGGATTTGAACTCTGTAAAATAATTACTTTCACTAAAGCATGGCATTGTTCATTTGTTAAAGCAGGCAGCATTCATTTTCACTCTGCTGCAAAATTCCTGAGCACCAGAGGACAGCAGAGACAAAGCTTTGGGAAAAGCTACAGAAAATTCTGTAGCTCCAGATGGCAGTTTTCGCCAAAAAGCATCAGTAAGTAGAGAGAAGAAAATAAATTAACACCTTCTTGGGCTAGAGTGTTCCCAAAGCATTCAGATGATATTCAATTTTTTTTTCTCCAAAAAAGACCCAATCAATGATATGGATCAAAGGATCTCTTTGATTTTGTGGAGTTCAGATAATGATGTCTTCTGCAGAGGTTGTGTAATTTCTGCTACTTATATTCAGTAAGTCTCATAACCATAAAAACCTTCCCCTCTGCTTAACAGCCACTTTGTGTTTTTCCTTTTTTATAAAAGTCTTGATGGACTTCCGAGGTCTTTTATGTGTTCTGTGAGAGCCAACAGGAAGTACATTTAATTTTTTAATAGGTAATGCTTTATCTGTATTTATGGAAATTAAAATAAAAGTATTCAGCCACTAAAGCTAAAGGAAATAGGTTAACTTGGTCAAATCAGACTTTATTTTTTGAGACAGTCCCAGCAGATTAGTTTCAGTGCAGCATACTTCTGTCATGAGTCTTTGTTGCATTTTATTGAAAATGTGCACAGCAACATCTGTGTGTTGTCAGATTCAAGAATGTAATGGTCCACAAGGAAAGTGATAATACTAGAGGAAAAACTAACTGCATAAATGAAATTAAAAAGAAGGAGTCATATGGGACCAAGCAGAGTCCTAATAATGTCACAAATATCTACACTGACTGAAAAAAATTTGTTACAAATTACTACTTCACAGGGAAAACACCTATGAATAGCTGCACACAAGGCTTGAAAAAGGGAAGAAAAGGTTAGATTGTGATTCTTACTTTCAAATACATGAGAAGTGCATCTCCAGTTCCTGCAGGGCTCTAGAACCTGATGGGGTAACTCACCTGAAACCAATTAGTTAAGTATGTGCTCTACAACGTCTTGAATTGGAGAGCACAGATACAGAGACAAGAAGGACCTTTTTATAGAAAGACCATATTTCTGGCATCTAACCTTAGCTTTCCACCATTTAAGTTGCAGATTAGGACAATGCTGTCTTCATGGCTGGTAGAAGTTTGCTTCAGTTAACATAAAAGCACAAGGGTTCCTTTAACTACTTGTAGAAAAACATCATAGAAGCATTGAAACAAATGCATCATCATGTAATCCCTGCATACTTAGATTTGTCTTAGCTCTTGCAAATATTTCATGTGCAGGGTGCTGCATTTCAGAGGAGCATCCACAAACTAAATAGTAAGAACGGCACAGTGAGCTAAAATCCAGTCTTAGTCTACTGTTCACTAAATAATTGCTTCAGAATGAACATCTAATAGGTCAAGTTACACTTCAAATACAAAGGAACTTCTTTTAAGCACTAAGTTCAGTGATGGTAGTTTAGTCCTTCGACTTCTCTGCAGCTAATAATGAAAATTAAGGGTAAACCAACAAAATATTACCTTCATTTGACTGTTAGGTTCGCACTCATAGCTGAGGACTTCTTATGTTTCCTGAATTCGGTGTAGCTTTTCAGTGGCTCTGAACTGCAATGGTAATCTTGAGATCAAGCCTAGCAAAAGTAATGCATGAGCAGTCTGGAACTTCACTATGGAAGAATCTGCTGTCATGTACATGGATATTTCAATTCAAGGCCTTTCTGCTGCAGTGAGCTTTACTAGTAAGTCCTCTTACATCTGTGTAAGCTTCTCTGTGGGATCATGCTCTGGGACAGGTCCAGTGATTAACTTAATAAGTGCCACTGTCTTCTTTGCTTCTAGTTCAATGACTACCAACTCATCTTTTCCCCTGTTGTTCCCTCTTAATCTCAGCCTTTAAAACCAAAATTTACCTGTTTCCTGTCTTCATCTGTTTACTGTTTAGAAGTACACCACAAAAAGCTGTTGTCAGGTAAAAGTGTTTCTGTCCATACAGCAAAAAGGAGAAGTATTCTCCACAACTTTTTTTTTGTTCACTAGTCAGGAATTCCACTTTCAAGCTGAGGGTTGAAGCTAAAGCTGTAGTTTTCCATTTTCAAAATATCAAACAGAAGCCTTCTTGCAAAAAAAGGTAATTTGAAAGCAAAGCATTTTATGCCTAGCTATGATCACCTGCTTTAATCTAGAGATCAAGAACAGTTTTCTATTGACATTTCAAAAAATAGTGTCATTTTTCTTTCACAGAGAAAGAAACACAAATGTATCATTTTTTGTAGGCAATGCTGGGACGGGGGAATGGAGAGACCTCAAGAAAGAAAGAGGATGAGGAAGTTCAGAGCAGGCACAGAATGATCCCCATTGGAAGAAAGATTTACGAGTTCTACAATGCTCCCATCGTGAAGTTTTGGTTTTACACCGTAAGAAATCTTTCCTGTCATATTAATAATGTTTGTATAAATACTGAAATTGGACTAAGATCATTTGTGTTTCATTGATGTCTACAATTATATGTATTGGAAGGCTTACACATAGTTTAATAAAAATATTTGGTGGAAGTCTGCTATCATTGCAGATCTTTCAATGACTTTTAAAGATTACTATTTCATTCAGGAAGTTAGTGGCTAAAATTTTAATGATTGTGCATGTCTTTCTTTAAATAAAATGGTAAGGAGCAGTTTGCTGTAGTGGTCCCAAGAAATTATGTACAGAAGAATTCAAAATAGGATCACTTCTAATTGTAAGCCCAGTGGGAGGCTGGTCTGAGGCAAAATATGAAGTACCTAATAACTGGTGAAAGAAAGAGACAGAGAACTTCTTTCCTAGGATTTTTAAAATTTTTTTCTGTTTTGATCAGTCTGTGGAGTGTCTCTCAGAGAAAACATGCATGTAAGTACCCACAAGATATCAAAGATAGGATGGACAACCAATTTTTCAGGAACAAATTAGGTTAAATCCATATATTCTGCCTGTATTAGAAAGAAATGGACTTTCCAAAAGGAGCAGAAAAAAAATATGCCATGTATTTCAACTATAGTAAAACAGTACCAAAAACTTCCCAGGGTTTTCTCACAGCTAAATTAATAACTCCTGTATTAAAGTTGCTATGTGAATAAAAAGCTTTTTGACAATAAGTCCTCAAGAGTAGATATTGATTCATTATCAAGCTGGAAGCAGGGATTAGAAAGGATGCCATTGAGTTCTCTTCTTTATAAGATGCTGATATTTTTATTCAAAACTTGGATGATGGAGTAGAAATTAGTAATTATTTTAGTTGTTATTTAGTTATTATTAGTTATTTTGCACATTGCACTAGAATGTAGAAGGATAAGACTAAAAAGATCACAGAAAGTAATCCTCTAAGTCTTCTTGGCTGGAATATTCCATCCCAGTTCAGCTTCTGCATCATGTGACAAATGTGGACTGGTTTGAAAGACTCCAAAAAAGAAGAATGTTTCAAGAGGTTTTTAGAGCTTGACTTATGGGGAGAGATTAAGGAAGTGANAGGGAATGTAACAGTTTTCAGTTATGTGTAAATACCTCCAAACCCTTGCTGAATAGGACAAAAATCAACACCCAGACAGTTCTGGGTAAGAAGTTAGGAAACAGTTTGTAACTGCTCCGAGAAGTACTGTCATGAACTGTGTGAGGACATGCTAGATTTTCTATTATTAATAATTTCTAAACGACCTTATCAAGACATACGTCCATTATGGTACACTGGAATTAATCCTGCCTCAGCCCAGTGGAACTGGCTGGATGGTTTCAGGTGGTTTTTCCCAATCATATTTTCCATCATTCTGCTGAAAGCACAGCAAATCACAAAGAATGGAGTCTTCTGCAGGTGACTTCTCATAAGAAAAATTGCCTTGCAGATGCTGAGAACAACTCACATCGATCAAGTCTTAACGGTGGCGGACACTGTAGACTAGCAGGTAGTTTAATACCTTGGAGTAACTTATTGCTCAACTTGGTGGCAAGTTAACTGCACGTTAATCAAGCCTGTAAGTCCAGAAAGTACTCATCAGCAGCTTAGTTTCATTGTCAATTGCAGTGTGTATTATGCACGAGCAGAAAAGTCTCTACACTGCAAATTGAAAGAATCATCCTGACTTTCCCTTTTAGTTCAATTTTTAAATGGGAGAGAGAAATCAATACTGCATTTCCATTTAGACTTGTTGCTACAGTTTTATGTCCTGAGGCAGGTCTCAATCAAGGTCATTTATTAAAACTGGATCTTGGATGCACTGAACCTGGAGAGCAAGTTAAAGTGAGCTCTGGCTGCCATGCTTGACCAGTTCTGTACATTGAGAAGTCCTGGAGACTAAAGTAAAACGTTTCAGAGAAGGGTTAAAATTGCACAGCCTAAATACAATTTTGCAATTGTCCACTTCATGGACTGTGGAACACAAAATAAATGCATGTAAAAGGTCCTGCGGCTATTATATACCACTTAAAACAATCTGAATATTCTGCACTTACCTATCTCTATTACTATATAGCTGTATTCACTTTCATTCTTCAAATACACAAGAGTGAGCTAAATGAGATATTTGAGTAAAGTAACATTTGGCTCAGCAGACACTAGACAACTTTTTCTCAAAAAAAATCCCAAAACAAACCAAACCAAAAAACCCAAAAACCAATACAAACAAACCAACAACTCCCCACTAACTTCAGCCTTTCTCTATAGACATGCAGCAATTTCAAAAGTTAATTACTCTGTTCTGTTTCGTTACACTGGAAACCATGATGCAAGTGTTTCATCCCACAAGTTGCTTGAGCAGAAGAGGATTATCTTCTCCTACTGTTGCCTACTCCCACTGCCTAAATACCAAAACAGGAAAACTCTTGCAATAGTGTTAAAATAGTAAAATAAAAAGTAGACCTTTATTGGAAGCTTCCAGGTATCCTGGTGCTGATCTGCTCACACCTGGCATCGAATTTTCTACAATTTTTATAAATTTAACAAATTAGCAAAACTAACAAATATTGTCCAATTACAAGAGCAGTTGGTTAGGTTATTTTCCCTGGGTACTGTCCCACTGGAGTTGGTCTAGGGCTTCTTTACTCCATTTCATATTGCGCCTCCTCAGATTCTGATTGGAAAACAGAAGCCTGCTCCTTGTCAGGCTTCTTCTTCTGAAGAATAAGACTAAACAGTATTTCAGGAATGTGTTAGAAGGTTAACTGACTACTCTAAAATATAAGAGAAAGGGTAGCAAAAATACTAGGAACAATTTAATAGTAGTCTAAAAAGATACAAATATATGAAAAATACATAAAAAGCAAAATCTTTAGGCACCACTGCTACTAGCATTAACTGAGATATTAGCAGGAAGTAAGAGGCCATGTTTCTACCTCTTCTGGAGAGGAAAGCTGCAGAGGAATTGAGCCCCAAGTAAAAGTTTTGCATTTTGGGACCACTTCAGTTTATGATCATTTAATAATTGCAATCAATCAGAAAAGAGAAGGATGATCTCCTTGAATAATTAACCTGTTCATGTAATTTCCTGGTTTGTCCTCTACCATGATGAGTATTCCAATATTTTCTATAGAATGGGACTGCATCCATAGAAGGGCCAGGTGCAATCCACCCTAGAAACTTAGTAGGCACTTCTTTCCCTAATTTCTTCTGGTACTACCCTCAAAGATGACAATGGCAGCTCTTTGTCAAGCCAGGTAATAGCAAAAAAGAACTGGGTTGAGCTACTTCTGTAGTAGCACTTTTAAAGGGTCTTGAGTACCAGCATGAACAGCTAAACTGGAGTGTTGGATCAGTGTAGCCTCCTGGAAGGTGAGAGTAAGTTAGAATGTGGGGAGGGAGAAGGAAGTTGTCATTCACTATCTGAAAGGCTTATTTCTTGGGTTAAAGTGGAGACATTTCAGTATAATTTTACTCACAAATCAAGATTCTTTTGTCAAGCAAAATAATTTTGTGATTTTGAGTAAGTTTGAATTGACATAAAGAAACGCACCAAAACCAAAAAAAAGCCAGCATTTCAGAAGAAAACCAGGAAGAAGTGGAACATCCTAGTTACAGTAAGATTCACGTCATTTCTGTCACTTTTGTAAGCTCAGTGTCCTTATTCCTTCGCCCGACTGACTGCAAGTGCTCACCTGCTGCAACGGCTGCTGAAGCAGATCAAAGTAGATTTCCTGATAATTAATAATCAATAAGGTCTAAGAGGAGTGTTAAGTAACAGTATCACCTGGCTTTTTGCTCTATATTAGAAGGTGCTGTTTCCACTAGGGTGGGGTGCACCAGTTCTGCCTGCCCAGACCCAGAGGTTCTCCGGGCTCTGGTGTCACCCTAAGCATTGGTCTGCATCAACATTGCTCTCCATTTCCTTTAGGAGTGGTAAGGCAAGAGCAGCCTCCAGACCTGTGCATTGCAATCCATCATTCCTCACAAACTGAAAGACAAATGAGATAATTTATTCTTCTCTTTTGTGCAGGCAAGGAGTACTGTTTCAGCTGTCTGGTTCCTCAATACTGATAGTTAAGGCAAATAGAAAAAATTCTCTTGAGTGTCTGCAGCCAGCAACTGGAACAAAATCCAGGATCCTATGGCTTTTACAAATAGTAGAATTGATATTCTCTAACAACTACAGTAGGAGTATAAACTCTATTCTGTGATGTGCATTGGATAGAAATAAACCTATCCAAAAGTCTCCAGGCCCTCTGTGGTTGTTTCAGCTTGCATCCCACATATACAACAGTGAATAACAGGCAGTTAAGAGATAAAAACTGAATTCAAATATAGATGTATGTATTAGAGCTTTCTGTCACAATGACTAAATGTTCATGCACAGAACTGAGTCATCTTTTCTCTACCTTATATTTAGCCTTAAGATGCATTTTCTTATAGGGTTGCTGTTTGAAAGGCAAAGTAGACAGGTGGTTGGATTCTGGCCTCCACAAACCAGAGTGGAATCCTTGCTCCAGCTCATGCTCCAGAATGACACTAGGGTTTCTCTGAACTTTACAAACTTGATGGTGCGATTTGCCTGACCTGGCTTTGTTTGACAGACCATTTAATTACATTCAGCATGCAGAAAAACAAAGAAAAAGAAACTAAAACCTGAATTCACACTTTCCTCTGGATCAAAAATTAACCTAGATGGTGAATATATTAGGAGTGAAAAGAAAAACATTCACATTTAAAATTTGCAAAAAATATAAGGCAGATGAATGGATGGCTATGCCTGGCTCCTTGCTCCAGTAGTGTGAGTAGGAGTACCAATGTTTTGGGGAGGTTTGCTGTAGGTTAGGTCAGTATTACACTGGATAAGATGACCTCTAATAATGCCTAAAGTCTGGACTAAGAATGCCAGACTCAACCCATATTAGGTGAATGGGGGGAAAAACACAAAGGGGGAGTGTTAGAGAACTAAATGCTTTTAGAAGCAGATGAGGGAGAAATGTTCATATAACTTACTTAATTGGCTAGTTGACACAGTGGTATTAGAATTGCCATCACTGTGGATGGATACAAGGGAACTGCATTAATAAAGTTTTTTTGAGGAAATATATATAGCTGGACACATGTGCATGTATTTTGCAGATTCCATAGAGTATGTGACTTAATGTGAACTTTCTCAGACAACCCAGGACAGTTTAACTGTTCTTTTGTCTATGAAACCCTGGTGGAGTCAGAAATATCAAATTATATCCAGGAGACTAGCTCAGTTGTATGGGTAGTGACAATTCATATACTTCTTTTTTTTTTTCTTTTTTTTTTTTTTTTCCTTTTTTTTTTTCCCCACAGCTGGCCTACATAGGCTACTTGATGCTGTTCAACTACATTGTGTTGGTGAAGATGGATCGCTGGCCATCTATTCAGGAGTGGATTGTCATCTCATACATTTTCACTCTGGGAATAGAGAAGATGAGAGAGGTAAAGTCTCCCCAATCAAGAAAGAATAAAAAAGGAATAAGCATGGGTTTTGAGAATTTTTTTTAATATCTGTTTTTATTATTTTTCTCAGAGTATGTTTTTATGAATGAGCTTATCAAAAAATCACTTTTTTTCAGAAAGGCAGATGTATTGTTACAAAAAAGTAGGAAAAATATCTTTATTTAATTTTAAAATTAGCAGTTTCTTCTTCTCTTTCTTTCTTTCTTTCTCTCCCTCTCTTTCTCTTTCTCTCTTTACTTCTTTCCTTCATTCTTCCTGTCCTTTTTTTCCTTCCTTCTTTCTTTCCTTCTTTCCTTCTTTTCCCACAAAATTTCTGTGTTCAAATTTCAGTGTGATGCTCATTTAATAGCATTCACAAATACAGGGTGATCTTCTGACAGGTCTTAAAGGTCTGCTAAAATCCTTAAAATGTGACTCTTGAAAATTTTTGTTAATTTGTCAAGCAATAGTGTGCAAAGCAGACACAGAGCAGAGACAGAGCATTTAAGGTAGACTCAGTCGATAAAGTGAATGAATTGGCTCTGTTAACCCTGTCCCTCATGGTCTCTCCCACCTAATGCTGTCCTCTTTCACTTAGCCAGAGGTGCATTTATTCCACAGTGACACCAGAGGTCCAATTCAGCCCTAATGTGAGTCCCACTGACCTCAGCTGAAATAGCACATTTGTACCCCTGGGCTGAATCTGTTACCATTTATGTTTGTACATTCTGAAGCCAGTGCTCTGGAGGACTAGACTAAAAATGGACTTGTAACACTTAGGTTTCAAAGACAGGCTTCTGACACTGTAAATGCTACATTATGAATAAAAAGAACTGAGGAAAAGACGCTACTTGGGTGGCCCATGAGCGTATGTCATTAAGCAGAAGAGAAAGGAAAGCAGTGGCAGTAGCCACACGAGGACTCTACAACACTGATGGAGGCAATGCTCTGCTGTCTCAGCAGGTGGGAGGCTGCAGACAGGAGTTGTGTGAGCTGGTTTTTGTCTAATCATTCACTCCAAACTGTCCTTTCCACAAAAGTTGACCAAGAACTTTTGTCACAATTGATTTCTAAGCAGATGTTGGAACTATTCACCTAAAAATCATTCCAAAAATGAATTACAAGAACGACATTCATATTTTTTGAGTTTGCTCAAATGTTCTTGGACTAAATATAGAAAATTAAAACCAACAGCTTGTTAATTCACGAAAAGGTAGGATTTACTCATGGAAATCACTTGAATAATTTTAAGAGTAGTTTGGGAAAACAAGTTTCACAAATGTTCTTGCAAGTAGAATGACAATAAATTCAGAAGGAAAGATTATTTATTTTTGTGACTTTTATTCTTGGCTGTAGAACTTAATTTCTGAAAACAGGCCCAAGTAGTATCTAGTATCTCCCTGTATTAAATTTCTGATGCAGAGCTTTATGATTATTGATTATTTCTTGGTCATTTGATACACATTGTAATATAACTTCCTTTAAATCTGCAGCTTCTTTATATGTGAACTTTCTGATTAAAAAAAAAAATCTTTCTGCATTTTGCCCTCCTTTCCAAGACTCTAAGTAGGGTTAACACACTTGAAAAACAGAAATGCATGCACATATTTCTTCTGATTTCGTAAGGGTTTTAGACTGAGCATTCACTTCGTCCTTTAAAGAATCTTGCACATAGATGCATTCTAAGAATGATTGAAATGGAAGATTTTGGGGGGAAAAAGCCTGAGAGTACCTGAGATATTTGGATGATAAGCATCTATCAGCTTTGCTTTTAGCCTGTGTGGCGTATATCTATCTGTTTGCTACAGATTTCTTCAACCTTAAGACTGCTCAGTTCCTCTCCATTTCCTCTGTCCTTCAGATCCTCATGTCAGAGCCTGGGAAACTGCTGCAGAAAGTCAAAGTTTGGCTGCAGGAGTACTGGAACGTTACGGACCTGATAGCCATCCTCCTGTTCTCCGTCGGGATGGTTCTCCGTCTGCAGGACCTGCCCCTGCGGAGCGACGGGCGCGTGATCTACTGCGTCAACATCATCTACTGGTACATCCGGCTGCTGGACATCTTCGGCGTCAACAAGTACCTGGGGCCCTACGTCATGATGATCGGCAAGATGGTGAGAGGAGCTGACAAACCTCTGCTATCTGACAGCCTGCTCTTGGCTCAGTGTCCTTAGCTGCAGATTTACCTGTATGTTTCTTACACATTAGTGTTTTCATGTAGGCTATGAATTATTGATTATTGCCTCAAAACCTCCAGAATTGAGGATTGGATTTTTCCTGTTCTGTTAGATGATGTATCGTTTGTCTTCCTCTGAGATCACTCCTCAACAGCAGAGCCACCCTACACCCCTCTGTGCCTCATTTGCAGAAAGTGCAAAGGAGATTTGGTGATTATAAAGGAAGGTGGTTTGCTAAGGTAAAAAAAAAAAAAAATCAGGTGTGTAACACCCTGAGACTCTTCGTGTGTTGTAATAGTCATGATATGTTTATAACTATAATGCCGACAGTTAAGACTGACCCTTCTATAGTTTGACCCACATCCACAGGTTCTTCCATCATTTAAGTTCAGGTGTGTCCCTCTGAGAGGAGAAATCCATTTTCTAAGTGCAGCCTCTGTGGCCTGGGTACATCAAGTGTACACACCATAGCAGCAATATTAACAGTTCGTGCAATAGTAAATGCACACATGAGGAAATCAAGAGTCATTTGCTTCCACACGCTTGATGTTTGACTTTTCAATTTTTAATTTTCGTGTTTCAATTGAAGTGTTGCAATTAAGGAGCATTTTGCTTGTTTCAGTTAAAGAAAATGGCTGGATTTACAGATGCACGTGCACATATCCCTGATATTTGGATACCTGCACACGTAGCTAACACATGTTTTACATGCAGTATCCAGCTTTTCTTGTGTACATCATGTCTGTTTCATGCATTTTGGGGTTTAAGGTTTTCTAACTAGATTAAAGCCCCTTGAAGCTGGCTTTAATTAAAAAAAAAATGTAAACTGAATATTAACTCCTGTAGATGATATACTACTGCTGTCTCTTTGCTATGTGACAATAATCAGCAAGTCCAAACAGGCTGTCTGGTGTATTTATCTTATGATGGTCTTCAAAGAAAAGCTTCATCCATCCTCTCCATCATAAGAAAAAGGGACATGTATGACTGCATGAACTACAATATCTCCTCGATATTATATTAGTCACAAGAGGCTCAGTGAGCAAGTATAAAACTGAAATGCAAAATATACATCCAGTTACCCAACAGGGAACCATTCTCCTATCTCCTCAATTTACCAGCTTTCTACTGGAAGCCCACAGTAGTGGGTTTGACAAAGAAGAACAGCTTAGTGGAAAAAAGGTGAAGGAGAGAGATTGAGGGAAAACATGAAAGTGATAGTTGAGTTGTTATGTCCTGGAAAAGAGATTATGAAGTGCCCTTCCTTCAAGAAAGCCTGTGGGAGGTTGACATGAAGTTTTGCAGAGCTCCAGAGTAAAAATACTCAACAGTTCATGTTGGAAGTTACTGTAAAAAGACAGCAGGACCAGAGAAAGAAATACAGATCAAAGAGAAAACACTGCCTTAGCAGTCTTTTTCCTGCCACATTTGGACTCTCTTTCTGCCAGCGGATCTGGTGGTCACTGGGGCTTACACAATACACAGTGTATAAAACTTCTGAAAAACAACTACCCTTCTACGGTGCTTTATTTTTCTCAGCTACATGCACTAAAAGTATCAGAACTGTGGTGCTAACCATGTGAGCAACAGTTCAATAGTAGAGGGGCCATGTATGACTTCTAGTAGTCAGTGTTACAGGTGGCTTATAGGAGCCCAGCTCCACCAGCAGTATAAAGAGTGCTTTATTTTTCTCCTAAGTCACACAGAAAGGAAGTGATTGAAGTTGATATCATTTTCATTCGTCAATTTCACGTTTGTACAACAAATCAAACTTCACTCTGCTTTCCGTGGAAAACAAATGCAGGAAAATCACTAGCTTCTGTGGGCTCAGTACCTGCATTAAGAGGTTGAATTTAGCTGCCAAATTGTTCTGAAGTGCTGGGCAGTTTTAAAGGAGGCAAATTCTATTTTGTGCCTTCCTGTTTCTTGGTTTTCATCATTTGTCCAACTTTCCTTGCGCTTTCAGCCACTCGGACCCATCCCCTTTGCCCACACATGCAATGCACAGCTGATTTGAGTTACAGAGATCAGCCTCTCACATCTATTTTCTGACCAGCTTACTCTCTTGTGCAACTCATGACCAACTCGTACACTCCCTGGGAGTTGCACCTGCTGATTCCAGGCTGCTCCACAAGCTCTCTTGTGTATTTTTGTTTAAATCACATCTCTCTACCTCCTTGCGTTCAGTCTTCCAAATGGTGCCGAAAGTTCAGTTCAGCACTATGAAGGACGTTAGGTTGGTTATACATATTTCTACAGAGTAAGTACATCAAAACTACTGAGGTCCTGGGACTTTTTTCTTGGGCTTCTATTGCAGGTTTCAGGCTCAGGAGGAAAAGGATAGCTTTTTCTGTCTTTCCAGTGTCAAGGAGCTTTCTCATCACCTGCCTCTACACTGCAGCCGACAAAATGGCTCTAAGTTTTACCTCTGGCCACTCTGAACAAATATGCAAGCGAAATTAAGCAAGGAGCAGGAATGGGCTTGAGTGATTTAAATGCAATAGGTTAAGCAGTGATGAAGATACAAGGAGGAAACTGAATGGTCAAGCTTATTATTATCTACTGATTTCAGTAACACAATATGCTTGTGCTTTTCTGATTTCTGCACAGTGATAGATTTAATTTCCTTTAGGAAATTTCAGGAATTAAATTAAATTAAATTAATTAAATTACTGTGGAATGTCAAGAGAGTCAGAAGTATATCAGCTACTTTAATGTGTGAAAATATCTGCATTTTCCTTAGCCTTTCTACAAATACAAAAGTCAAAATACAGCCAACTTCTTCATGAAATTGTACCTCAAAAAAGTTGTGTTTTATCACTTTTTTAAGGTGACTGACGAGTTCTTCATAATGATTGAAATAACCATTGCCTCGCTGAAACAGCAATTGTAATTTGACACCACAGGCCAAAGGAACTGATACAATGCTCATTGAAGTCAGTGGAAACTTGTCTATATATTTTATTGTATTTCAGACAAGTTACTGAGTGTTTAGAAGATACCCAAGTGAAGGAGGAGAAAACTAATGTGCATCTTGAGGAGAAAACAGCACTAAAAATTTTATTTCTTGCAACATGAGGTCACACCTGTGTGATTCCTGATCAAAAACACTTGAAACATTTAAGACATTGTCATAAATTGCCTCAAAATACTCATTTTGTTTATTTGTCTGCATGACATTTTTAAAATAGTTATTACATTACATCACATCAAGTTATATATTGCTATCTGGAACAAAGTTTGATCAGACAAAAAAGCAGGAATGAGGTTTCACCTCTAGGTTTGTTCCCTAAAAGCAGTGAGAAGTAAACATTATTCAGCTTTCCTATTTCAGGATGCTTTCTGATGTAGAATGATCTGGAATTCCTCTTCTTGAGGGAATATTTTTTTGAGAGATTAATGCCCTGAATTGAATAGGAATGATGATGATTGACTTCACTGGGTTTTAATAATTTAAAGTGTTTCTTTTCCTCTCTCATATCCCCAAGGTTTTTTGTTTCTTTCCTGATGTTTTTATGAACCTCAAGATTTTGTTTTTCCCTGCTTTTTTTCTCACTTGTCCTCAGTTCCTTCTTTCCGTCTTCCTGATCCTCTCTCATCTGACCCCTGCTCGTCTGGTGCCTTTCTCCTACAGCCTCTCTCACTAAACATGAGCGTACCTTTTTTCTTTGCTACCCTGTAACACTCTTTTCTCTGGTGCATCCTTTCCTAGCATTGCTTTGACCTCAGGTTGCTTTGAAATTGAAGAAGCCCTGCAGCAATGCCAGATCCAGCTGCTGCAAGTAGGTGCCTTTTCCAGCAGCTCCTGTCATGAGCAGCCCTGCTGCCCTTGGGCTGCAGCAGGTGCCCCGTGCAGCCCTAAGGCCACCAGATCAGGGGCAGGTTTGGTTTCACGCCTCTCTTGCAAGGAAGGCTGAATTCAGCTGAGCCAGAACATGCAGAGACCGGAGGGAATATAAGTCACAAGGTTTAGAGGATTCTTAACTTGATTTTTGGCTAGGGACGAAAGTTATGTCCAGAACTGTGAAAAACATCTGAGTTGTAGCAATTCTAAAGACCTGGCATGTCTGTAAGTTTTAAAGGGATCTTACCATGGGCTTTACCCAACTCTCAGGTTTTTTCACATCCACTTTGGGTTATCTCTGCTGTACCTGCCTGTTGACCATTGTTCTGCTCCCTTGAGGACCTTTTCTAGAACAGTGCTGCTTCTAATCTTCAGATCTATTCAGCATCTTGTAGGATTGCTGTCCCACGTTTTTCAGAAACATTTTGAGTGGGTGGGTACTGTTTGCAAGCACTAGTTAATGTTGGGCGTACACTAATGAGGCCCTCAACAGTGGAGGAGAAGAGAGTTCACTGTCTGTTATCTGATTGGGGTTTTTTTAATACAGCATTTTTCAGACTCCCCCACCAAGGGGATTTTTAGCCTAGCCAGTATCACAGCTTTCCTTTCTCACTGGCTGCCACCCTGGTGTCCCTTATGTTCAGTAACAGGCTGTTCTGCCACCCATTCCTCCATATGTTTGTTGCAGCTCCCTTTGCTCCAAGATAGTGACTACCAGTGAATAAAATTATCCATGTCAGTCCCTTTGCTTGTGTACAGTTGCCACTTGGTGCCTATAAACAATGCATCATCTCACAACCCTTGCCCAGACCATGCTGAACCTATGCATTCTTGCTGATGTAACTGATGTGAGAGATGGTACTTTGTATTTTCAAGCCTATTCATAACATTTGAATTATTCTTAAAAGTGACACTGGGTAAAACCAAGGACACAATAATACCATTTCACTTCTATGATAAATAATTTTTTTGTGTGTAAATGAGAACGGCTTTTCAAAATTTGTTTTTGAAAATTCTGTTTCTAAGATTCGCAGACTTTTTCTTTTTTTGCAGCACATAATAACAGGAATATGGACAAATAAGTTCCTCTAATTCTTGCCCTTTCTCTCTCTCTTTCTCTGCTTTTTTCTGTCATTACATTCAGATGATAGACATGATGTACTTTGTCATCATCATGTTGGTGGTTCTGATGAGCTTTGGTGTGGCAAGACAGGCAATTCTCTTCCCCAATGAGGAGCCTTCGTGGAAGCTGGCGAAAAACATTTTTTACATGCCTTACTGGATGATCTATGGGGAAGTGTTTGCAGACCAGATAGACCGTAAGCAAGTTTATGATTCTCATATCCAAAGTCAAGTATCCAACTTTGATGAGACTGTGTCCTGTTAGATCATGTGTGTTTTCTCAATAAATGGCTCTGGATAGAAGAACTTCTTCAACACAGAGAATGGTTGCAAAAGTATTTTTTCAGCTAATGTTGGGGTGTCAGTTTCAGAACATGCTTCTGGCATCACTTTGCAATCATTTAACTGGAAATCTCTAATGCTAAATTATCATGTATATAGGGAAGGTTATGAACATGTCATTTTTACCTGATTGCTGGCAAGAATCCCCTTCCAGGTAGCCAACATGAATTTGGAGGTGTACTTGGGACACAAAATGTCACTTCTTTTTTTCTCATTCCTTGGATTATTTTCTAACTTCATATTGAACTTCATGTCTAATAATCGAGAGTTAGACCTTTCAGCTCCTGTACTTCATGGTGATCTAATCCGATGAGTTTTATTTTCTCTGTTACATTCTCAGTGCCACTGAGATTTAAGCTAAAGCCTGTAATGCAATTTTTTTGGGTCTAATAATTAGATCCAATTTTAGAATATTGCTGCATTTATTTTTAGAAGGCTAGACTGTGCTCACGCCATTGCAAACAGGAAAGGACCCAGTATGAAATATATTATCTCCTCAGGATTCATTGGGTAGGTGATCAGGAAAATGCTGGTTTTCTGTTTAGATTAAATCTTGTGGTGCCATGGTTTGATTAATTTTGTTGCATTACCACCAAATGAGAGAGCTGGTCATGGAAACGAAGCAGTAGATGACCAAACTAAGGATCACAAACAATGTCATCTTTTGCAAATACTGTCATGTAACTGATGCTCATTATTCCTACTTAACTATGTGTAAGTCTTGGCAGAATTTGGAGGTCAGTACCTTTTCCAATGGTAGATGGTTTCCATTAAAGCTCTGTTTAGGATATTTCATTTTATTCTGCATACTGTCTTAGGAAAGGGCAGTATGTTCAAAATCTATTTGCTGTTTGTTCAGTATTGACAAAGTTTGGGGGGAAAAAAAAAGTTTATTTTTCCTGAGCTGATTAAAAGCAGTAAATGTATCTATAACACAAATAATTTAATATTTAATTTAATATAGTTTCAGATGGATAGATGTATACATATCCCATGGCAGATATTTCAGCAGTTTCATGTTAATTTCTTCTTCCTGGCTAGCACAGAATCATTATTGTGGATACAGATGAAACCTGCTTTTTATCTTTGCTTCCCTACTTGGTTTTTTAGAGGCAGCATGGCATGCAAGGAAGTAAGCAAATACCTACAGTCACAAAATTTATCACTATGTTTCACTTTTTACCCAATTCCCTCATTTTTATCCTTTCACTTTTCTTTTCTTTTTAAAAATACATCAATGCCAAAGGCATAATAGTTGGGGATATAAAACTTCATCTTGCTCTGCAAGCATATTTTAGAGGACTAGAGGTTTGTACCATTAAACTATAGCTCCCTTCTACAAGCAGAATTATGTTTGTCCTTCTACAAGTGGCCATTTACTGATTTTATACTGAGTAACGACCATAGTGCAACAACTGGGACAATTGGCTGAATAAAGTGTTTTGTTGTTTTCTTTAAATGAAAGTCTGATTACAGTTTAGAACCTGTAAGCCTAAGAAACTGAAGGGTGTTTAAGTATGTAAACAGGGTTGCAGGTTGCACACCCTTGCGTGAGGGTTTGTGTTACTTAGATGCACAACATTTAAGTCATGCAAAAAGATGCAGAGTTATTATTTCTGAAGCTTAGGGAAAGCAAAATTCCTGGAAGCCTAAACTCCAGCTTTAAATATAGACATATTGGTTTTTTGCATGTGTCCAGGAAACTTGGAGTTGCAGCAAAAGTGATGATGCCAAAATGAAAAGCAGCACCTACTTCCCCCTTCCCGAGAGGCAGGTGATGCAGGAATTAGAATCTGCCACCCTTCCAGCACAAAATATGTACTGTATGTCATCTCTATGTGATACTCAGTTGTCTCAACAATGTTATCTGTGGAATAGACTGGGATCACAAGCAGTGGTTGGTGATGATGTTACACAATTGCAATGAACTGATGGACATCCAGAAGGTTTTACTAGTATGCTCACATTTTTTCACTATTTAAACATTTGCTGTTATTTATATTTTACACGTTGTTCTAAGCTAAATCAGCCACTGTATTCATGTTAAAGTGCTGCAGCATTTGTACTTTCTCAAATAAGATAAGCATGTTCTGAAACTGTTAGGCTACATCTAAACTGCAATTTAACTTTATGGCTCAGAGCACATTCATTTTAATTAGTATTATTTTAATGGGGGAAAAAAGATTGCTTTGTGATTTTGTTTATATTTTGGTGTTTAATATTGCTACATTATTAGCAAGCTTGAGTTTCAGCAAATGTGCTGATCATGGAAAGGCATGTTGATTTGAGCCACACTCCTGGAAATCATCCTGTTATCTGAGAAATGTACAAAAAGTAGGCTACTCTAACTTTTCTAATTTCCTTTTTTTAAAAGAAAATATATTTTTATCAAATTAATTATTTTTATTTTATTAGTGAAGCATGTCATTAAGGCTGACCAGATACAGTATCTGGATCCATCTCATCAGCTGGCAGCCTCTTCATCCAGTGGGTCTGCTCTGATTTTTTATTTCAACACACTGCTAATTGCCTTGCTCAAAAAATGTGTATATTTATATTTTTACCCATAATTTCTGTATTCATATCATTCTTTAAGGAAAAACAAGTTAGCTGCAGTATATGTTGTGCAGTGTCCTGTTGGTATGTGATCTCATCTTCTACTCAAAAGTGAGGACAGATTATATCCTCACTTCTGGGATTATGAATACATTATTCAGTAGTGGTGTTTATTATCAGTGATGTCTGTAACTACTACATACCTACAAATTTCTGACTAAGAATTAATTAGAATTAATAAAGTTGGGGGAAGGAGAGTAAATCTTTTAGCTCTGTGTTCAAATTTTCAAGTAAAGTCAACAAAACCAGCAAACCCACTGTCTAAGTGGTTCCTCTCATATTATGATGGTTCATCATAATATGACCACAAAAAAGTCTAAAAACCTTGTCATATTAAGCAGGTGCTTCATACAAAAAGATTTAGAACTAGAATGGCCAGCTTCAGTAATTCTTGGCTGAGGAGGAGAGTTTGAGAAGTGAGAACCACTGAACTGGTTTAAAACATGCAGGAGGAGGAACCACAGACAGTAACACGTGGAAGAGTGACCACTGCCAGCAGTGGAGACATCCTGAGGTCCTGGGGCTCTTTCAGTCCCAGCTACCAGTTAAGTCCACAGCCCAGCTCCACCTGGGCTTGGGGAAAGGAGAACTAGAAAAAACAGACTTTATTATCACAGGGCAATCATAATGGTCTTCCTCTAGGTCTTTGAGCAGGAAATGAGTGGAATATGATCTATAAACAAGGGAGGTGCAATTACAATTAATTAGACTGTATTGTTCCCACAACTGTATCCAGCTGTTCAGCTGATTCTTTTTAGCTGATATGGCAAGGACAGAAGGTTACACATACTGTGTTGTCTACTCAGGTAGTTT
Organism: Pycnonotus jocosus; assembly: GCA_013400435.1. Lineage (NCBI taxonomy): Eukaryota > Metazoa > Chordata > Aves > Passeriformes > Pycnonotidae > Pycnonotus > Pycnonotus jocosus. The sequence continues at coordinate 47,034 of VWYP01023982.1, forward strand.
TAGCAGTTACATGAAACAGTCTTTGGAAGTATGTAAAGATCAAGGAATAGTGAAACTGCTTCACGGAAAAGTCCAACCAGCCAAAATATCAGTCCAAATGAAACATCAATAGTGACTGAAACCACCTTGAGCTATTGTATTTTCACTTGGGCCTAGGAAACCCCAGTTAGCAACTACTGGGATTCAGATAAAGGCTTAGACTGGAGAATTGGAAGCAGGCAGTAAGCTAATCAAATTTATGAATTATTTAAAGGTTGAGAAATGAAAAATTAATATATTTTAGGAAAGGAATAATAATAAGAGCTTGATAAATTGAAAAAAAAAATAGACTGATACAATTATGCAGCTAAGTAAAGATTTTTGATTATTATCCACTGATAGCTGGGGAGGAAGGAGAATTTGAATCAGAGAGTTAGTGATGGCTTATGCGACTGTCTCGCTTTAAGGCTGTGTTTTCTAATCCATCTCAGCCATGTGCTGCCCAATGGGATCCATGGGGCAGCAGCCAGCCATGCAGCTGCTTTAGTGAATGCCTGTCCAGAAGTGGATTTCCCACAAACACTGTAAAACCTCTCCCTCAGTTCACCACACTTTGCCATTTGTGCTGGCAGTTTTAGCCAGGAAAATTAATAACACAGTTCTCACCTGTGAAGAACTTCGTTTTCACTTTACAAAACTATCTGCCCCTCCAGAATACTATGGATACTTAAGGAAATAAGAAATACTGAAGAGGAAAGGTGAGTCCATTTGTAAAAAACATGTAGATAGAGGAAATAAGTGCCAGCTCGGGAAATGGCAGTCATCTGTAGAAAATGAACATCAGAGCTCACATTTTCCTGTATTCAGAAGGCTTGAGCAACTGAACCTGCTGTTAGTCAATGTGGCTTTCGGGAAGTTTTTCAGATTTTCCTGGTGTCCCACAGGTCAGATTTCCATCTGGATTTCCTTACCAGCTGACAGTACTTCAAATGCCATCTGGAATCGGAAGATCAGTCTGAGTGTGTTTGTTTCTCATGTCTATTTCTGTTTTGGAAAAACCCACCTAGTTTAAGAGAAAAAGATGGGACCTCCTTCTCTTTAGAGGAATATCAAGTAACCAGAATGCAATCATTTCAGAAGATGAGATACCATTATATAAAGGTTTTAACTATTCGATGAACTTCAGAGGAAACTATAATTACTACAAAAAACTTTTAAAAATTCTTTAAATTTCTTAATCTGTTAGATTTCTTTGAGTTTTATAATTCTTAAAAATCTCTTAGTACGAATGAAAATTGTATACTAAACTCTTTATGACCTTACAGGTTGCATGATTTTCATGAATCGATAGGAGCTTCCTATGAGGCCTGTCATTTGCATGGGCCATTCTGGAATTAGAACAAACAGAGCAGCTCTGTACAAAACAGAATAAACCATACCTGTGGCAGTACTTTTAACATTGTTAGACAAAGGTAGTAGATAAGATTTTTGTCCAGACTACAAACAATTTTGAAAGCCTTTCTGGGCTGGATTGCAACAGTATTGCCATATCTAGCATTCCTGATGTTGTAATTTGTATTCTGTTTGGTTGGCTATTTTTAATGGGGGAAGGAGAAGGAAGAAAGCACTAGAGTGGACAAGAAAAATGCAGGGATTTACTATAAATAATTATTAAAATACCAGCAGATTGAAGAGACCCTTCAAAGTCATGTTTTATGTGGCCTGGGGCAGGAAGCAACATGGAAGGTCAGGATGCTGTAGTTATGAAAACTTTCTTGATGTAATGAGACACAGTTCAACTCCCTGGATGTTTCTACTGATGAAAAGAGTTATTCTGTATTTTTGGGGTTTTTGTGGGGAGATTTCCAATATTTACCAGCCTGGTAAGCTGGTAAGGTTGCTTAGACATTTGATTCAGAAATTATAAAACTTTCATATCCTTTGGGTTCATTGTGGGTCAAAATTGGAAGGCGCCTATATACACATAAATAGGACAATGAAAGTGCATTAAAAATATCCAGATTTGATTTTTTTTTTTTAAAAAAAGGTTTTTATTATTTGGTTGCACTTACTTGTTTCAACTTTATTCAGAACTGTGAACATAGGAAAGCATTCATCAGTTTCTTGTGATTTCAAACAAATCAGCTTGTATTGTAAAGGTGGTATCCATTTTTATAGGAGAAGTTTTCATCAAAGGCAAAAAGCTATTCAGTTACGCACTTTTGTCTCTTCATTATTTCCCACACCTGCTTTGGAAGGGTGCAGCTAGGGGGACAGTCATGATGCAGAACCTCACAAGTATCCTTTGCCAAGCCCTCTGCCCAACACACAGTAAAAGTGAGCAGTGCCCATGTCATGGCAGTAATTACAGCAGGGAAACTAATTCTTCCTGAGCTCTCCCTCCACTTTAGGCCTGAAACCCACAGGGGCTTGAATTACTGTTGGTTTTTTTGCAACTGTTTCCTGGACAGGAAAGAGGAAGGGTTAGGTATGTTGCAGGAAAGGCCCAGCAGGAAACTGTAAGTGGGACTCAGGAAGGAAAAATAAGCATGGAAAGAGATTGTGAAAAAGGAAACAAGGGATACAAAAAGTATGTACATTTACAGGTGTCAGGATGCAATGTTTGAAAGCTGAGTGGAGTTAATTCATAAATTGAAATTAAAACTCCAACCATTTACTGTTTTCTAAAGCTTAAGCTCTGAACATAATGTCTGAACTGTACCCAGTGGCCTGTAGGTATCAGAGTTTCTGGCTTTTCTTATTACCTGAGATTGGCATATCATTATGCTAACAGAATTTGCTTCAGTAAAGCATTGTGCTAGAATTAACTATTCCATGGTTTGTGTTAGAGCAAGGCTGTAATGTAAAACAGATGAGTCAAGTTCGCATGCATGTTAATATTGTGCTTTGAAATATATTACAATATATAACTGTACATCTTACAAAACTTACTACATTTCTCCAAAAATAATTAAAATGTTCTAATCATGTTACACGTGAAGGGTAGTGCAGATTCCTCAGGGATGAGGCAGAGCACACACCTTTATTTAATAGTGGGGGAAAAGTCTTTGAAAATAAATGTCATAGTTTAAAGATGAAAGATGTTCAGTGATGTGCCATAGAGCACAGAGTTCTGCGTTTTTGGACACATGTCATACATTTTCTTATGCAGCTGAAGATGTGACAATTAAGTGGTGGCTTAGCTCTCCAAAGTAAGGCAAGAAATGAGATTCCCATGCTATTTAAAAACTGTACCCACAAGAGAACATGCAAAAGAGAAAAGCTTCTGTAAAGCTTCAGGACAAGCTGAACCCCAACAGGTGTATAGAGTAGACTGAGGGAACATGTCTGCATAGGAAATCTAATTTGGCCATCACTGAGTGGCATAAACCAGCAGAGATTACCCAGTTGTAAGCAAGAGCAAGTAGAGCTGGAGAAATTTTTTTTTTTTCCTTCTTAACTGATTTTTTTTTCAGATTAAATTTTATGGGGTTTTTAGAAAAAAAAAAAAACCAAACCAAAAAAAGGATAATAGAGTTGGAACCAGGGTTGGAGCTGAGTTTTTTATCTCATTTATCTAATGTTTGAAAAATGCTTTTCAAAATTTTTCTCATTACTTGAAAAGATACTGTTTGTTCTGTTTTCAGCCCAGAAAAGGACAACAGATTTCATCAGCTGATGCTGTGGTTGTTCCATCACTGGTGAATGGGTTTTGGTACTTTGTTGTATTGGACTTTGTACATCTAACTCAATATATGAGCAAGTTAATGTTTCCACACAAACAGAGATGTAAGTTTCACATTGAGAGTTTATAGCAAGAGGTACTGAATGGTGCAGTTTCTACTGGGTGAAGGCTAAGAGCAGAGAGCCCCACAGTCACAGCACCTCCCTGACAGTATTTTGAATGTCTAAATGGAACCGCTGCTTGGAACAGTGTGCAAATAGCACTTCCTTGAAATTATCTGCAAAGTGATGCTTACTGAGAAATGAAGAATTGCATAGTCTCAGTTCACTCCAGTAATAAAATGTGTTTTTATAAATAGGAAGGACTGGTAACACCATGTGTGCAAACATAATGGAGCTACTGGTAGAAGCAGTGTTGCTTGTATTTGATTTTGTAATTTCTTTTTCAGTGAGTTAAATATTTTTGAAGATGTCATGTAGTCTTTTATTCCATGTGGCTACAGTATTTCCGTGTGTAATAGGCTAGGATCTATGTGTAGTGCCCAAAACAGAGTACCAAAATCACACATAATGTAATATGATTGCTGGTACAGACATCCACAGGTGAATGTCAAGCTCAGTGAACCAATTTCAGAAGAACTTTTTTGAGAAGATGCAGTGGTTGGTACTGGAAATATGGACTTGTTATCATACAATGAAATTTTATATATGGCATCAGCACACTTCATTTTCCATGAAGTCAATACAAAAGTCAGTACCCTCACCAATACCACTAGGAACTGAGCCAGTGCTGAGCACTTTGGAATTCCTCAGTTAAACTTCTTTTTGATGGAGACCCCCTTTTGAGTGGAAGCTAGCTGTAGTGCTGTGCAAAATTTACTAAGAAGGTTTGTATATTGCAGCTGCTGCTTCCATTATTTTCTTGAAGAGCTGATTATGGAGATACATAGAACCAAAAGGACTGAAGCTAGAGAGACATAAACTGAACCCATGCTTGCAAAGGCAAATTACCCATCACTGCACATGAAGGCATATTAAAATACAAGCAGGGAATGGTATTTCACCATGTTTTCTCTCCCTTTCTTCAGTTCTACAACATTAATACCAAGAACATTTTGATTCCAATGTATTTGTGGAAGAAACAGGTGGCATCTCTGCTGCATACATGTCCCCGTACCTAGTACAATAAAGACTTGATAATCTCCCCCACTGTTTCTAGGCATGCAGTCAAGAGCCCTTAATAGCAGAGAGTCATTATGAGTATGTCCTAGAGGGGCTTGAGACACTGCAGTGCACAGCAATAAATGTCTACTCTTTAATTTACTTTCATGGACTTCCCTTTCCTTATTTATCACATCTCTTTCAATCAATAAAAAAAGACAAGGTTTTCGCCATTAAAGAAATAATATGCAAGCCTTTTTGTAGGATTAAGCAATTCAATAATTTCATTTTCATAGCCACTAATTACCATATATTATATATGCAAACAGGCAGCCTACTCGCACCAGGCATGTGACCTGACCCATGGCACATAACACAAAATAACAAGAACTACAACCTGTAAAATCATTGATACCAAGCATAAACTTCTGAGGGGAGAATGTTAACGCCATTGTTATTTGTAAGATGTTGCCTTGGCAGACAGGCCATTATACATATTATGTTATACATATATATAAATGTATAT
>VWYP01024013.1:0-48511 GCA_013400435.1 Pycnonotus jocosus
AGGGTGGCAGAGCTCTGGAACAGACTGTCCTGGAGTCTTCCTCTGTGAAGACATTCAAAACCTATTTGAACAGGTGCCTGTGTAACTTGCTGGAGCCTTGGAAGAGGGGTTGGACTAGATGATCTCCAGAGGTCCCTTCCAACCCTAATGATTCTGTGAGTCTGACACTTCTAGGTTTCTACAGCCATCTGTAGGTACTCTGGTGCTAGATCTCAGACTTGACACTGCCTAAGGAGATCAGAAATCCACTGTGAAACTAGCAGTCATTGACCAATAAGAGCAAAAATAAACAATTAAAAGAAATGTGTGATTACATTAAGTGATAAAGATGTGAAAACTGGGCTTTAGGTCACTTTCAGTATTAAATCCTCCTGTCTAACCCCCTTTATAACTCTCCTGTCTCATTATATGAATGGTTCTTTTAGGCAACCTCCTTGATGTAAACAACTCCTGTACCTTCTCATTTTCACCCCTGATCCACTCCCCCTGCTGTGCTGGTACAAAACTTTATTAAGAACATACTGTGAATTGCAATAGAACATAGAGAGGAGTTAAAAGTACTCCTGCCAAGAAAATCCAACAGTTATTTTTAACTCACAATTGTGTTTTATTGTTCCCAAAGAAGAGGCAGGCTGAACAAAGGCAGACAGAAAATTATTCAGGATGAGTATTTACCCTTAGTTATTGCTATCGTAGGGGTGAGGATTTTATTTCAGTGCTGTTTCAGGTATCAAAGGCTCTTACTGCAGGTATTTATCTGGCACTTTTTAAAACTGTGATGACTGCCCAGGATCAGCAAGTACAGCATGTGCTTGTTTATTTTGTTCCTCATCATGTGCTGCCCAAAGCTCCACTATCAACAGTAGAACACAAACAACATTTAAATCCTGGAGACTGAAGAGGAAGCAGAAAAAAAGAGATGATTCATGTAATAATTTTTACTGCATGATGCAATTATGCACCCTGATTATGGAAACTAATAAATCAGCTTTCCTGTGAAAAAAAAGTGCACTGAGTACATATACATACATATACACAAGTCTGGGCTTTTTAAAGACATAGATACATATTTATTCTCTCTCTCAGAGTCTCTATATAGGAAGACAGATATTGATGTCACTATTTATTAAGGAACTCAATTGCATTTTTTAAGTTGTAAACCTAAAACTAAGTGTAATTTGAGGCCAATCTACATCCACTAACAATACAAGTTTTACATCAGAAGGATCACTGGTAACACGGTCCTGTTCCAGCGGGGCTAGGAGAGATTATAAGGTAAGAACAGAGATGCAGCTCTCCTCAACATAACCACAGGGCCTCTAAAAACCACCACTTAGGGACATGCTGAAAGTTTGTTTTGCAGTGGGTGTACCCAGTCTAGTGGTTAATATCTGTGTTCCTGCTGGCAGGATATATACACCTGCACACAGCAATGTGTCAGTCATTCAGTGCCCTACTTACTGTCAGCTTTACAACACCCAACTTCCTTTCATTTAAGTATAGTTTCAAAACCTGGATCTAATCTCAGCTGCTATTTTCTCCACATTTTGTTTTTTTCCTCAGTTTGCACCAAAAGCACGAGTTAGTGAAGGGGCTAGTGCTGGGACACTGCTCTGACTAGCCACTGCACCTTGGGTGGCTGCTGATGCTTAAATAACAATGCTCTCAGTTTGTGGGCTGCTGGGTGGCTGGTACTTACAAAGAGATCCATATCTGCCTTGTGTAAACAACACATACAAACCTCAAATGCAGATTAAGCAAGCAAGCAACTTTATTCAGTGTGAACAGTGGATATTCTTTGCTGGGGTCCGGCTTCTATCTACCTCACCTACCTATGCACTTGTATGTATTCTCCTACATTTAGCTCAACCCTGCAACCACTCCACTCCACAAAGTCCTCCTTGAAGGCTCAGGGTGAGTTGTAAAGTTTTCCCCTGCAGTGTGATACTAGTTCAGACCATATCTGCAGAGCTCTATTACACCATCTTCGGGGTGAGGGGACACCACCTACAAAGACCTTGCAACACTGGGCCACAACTTTCTTCCATGGCCTCCCATCGTGGTTTTGCAAGGTATCTGAGGGCTGCTGAGAAAGTAAGACACAGACTTCTTTTTAATTTTATGTATTTTTTTTAAGAATCAGAGACTATTTAGTAGTGGTGTGAAAGGGGACGCACCACAAGCTGCCATCAAGGCTGCTGAGAGAAGCAGGCAGTGTTCATGATGAGGGTGTTGTGACTGCTTCCAGATGCCCAAGTCAGCAGTGCCTGATATTATTCCTCAGACACTCATCAACACGATGCATGGAAGCACCAAGTGCAGGAAGGAAAAGACATATGTGAATGAAATAATGGTTCACATATGTGCCTTTGTATCAATATTCCATAGCTCCTTTGCATAAAATTTTATTTATGAATAAGTCAGTGCCCATTTGGCTTCCTATTACTTTTGGAGAAAGATACAGAAACTATACTATTTGTATTGTACCAGGTGTGTGTATATATATATATGTGTGTGTGTGTGTGTGTGTGTGTGACTGTTGTTAAAGCACTGGTTGTCAAACTTGTTGCCAAACATAATTCTTCTTTACAATTATTGGGAACATTTGCACCTATTTCAGAAGTAAAATAAAGGCAAACTACCTAAACCTAGTGGTGTTGAATAACACAAGAAAACACAGCAACCCCACCAGTCTCAAATAAATGAGCAGTTGTTCACCAATTACTGTGACTGGAAACTGAGTTAGTCTGAGCAACCAGCTGCAGAGAGGTGGCCTTGTGACTGCAATCACAAGACGGGGGATCAGAGAACAGGTTAGGGCTGGCAGGCTTCCCACCAGTCCCGTGGCACCCTGGCTGCTTGTGCTGCTGTCCTGCCAGCACAGCACTCGGAGGAGCTGATCCTGGACGCTCTGCAGCAGGATCTCACCCATCTCTGAGAAAACAAGGCAGCTGAAATGCAGATGTTCCTTGAAATGTAGGAACAAAGGTGTCTCTGAGCATTTTTATCAAACGTTGATACTTTATTCTGTTTTCAACAAAACACACGCAAGGAGTTTTGCTGGTTTTTTAGTAAAGCCAACTCATATTTCTGGAAAAGTCAGGCAAAAATTTTCTTCATTTATAAAATGCCAGCTAATTAGAGACAGAGAACAAGAGCGAGCTTTTAGTTTACATGGATTATACCACAGAGACTCATAGTGAGAAAACGGGGGTTGGTGTCTGTGGAAGAGAAGAGGAGGTTTAATAAGAAGAAAGATGATAAAGTCATTAACTTCTGTGAGACTGCAAAGGTAAAAGTCTATTTTCCAGAGACATCCAGGGCCCAAAACCAAGAAGAGCAGAGAGTAAATGAACATTGAGATAGAGGATCTGCACACAGTTACTTAGAGCTACAGAACACCTGAAGTTTTGATGAGACATTCCCCACCATTCAAGCTTCATGTGGTCATGGACAGTGTTCATAAAACCCCGTGTATTGCTACCAAAAACACCTTTGGTTTTTGTTACTAGCTTTATGGAAATACAGATGTGGTTTCAGAAAACACAAAACCAAAAACCTCAAATCAAGCGTGTGATCTGATTAAAGTGAACTGATTTTAATACTTCACAGAGATAGGATTTTCCAATGTGATCAGCCCTGAGGAGGTTGCTTTCATCCAATGCAATTATTTGTACCATGGTTTTGCAAGACTCTGTTCATCAGGAGCCCAGCAACCTGTTTTATGGTAGCAGCTTTTGTAGTTCTGACCACTGCACTCAGTGAAGGCAGCTTGGTGAGCCAGCTTGCAGAGGGTGTTGGCCAAGACAGCTATGCACTCCCACGTTGATAAACAAGAGTTTGGCCTAAGAATTGTTGTCAGCTGCTCAGCAGATCACCCGGTGAATATTTTATCACTTTCGAAGGGACGCCTCTGAAGGAGATAACGCGCCCGCTCAATTACTGGGTCAGCTGTGCTCAGGCTGAGTGTGCATGGCCAGCCTAATCTCAGCCTGTTCAGGATGTCTCATCGATTCAGCAGACGCTCCAGTGCACTGTCGGCACATGCCTGGGAAAAAAAAGAGGTCAGCTTGTCTCCACACCGGCCTCGTCATCGTGTGCTCTGAGGAGCACAGCCCTCAGACACCATACCGGGTGACACACCATCTGCCTTTTGCCCTTTTGATCACCGGGTTTCCTGTTTTGTTCCTGCATGGACAATTTTCTCCCTCTTTTAACAACACAGCATGATTTATTATTCAGGCACAGAAAAAGGAGACTGCTCAAACAAAAGCAGAGGGCATAATTGGAAAGGGCCGTACAGACAAATGTAGATCTGAAATTTAAACTCAGTAGAAGAACACAAGTGGGGATGTTTATTTTAGCTCTTATGAAGATATGCTGGGAGAAAACAAAGTGAAGGGGCTAGCCTTCTTGCAAATGCACACCCACAGCTGCTAATCAGTAGCCTGCTCTGGCAGCCGGCCTCACTGCTTTTGGCCTTCTTCCTCTCCCACTTTTCAGCTCTGCATCAGTTTAGATTAAAATTTCAGTGTGGAGGGAGTTTCTTTTGCTCTTGGTTTGCAGAATTACTAACAAAAAGGGGCCATAAAGTTCATTGAAATGTCTGGAAATACTGCTACAGAAACACCACTTCAAAAGTATTCCTCATGGGCATCCTGTGTACGCAAGGTTTGCTTCTGAAATGTTCTATTACATTGTGAGAGAAATGTGACAGAAATGCTCATAAGAGCACTGACTCAGAAAACACAGGTCCTCTCCAATTCTTCCCATGACTAGCAAGTAACAAATAGCAAAAAAGCAGCAGGATTTATTCTTAACTTTTGCACAAAGCATTGGAATTTCTACACAAACAGAGATGTTTCTTTTAACTATGAGAGAGTAATTATTATAAATCTCCAAAAGCCAATGCAATTTTACAACACAGTTGATGTTTCCAGTATATATTTGCTGTTCCAAAAAAACCCTGCTGTCAGTTTGTGTTTCATGCTTGAATGAGGAAAGCAATACTGCTAAACATGCTGAGCAGAAGGAATGTTAAGATGGCTATTGAGAAGAATTTGCATTCACAATTCTGGCATTGCTGCACTGTTATGGTAAAAGATTGTGCTATGTGGTTTTATTTTTGGTGGAGTTTTTGTTGTTGTTTTGGGGTGGGTTTTTTTGCTGTATTTAGCAAAATGGGCACCTGCATACAGAGCAATGAACTGGTTTATGAGTTATGTGGGCAGCCCTATCTAGGGTTGTTTTTGTGCCTTGTTACCAGCAGCATAAACTGATACATTACAGAGATATGCTTAGAAGCATACTTCCTCTGTGGGAAAAAACACCTGACTTGGCAGCTGTAAAGCCACCTCATCTGACCTTTGGTTTTAAGCAAAATCAATTGTGTTCCAAGACATGCTACAGCCTCAAGGGGTTCTCAACATCCCATTTCAGCATCAACTTCTCAGACACCCCAAGCCAGTTTGAGTGTCTGGTAGCCCAGCATTTTAAACAGTTCTGTCATGGCATGCATCCTGTACAGAAAGCTTTCACTAGTAATTAAAAAACCAAATCTCACTCAATAGAAGTTAGAATATTTCTATGGCAATTCCTGAGACTGCAATTTTTCCTAGCAGAGGCAGGAAGTAATAGCTGTAGTAGCTTCAAAGGGCCCTCAGTGGCACTCCAGGGGAGCACACCTAAACCATTCTCACTGTGGGAGAATACACAACAGTACAGACACAGAACTTTGAAACAAAAAGGTAACTCTAGGTGAATGTCCAAAGTGTCACTAAGCATATGAACAGCACTTACAAGGCTAGAAAATCATCTCTTCCTTGCTGAGCTCTCAGACCAACAACAATCTCTCCCTAGAGGACCTCACAAAGAGGTCCTTAATGAGAAGAACCTTCTGAAGGTGGTGGGGAATAGCTCACTCTCTGACTCAGGTCCATCTTGGGCTACTTTTTCCCAAACCAGGACTACAGAAGGTACCAGATATCAGCACTGCAGCACCACACCTGACAACACACAGCGTTACTTCCACAATGTGTTCACCAGAACCACTTTATTGGGAAAGCCTAACAGGTGTCACTCAAAAGTAGGGTTTGGATCTCCTAGAGGTGGTGAGAACTGTCAGTGAACAAAACAAAGAAGAAGCATTGTAAAAAAAATCAAATAAGCATTTCACAAATGGCCATTGCCATTTGTGCACAGAGGTTGTTCCTTTGTGCACAGAGGTTGGCAGTAGCTCTTCAGCACAAAACAGGCAGGATGGAAACAAAAAGTGTTGCAGAAATAGTATTGTAAGACCACTGGACAATAAATCTTCGTGCAACGAGGCTTGAAATAAAACCTCAAACAGTCCAGTTCACTTGTGAACACAAATGAAGGTGGCATCTTCTGAGATTTTTCTGAGACTCCTATCTAAACTAATCAATCCATGGATCAGGTCTCCACCCTGTGGCCAATCCTCCTGCTCCCCCAAAGAAAGCTCTTGATTGGGCTCCCTGTCTGTTTTCAGAAGAGCCTTATTGACTGTCATCCAAGTTCTGTTTTGTGAATTGTGTATGAAATTTTGTTCATGATTTTAGCGTTTCTTCCAAATGCTTTAGGTGCCCCTGCACCTGCCCAAAATTTCACTCATGATTCAATAAAACTTTCATTAGCAAATAAGATAATAACATCTCCATTACTGATTTAAACAACTTTTTCTTCAAAACAGTGTATTAGTTGAGTCAGCATTTCATGCTATGGCTTCCCAGCAAAGAGACTAAAGATTATTGAGCAGACAGCAAACAAAAATCAGTGTGTAATCTGTTGTACATCTTGGTAAAGTCCAAAGAGACCTAGAAAGCAGAAACATTAGGTTATATTATGACAGCCTTCAGAGTATGCTTAATTCCTTGGTTAATAGCCAGAAACTGCTGTCAATCTCCAATATGTAAAATCTGATTAGCTGGCATTAAGCTTAAGACATATATGACAGGATTTGCTATTTTATCAAGGAGATTAAGGAGCAAATGCTGCATAACTGATATTCAGAAGCTCATTTTTGGATTTTTTTTTTCAAATGGATATTCCCATTTTTCTATGTTTCTGGTTGTCTCAGAACTATGTTTTCTAAATGCTGCTATGCAGATCAACAGTTAATCTTTCATTATAGAAAATCTTAACTGATATAATTCATCCCATTTGCCTTTCCTGTAAGTTTTTCACAGCATGAAATGACAAATATTTTGTGACCATAGTTCTTCAAAGCATTTTGAAAATTACCTTACGGCATGGCTTGTATAGCAGAATAATAAATTTGTTTCACTGTTAATGTTTGGAAATTGATTTAACAGTAGAAAAGACAAAAACCAATCACATTATTAAAAACCCCACCATAATTCCATTCCATTCAGCAGTGACAGATAGTATGAGAAATTGAGTGCTCTTAAGGCAAAATAGTTTCCTGCATGACAGTTAAATTAATTTCTTACCGGACTCTAAAGAACAAGAACTTCATGTGTAAGTGAAATAATTTAATTTCATTACTTTCCTTTCCTCAAGAATATGTTTCTTTAAAAACTCATGTCCAGCAAGTGATAAATACATTCAAAAAAACAGAGCAGAGAATCTGCTAAGAGACCTTTAGGACAAGGAGAGTTTAAGAAGCATCAGCACATGAAAACCAAATGCTAAATTTTTTTCTTCCCCAATTCCAACAAAAAAGTGCATTTTCACAATTTAGATGCTAGCAAACATGGACTGCAAAGGTTTATCACTGTACAGAACTGCCATTTAGCATGCAATATGTATTTAAATATGTAAAACACTCCATTAACAACAGTAGCTGTAATTTAGAGAGGGCCTGAAACAGGCAGTATAAATAGGATTTTTTTTACTGATAATATATGTGCACTAGTATACTTTAAAGTAGCACACCTTTCAATAAATGCAGCTTCAGCCATCAGTAGGAGTTTGGAGAGAAAACACTGGAACAGTAACCAAGAGCTTTAACTACCACAGCTTTCTGGGAACAACTCTGGAGCTTTTCATGACCACACGTAACATGCACTTGCTGTATCTGCACAAAGGAACAACTCTGAACAGACACAATACTTCCCCCAACAGCACATATACCACTATGGAATCATTTGCTACTTTACTATAGTTTTTCTGAAGTAAATAAAACAGCTTTACAGAAGATAGGGCCACTGCAATGGAATCACAAAACCAGACTTATTATCGTTCTTGAAATGTGTTCTTTATATTCCTAAGAAAAAAAAAAAAAAACTTACACAAACTGCAATTTACACAAAAATTTTAGTCTTTGTAGTGTCATGTTAAGGCCATTCTGGGTGAAGCAGTTAGTTCAGATTGTGTAAATATTGAGTTATCTACATGAACTGACTTACCCTGTCCCCTTCTTTATTATTCCACTCTGAGGAGGATGTTCAGCCAGAACAGTCAGCAAGTTTTAATCCACACAAATAGCTGCATTATCACTTTTCTTTTAAAGTCCAAGGCTGATGCCTCTTTTCTGAGCTACATGCCCGTTCACGTGCAGATGCTTTAGAAAGTTATTTCCTTTTCATTTCCCATCTGCTCATAAAAATACCTTGTTTTCCCAGCAACCTTTCTTAACCCTGGATTTTGCAACCAAACATCTTTCCCTGTTGCTCTTTTTTTTTTAGCGCTTCAAGACCTAATAGGCTTTGTACTAGTCTCACTCCTGTTTTAGCCAATAACAAAAACCCAAAGCATGAAGCACTACCAGGCTCATAGTAATAAGAGTTTCCAGGATTAAAAAGTGTTAAGAGAGACAGGTCAGTCCATTCCCAGTTCTGGCAGCAAGAATGAAAATCATCTTCTGCACAAGGAGTTTATACAGTCACTTCTCCGGCAACATTTTGCTCCTGGCTTTCATTTTAAATGTACAGACCATTTCCCCTGCCTCTAGAGGACCACCTGGTGAGCTCCACAGTATTTACTCCATAGCTTCCCCAAGCAGTGTAGATGCTCTCTCCATAACTAGCTTAGCAAGTCAATTTAATAGCTAAATTCTAACCAGTATTTCTGCTCTGTGGCTGGTTAAATAGCCACTGGGCTGAGTCAGGCTCTTCCTTTAAAAAAAAATAACAAACCAAACTTGTCAGGAAATTCAGGTTGAAAAAATTCATCACAGCACATGAATAACTCACAATTATTATTATTATGGATAACTCACCTTGTTTTTCTATTTAAGAGAGTTTATTAAATGCAACCTAAAGACTTACATTGTCATCAATAAGGAAATCAATCAACCACAAGTTCTGGTCTAAGTGTTCCTTTGTGTGCATGGCTACCAGCTACTGAAAAATTCTGTGCACAAAAACCTATGGGTCCGTGAACTCAGAACTCATGCTAGTTATGCTACACCTCCTTCACCTACAGTCCAAGAGCAAGAGCTGATGTCAATACCCAAAAGCCAAGCCTTCTCCCCATGCTGTTTTTTGTATTTACCATCCTCTGCAGGAACAACTGGTACCCAAAACACACCTGAGTAGTAGTATACAACAACTAATACTCATGTTTCAGCAGCAGTGGTATCTGCAGAGAGAAAAGGACATATCGGGCACTGTGTAAATCAGCTCAGTTAAGTCAGCCAGCAAGTGTACAGGTAACAAAGCAGCTCAACATCACTTTCCAGAGGGAAATAATTTCTCCCTTTCTCCCCCTTCCTTCTCCAGCTGAAGCTAGTACAGGGGGAAGACAATATCTAGTGTCCTACAAATCTCCAGAAACAAGCCCTCTGAACAGTTCAGGTGTGCTTTGGGTGTTCCTGCTATAATGTTTAAAAGGACATAACTGCACAGACTACACGAATGTGGTATTTTGTGGTGCCATAAAGAAAACACTAATAGAATCAAAAGCTAAGTGAAGGTCAGATGCTGAGTATAGAAGATGATAAGACTGAAAATCTTTGTTATGAGATACAACGAACCAGAGATAACTACCCACTTCCCATTTTAAGTAATCTGTATCATAAATTCTACACTTCTTTTTGTAACAGGAATCAGCCATTCCCACATACATTTTAGTATGGCTGCATTTTAGTAACCAATGGAGAGAGAGAGGCACATACATATAGACTCTACCTCACAGTATGGTTTAGGATGCATATTTGACAAAAGTCCCAAGCAGAAAAAAACACCAAGTCATCTGTATACAGTGGAATTTAAGTATTTATTTAAAAATTAAACCTTTGGACACATTGCAATTAAAAAAAAAGAAAAATACAAAGAATCTATTGGATTAAGCAGTAAAAGCCAGCAATATTACAAGCTGTTTACATACCAACATTTACATTAATTTAAACAAGTGGCATGTCACCAACATGTAAAATATACTTCAAGAGTTTTAAAAATCAAGTTGAGTTTTGAAAGACACAAGGCTACCACATGCGAACATGGGTTTGGTCATTCAGTTTAAATCCCCTCTTGTACTGAAATGTTCAGTCTTCAAAATTATACAAGTGGATAGCTAGCAGCTGTTGCTATTCCACAGTGGTTCTTCCTGTCCTTGGCCATGTAGATATATCCTTTGTCACCCCATTTCTCACCCCAGCTGAAAACAAAAGCAACAGGTTTGTTTACATATTCAGAAGTTACTTATTTACTGCTCTCCCCTCTAAGTATTTAAAACTGGAAACTGCTGCCTTCGACACTTGTGGAGAAAATCCAAGATAGCAGCTGCCAAAAACTTAAGTGTTTTTCAGCAATTAAAAGCATCCCAAGAGGCATCCCAAGCTCACAGAATTGAAAAATGCAGCCATTCTCTCACGAGGTAGTCACATGGATGTGAAAACCTTGACTACAGGTGCCTGAAGCCCAGACAGTGCTCCCAGGCAATTTAAGGGAAGTCAAAGGCTGCACAGAGCATTCGAGGGTGGAGCCCCAGTAATGCTGAGAACATGAGACAAGCTCATGTGATGTGCCCTTTGGCACTAATGTCTTTTCCCTCCAACCTAGGAGGTAACTCCCATCTTTAAAGTTCAAGTATTATCCTATTTCACAGCTTTTTGGAAGTGAGCAGTACTCTGCTTCCAAAAAAAATCCAATACATCCCCACAAGCAGGCTTCTTCCTGCTCCTCTCTGCTCCACTGCTTTATTGTCTACTAGGTCCACAGGCTATTTCAGCACTGAGCTCCCTTAAATTAACTGAACAAGCAGAATAAAATGGCTGCTTTGGGCTTGCTTTATTAGTAAGCAGCAGCACAGGTTGGATTTTACCTTTTGTCGTACCATATAATCTGAAAACAACCTCCAGATTTTCCACACAAAGATTTTAATTACTGTTGTGTCTCTACCTCTCCCCTTACAAGTGACAAACTACCTTCTATTCTCTCCAGGATACCTGACACAGATCTTACCTGTTCTTAACAATCCAGTATTTCTTTCCATCTACATCTTCCCCCTCAAAGCCATAACCTACAACCAGAACACCATGGTCCAAGTCTTCACTGCTGCAGTCTGGTTCATAGTAGATACCTGCAAAGGTGTAAATTCACTCATGAGCAAAATCATCTGTAGAAAACCCTCATGCCTCATGAGAAGCTTTGTGTATTTCAACTTAAATGCTGCACAGCTTCTTGAAAGTTAGAGAAAGGAATTGTAAGTGAATTTTATCATGGCAAAAACTGAGGGATAAGAAGACACATATGCAAGAGAAATACATGTGGAAAACCTGACCTAGAATTAAAATGACTTCTGAATTATCATACCTGGGGTTTTTTTTCATCTATTTAAACTGTAGGGTAATGAATATTGAGTAATTAAAAATGCCAGTTCTCTGAATGAATGTAATTAACAAATCCCCACCTGACTGATAGAACTGAAATGAAGAATGGCCTGCATCAATAGCAACAGACACTGGACCCACAGCTGCAACTGCTTTCATGAGAGCTCTTTCGTGTCCTTGAGGGATGTCAACAAAGCCGGTGTCATTAGCAGCATTGTATTCTGCCTTGTAGCGACAGTCTTCATCATCCTAAGCAGAGAAAGCTGTAGTTACTACACAGTTTTCCATTTAACACACAGGTGAGCACAGAACTACCACACATTATATGACTTTGCTGCTTTGAAAGCAAGGGACTGAAGAGGATCCAATTGCCTCAGCTACACTTTGCAAGGATAACAGGGAATAGAGAACTGCTTCTGAATTTCTCAAAAGCACAGAAAAAGTAAATGACACTGGGGACCAAAAATTCCCCACCAACTTTACTGAGGCGCAAGGGCCATTGCATTCTGGAGCTCTGCCCTCATTGGTGGGCAGGACAAATATCTCTACAGGAAGGAAAGAAGCCCAGAATGCATTAATGGGCAATGGAAAAAAGCCAAGTATTCATTAATTATAAAGCAATCCATAAACTGCTCATTGAGCAAGCACTTAAAATCCACAATTTTAACATGTCATAGTCTGAAAAACTGTACAGAGTGATTTGAAAGGAATTTGTATTACATGGCCTTACATACAACATTTGGAGGTGGTATTTCTAGTGGTTTGTTGTTGTTTTTGTTTGTTTTGGTGGCGGTTTCGTTTTTGGTGGTTTGTTTTGTTTGGTTTTTTTTACAGTGAAGCCTTAACTGCTGATGTCACATACATTTACAGCAGGAGAGGTGAGATAAGGCCTAGGTTGAAAGTCAGGTCATGTGAAACTGAAACAGATTCAAGCAAGCACATCCTTCCTTTACCTGCATTAGAGTTAGTACCAAAGTTGTTTCCCTAACTAAATGAACACACTACACCTCAGCTGCTTATGTTTTGTACTCAGCAAGTTAGGCACTTTCTATCATCAACTGGGATCTCTACAACAGCCAAGATTAGGAAAAAGTTGAGATCACAGGGACACAGGTGAACAGGAACCCAGTGTTGTTCACAACAAATGGTATTGCTATTGCCCACTTAGACAACACAGAAGAAGCTGAAAGAAAAGTAGTGAGCAGAACTCTTAGCAGGTGAAAGCCACAAACCATGGCTCTCAAATGATACCACAATTGACTACAGATCTGTCATCCTCCTGTATCTGTCAGTATTTGATAGATCATTAGGAAGATTTTAAAAGCCTGTCCATTATCTCCATTTATGCATATTTAGTCCAGAAACAGACCTCAATGAATTAACAACAACTGTTGTTAAAAATCCAACTGACACTAGCCACAAGAATTAAGTGGTCTATAGGCAGCAACTCTGCAATAGGTCAGTTATGGGAAGATGAATTGCTTTCCTACCACTACAGTAGCCCAGTTGACAAGGGCTGGGTTCTTGGTTTGGTGTGGCAACCAAGATAAGACATGATAGAAGGGCAACAACAAGGGGGAGGAATAAGAGTACTTGCTCTAGTTTTTCTAGCTGGTCTGTCAAGATTTTGACCTCAAAGACCAGTGCAGTACATGATTCCTGCTGTGGGCTAGCAGTCATGCTAGTTCTCTTAGCAAAGAGGCAACAGGAATTACACATGCACTGATCTCTATACAGACATTTTCCATTCTAGGTATGAGTTTCTCAACACACAATCTTTTCCACACAAAAGACATGACACCTGCAATAACAGTTCAGCTATTCCACTTACCTTTGCAGTGTATGGGTAGGACTCCTCTGAATCAATGCCACCATTATCCTGCACATATTGAAAAGCCTGGTCCATGAGACCACCATTACAACCTTGATTCCCCTCAGGGCGAGAGCAGTCCACCAGATTCTGTTCGCTCAGTGAAACAAGTTTGCCAGTTTTTCTGAAGTGCTGCCCTTCAAGAGCTCCTGTTGTACTGAAAGCCCAGCAAGAGCCACACTGACCCTGAAATATAAAGTGAAATCATAAGTTACAAACCCAGTTCCAAAATGGTGCTTAGTTTAGTAAGTTTGTACTAGGTACCAGTAAACAGGTACAGTGTTTTTCCTCTATGACAGTGGATGTAGCATTCAGGAAACTGGACCTGTAACTGGTCAGAAATTCACCATCAGATAGTACCTGGTCTTTAACTGGAGTTACATATCCCTTCTCTCGCCAATCTACTGATCGTGGAGCTTCCAGGAAGTTGGGCTCAAGAAACTGGGATCCTCTGTATTTTCTTTCTGACTTTTTGTGTACATAACCATTCATCAGCTGTCTGAACTCATCAGTTGTCTGAAAAACAGATCAATACATGCAGTCACTATCTAGTACACACCATTACTTAGAACTGTACATTACATGTCTCGATACATACCATGTCGCCAAACTGATTCATTCCCAGCTTGTAGCTGTGTTTTCCTAACGCATGATCCAGATTATGGATTTCAATCATTTTCAAATTCTTCTCCCACACCACTCTTCTCCAGCCTTCCTCTCTCTAAGAGGCAAAAAAACCAGCGTACTTCAAAGGAGGCATTTCAAATCAAGTTCACTTGCACAACAAGAAGCTTTCGAAGGCTCCTAATACTCGGGTAAATGTAGACTACTCGAATGGGAAGCGTGAACGGTGTTAAGGGAGTCTTTTCGCCGCCCTCATAACAAAAACAACGAGTACAGTGCAGCTGAGTCAATACACAAACACAGGGAACCAGGGAAGAGAAGGATTATGCTTCCCAAGCGCAGCCCATAGCCGGCGTTGTAACAAAGCAGACATGACTCAGCTGGTGGGGCCCAGCTCCGTGCGCTCAGCGCTCGCCCGGCACAGCGCGTACCCCGGCGGCTCACCTCATGATAGTCCTTCTTGTGCCACGACTTCCACAGCTGCCAGTGGTCGTCCAACTCGGGGTCCAGGCTCGGCGCGCCGAGAACCACGCCCAAGCAGAGGCACAGCGTGGTCAGGAAAGGGTTCATGCTGGCAGATCTGCCAAGGACGGAGGAACAGCGGTCAGGCAGGGCGACCCGAGCGCGGGGGATGCCAGAGCCGAGGCCGCCCGCACGCCCTCCGCCAGCGATCGGCCGGAGCAGAGCACCCCGCGCTGCCCGCCCCGCCCGAGGCCGCGACTGTAAACAAGCCCGGGCGGCGGGGCCGGGACGCGGGGTGCGCAGTCGGCAGTCTCCNCCGGGAGAGCCCGGAGGCGATGCGGGGCCTCCCTGGGCGATCCTGCACCGCTGGAGCCGCTAGGTTGAGCAATGTTTGTTCAAGTATTTACTCCGCGCGGTGTCGGGCCGGAGATAGTGGCTGCACGCTAAGCCTGGTGGAATTTAACTTGGGGGGACTTAAAGCGGGCAGGTTGCAGAACGAGGGAAAAACTAAGCCTAGAGGCAAAGAAACACGAATGGCGGGTGTTGGCAGCCCCAGCGCCGTCCGTGTGCTCCCGGTGAGGGCTCCTGCTCGGGTCAGGTTGTTGCGGTGGCTCCCGTGCGGCCCCGGTGATCTCCGGCCCTGGGTACCCTCGGCGGCCCCAGCCCGCTCCTGCTGCCTGGGACAGCTGCTGCCTTTGCAGCTCTGCCAGAGGCTTCGTCGGACACGGCCAGCACTGCCTGTCCATGAGGCTGGCACCAGGTCGGTGTAAGGAAGCATCTCCCACTCGGCACAGCAGCATGGCAGTAGCACTGCTCCCAGAAATATTTCCAGGAAACTCCTTTTATTCCCCCATGTTTTAGTATCTGAAACCTGCTTTGTTGTTTTTTCTTTGTTTGTTTTGGTTTTGGTTTGGTTTTTTGTTTGTTTGTTTCCTTTTTTAATTTCTTCTGCCTTTGGACCAAAGCCCGGTAAAAGGAGTTTTAACACCAGTGGTGGCTAGTGTTTATGTGCATAGCATCCAGTAATACCTACTGGAAAACACTGTGACATCAAGAGTTACAGCACAGATAAGATACTAGGTTTACTCATGGACTTGGTTTTCAGGTAAGCAGTAGTAGACAAACTTTGATTTTTAACAGGAAACTTGTCTACAGTAGTAGAATAACTGTAAGTTGTGTGAGGTTCACCCATAAACCCCTGTAGAGCCAGCACTGCTGATGGTTTTAGCTCATAAACTTTGAGAGCATATATTTAGTGTAAAAATCAGGGTTTGCAGACTGTTACACAACAGTGAAAAGGAAGAAATCATATGATACATATTTCTCACTTTTTTGATGCCTTAAGACACACAGTGTATTGCTAAAACAAGCAACACATGTTTCTTTGCCCACGTAATCTCCAGAGCACTCTTTGGCCTAAGGAAACCTCACAGAGCCAAATACATAAAGATATGTTGGAGGAGTTTTCTTGTCTTTTTAAAGTACTTGCACAAATCCCCTATGCATTTGTATCTTTCCAGCATGAAACTCTTCACTTCATAATCAATTCACATTTAAATACTTTGGGGGAGTTAGATATAACATAATCTAGTTCAATTAACTCATAATAAGGGATTTTTTAAATTTCAGGTTTGGAGATTTTTGAGATACATGGCATTTGAAAATACTTTACTTAACAGCTTTTTGCTGATATTTTTTGTGCAATCAAATTTCTCAGTCCTGTTTAAGTTAGCTTTGTTTATGCAATTGTATCTAGCATTGACTGAGCATTGAAAAGCTATAAGTAAATTATCAACGAACTGTGGACGAGAAGTTCTTTTCTTAAAGGACAAGATGTTTAACTGGCATGACAGGAGGTAATGTCTAAATTACAGAAGGTCTTGCACCATAAGTCACATGTCTGCTGTTCTGTAATGTGCTCTGAGATGCAGCAAGGCAGACTAATGCTTTTCTGGATGATATGAGGTCCCATTTCTTTGGGAAGTTACCATACAGTCAGCTAACATATGATACTACTGTGCTGTTCTCTCCTCTTGAACACTCTTGGTGCACGTACACACACACACACACACACACACACAGAGGAGTCAAATACCATTTTTACTATGAAGCTAAATTCACCCTACCACTTTATTTAACAACTCTATGTAGGGAAATCTTAGCTGAGAATTTGTTGAAATCCTTGAAGGAAACAGGAATACTTTCACCTTCAGCATGTTGATTTAGGGTTCTACTGAGCTGTAAGTGTTGTGTGGATATATCAATTCCTTAGATGTTTTGTTCAGGATGTTTGAGAGCCCAGGTGCAAAAATGTAAGCATACACAAGGGAAATCAGTACAGCAACAGCCATGGTCAGAATTTGGTAATCACAAGAGTGGCCATTTAGAAACCTGTGATAGGAAGCTGAGCTAGGACCTCCTAGTTCAGCCCTGGATGAACATTTCCTCTCTGAGAATTTTATTAGAATGCATCAATGTGAACACAGACAGCCATGTTGCAGCAGCTGTTCATTATTTCAGGCAAGGTAAAAACACCATGTTACACAGCTACTAGGCATCCCTCTGTTACTGTCCCTGCTGCTCCTGCCACAATGTGTTAACAAACCAAACTGTAAGCCCAGCGTGATGATGATCTGCTGAAGTGAACAAGAGGGTCAGTGGCAGCAGTTAGAGGTAATAACTGGGCAGATACTGATAGAAATAATTTTCCATCAAACTGTGCAACCTTGTGACAGTATGCTGCAGTCACACCAGCTGTAGCAGCCTTTACTCTATTGAAAACATGACTGTGAGGACTGAGCAATGCACTCCTTTTAGGTTAGCAGAGAGAAGGTGTGAAATCAAAAGCTCCTTCACTTCCTCTGCTTAAAAGCTGTATTGATGCCAGCCAGTCCAGAGGAGACCTAGCTATCCACTCTAATCACAGCAGTCAGTGTTCTGTCTGAAGTAATCCAGAGATCAAAACTTGGAGAGAAGACACTTGTCCATTACTTTAAATCTCTCTATTTCAGAGGATAACTTTCCAAATTGTTTTTTAAAAAGCACCAGCTTTTGAGGAACTCTACATATGCAAAACACCAGGTATTTTGCCAAAGGCATACCACTAAGACACAGGAACAACACCTTTTAATAACTAGTCATGTCACCATTGCAACAGCCAAAAGTTTGCCAACTCCACTGCAGCTCTCAGGCCCTACAAGTAACCAGATAATAGAGCCCATACATTTCTAAGCAGTGCCAAGAGCTTGCATAGCGGTGTGTTGTCCCTTCAGCTGAAGGAGTCAATTCAGCATTGAATCTCCAGGGACAGATCTCATCAATTGGACATGTACTGCTGCAGTTACCAAGTGTGTTTGGTACTGCACAAGTTGCTGCATCACGTGTGTAGGACAATGCTGTCCCTTTGGAACCAATCTACTTATTTGAATCCAGGACTTCTGAAACTTTTTTGGTACTTCTAAATCCTTGCTATTCTCCTGGTACAAATACACAGAGGAAGGGATCAATCTGCATCTGCCAGAAAACCCAGCAATCAGAAAAGTTAAGTTCCTTTGTAATGGCAATCGACTTGCCAAGCCACAGGAGGCTGGCAATACCTGAAAACCATCTGAGCAATGTAAACAGAATAAGCTGTGTCACACTCAGCTGTGACAAGACTGTGCACAAGCAGCTCCTTCACACCAGCAATCTCAAGATAACTCACAAGCCATGATCTTTACTGAAGTAAAAACAAATGGTTTATTTGTAAGCCATTTTATCTGAATGACAAAGGTAGGACATTTATTTTATTTAATCAAAGTGTTGGATGGATTTTTGCTTTACTACTGAGACTAAATTCAGGATTTCTGTTCCTGAAATAAAAATATTGAACTGGCTTACTTAAAAAGCTATGCATGCGAACATGTTTGTTTATACAAACATTAAAGTCCTCTAGCTTACAATCTAGTTTCTGTCATTTCACCCTACTACACTGTGGCTTAAGAATAGATTTCTACAGGAGTATGGTCTCAGTCAAGATGTATTTTAGTGTTATATAGCCTAATATGTAAATTACTATATTTCATAGCAAGCTGTTACTGACCAGCTTCCATTAGATGCTACCAATACAAAACAACAAACAAAAACACACAAAAAAATAAAAACAAATTTTAAAACTCAAGTCTCATACGTACTTCGTTTAGCCAAAAATTGATCCAATTTAGAAAATCACAGTTATATTGCAGAGAACACTGTGTTGATTTTACATCCCAGAGTCTGATTTGTGTGTAAGAAATACTAGTCATATTTGTCTTTAGCAAAATGAAACTTTAAAAAACACAGGTGAATTTTCTTTTCTGAAAAATAATCATGATTTTCTTCTACCTTATGGTAAAGATTCTTCTTGCAGGAAAAAAAAGCACAGTAATTTTCCAAAACCAGAGTGACTGCTTCAGAAAGCTGAGGGGACATGAGAAAACAATTGCAGTAGGGATATTCCTATGCTGCTTGCTTTAATACTTATCGTTACTGGCACTCTCAGAAAAGCTTTAGGAACTGCAGATATTTTTCACCTAAATAGATTTGAACATGCCTGGGGAAAAGACTACCAAATAAACTTGAATGGTTTCTCTTCTTCTGTGCAGTTCCATGAAAATAACCAGCTTTCTCCCCCAGCCTAGGCATTCTTCACCACAGATCTGAGGTGGCTTTGGAGTTTGTAATGTTCCTCTGGGATTACCAACGTTCATTCATAAGTAGCCTCTTAAGAATCTTTATTTCAGATTCTCCCTAGTAAAAGATAAGATTCAAACTGCTTCAGCTGGAGCATAATCTGTAATAAGGTTTGTTGCATCATTATTAGGTTAGAAAAGGAAGCAGCATTTGCTTCAAGGGAACCCAGACAGGGTTCTGTGAGTGTTCAGAAGACCTGGGAGATGGCTGAGGAACACTGACACAATCCTTCTGAAATACTTCATTGTTTTCAGTGGTCTTGTGATCTGCCAGAATCACCATTTCCTCACCCAAGTGCTAGATAAGAAACCACATTCCAGCTTTTCTGCTGGTCCACAAGGCAGAGACGACTTCGTTTGCATCTCAATGTCTCACCTAGTCACAGGAGTTGGGAAATGATGCAAGAGATTGCTTGCCTTGCAACAAAGATGGGGTGGGGGTCCTCCATTACTTCAGGGTTAGGGCTTCTCCAAAGCAGTATTCTGTTCCTGTCAGGTTTCTTGAAGAAGGTATTTTTTGTAGGGGGGGAGGGGGCAGTTTTTTTGTTTTCTTTTCTGTTTTACCATAATTTTTAAAATATAGGTTAAATATTGTGTCTTGTTTGAAGTCAGCTTTGAAGCTTTGACCATCGTGTAACTCACATGCTTAAAATTTTAAACTTCAATTTGATTGATTCCTCATTCATTACTCAGTGTCTCTTCTTGATTTCTGGCAGGTAGTAATTTTGTGTTTTGGGAGATTTGATAGCTAAGTGGAGGAAATAGTGGGAATATGCAGGGAAGTATCATCTTGAATTGTTGATATAGAAGCTCACAAATATAGAATAATTTTCACATTGTGTTGATGTTTGTCTAAAATTTAAAGGCAGTTGGTGTTTTTTCCTCCTTATACTGAGAAGGATATTTTTAAAAATATTCAAAATTATTTACCATTTCATGACCCTCCTAATTTAAAATTTTATTCTAACAAGTTGTTAGTGGTAAATCCAGTGTGTATTGTAAAATTCCTCTGACCAAGATCAATTTTTTGTTGCCCATCAGTACTCTGCAGATCACAGTGAAAGCATTTTAACAGATTTCAAAGAAGGTGAAGGTGTGGAGAGGATTTCACATACTATTTAATATTTGCAACCACATTTTGTTTTTGTTTAATGATCCAACATTTCTGTTTTGAGACAGAAACAATAATAAAGTTCAGAGAAGTACAAATCTTTTACTGTTTGATTATGTTTGTGCTTCTTCAAGCCATAGTAAACAGTTGCATAGCATGAAAGACAAGTCAGTCTCTCGGAGCAGTAGTGTCTAAAGGGCAAGCTGACATGCTGGAAAGCATTTCCCATGATAAGGTTAGAGACTGTGAGTGAGGTGAGGAATTATTTTTGAACTTAAAAGTTACAGGCTGGTCTTCATTAACAGATCATGTGAGAGAAGGTTAAACAAAAGGTGCTTGCAGAAGAGGAAAGAGGCTATTGAAAGAATCGAACACGGGTCTAAAGTTTGTTTTCCTGAAAATCAGGTAAGAGCAAAATGACTGTGTGCGCTTTTGGGGTAAGAGCGGTGGTGACTCACATCTGCTGTTCTTCCTGCTTTACAAACAGAAAGACTTAAGGAAAGAAGAAGAAGTAATGGGCAGCTGTGGCTGCTGAAATCAAATGAATGACTATGAGCAAATCACTATAGGCTCTTCAACACCACAATTAGCCATGATAAATCATAATGCATTGCATCTCTCTTTTCCTATTTCTGCCAATCAAGATAAATGTAAGGGTTACCTAGTTTGGGGAATATGGACACACAAGTGATATAAATGAAATCCACATTGCCTTTTCAGTCTCTGAGATTCAGCTGAAGCATTCTCAGCCCATTGATCCTCAGGATGCCGGCAATTACTGCCAGAATTACATTATAATATCAAATATTTTAATAACTACTTAACCACTGTGGCAGACATACTACACCAGGTCTTTTATAGAACCTTTATGGCCACCAAGGACCTTCTTGATTTGAATCTTCACACTGTCAGTAGAGCAAAATTTCTCATGATCTCTCCTTTGACCAGCCTCAGCCCATGATGCATCCAAAATGTATGCCACAAGCTTCAGGACAGCACAGCAGAAGGTAAATAACTTCTTCACTGGTTGCTCATTTGCCACTGAAAGCAAGTGCGTGCAAGCGGACAGTCATCTGGATATGAAGAGAAGGTGATTTACTTAGTAGCCAACATGAAACAAGATACTCTAGGAAACTGTTTCACATCTCAGCAGTGTCTTGATGTCTCCATGACAAGGCCATACATAGCGCAGCAACTGCAGAGCTGAGGGCTGAATACTGTTCCTCAAACTTGTCTCATGAGCAGCTATATATAAGCTTATGCAATTTCCTCTTGCTCCATAGGGAAACATCCACAGGAATTTTACTAGACCTTGTCCTTGGGCTTGCAGAAGAGCACAGTGAGTGACACTGACAGTATTCCTACAATCACTTCTCATCCTTGTCACCAGATTCTTCCACTGTTCTTACAGCAGGCTATCTCTTGGTGTGCATTCATTACCAGAAAAGTGGGCTGCCCTGATATGGTCATGAAGGTGCCTACAGTAGCTTATAGCTGTGCTGGACTGTGGCCCAGCTGCCTAATACTGATGCCTCAATTGCTCAAGCCAAGCTCACGATTCCCATTACAATGTACACTACTTGCAGATTCTTCCCTTCCCAAGCTCTGTTACTCAAAGTCAGACTTGGATATTAGCTAAGTAAGCTGTTTTACACACTGGCCTGCAAGCAACTCGTTACTGACCATATCCACGATCTTATGCAAAAAAATTTGGCCTTTGCCCATTGCTGGAAGTGATGAAACCCCTTTGTTCAGAGGCTGTCCCGATGCTGTGTACCTGGGTTGCCTTCTGCTCTCCTGTCCCCTATAGTGGTCCCAAGCCCTCCCATTAGCATGACGGGCAGACACTTGAGCACACACTGCAATCCAAACACACTGCAATCCAAACAGAGTGCCGGCTGTTTCCTCTCCCCCAGCTGACTTTTTTTTAAAGGCTTTTGTTTTTGGTTAAACAAGTGTATGCTCAAAACAGGCTGTGTTTAATGGTTTTGCCAGGGTGAATGCAGTCTGCTCCAGCTACCATGTCTGTTAACAAAGGTTTTCCTTGGTGCAGGTGTCAGTGGAAATTTTCAGAGGCCCTCAGTCCTGACACTTGGATCTGGAACCAGGTACATTAACAAGCTGCCTGGAAAAGGTTAATCTCCAAATACTATGATGAGGACAGACAGAGAGGAAGGAAGGGAGAAAGAAAGTGAAGAAATATACAAAAGAATCAACATAGTAGCAGTCTAGAGTTTACCTAAAACCCCCTTATATTGTGACTATTTTGACTATATGTAGAGTGGCAAATATTAATGTAAATATTAATTTTCTTATTACTTTTCCTCCCGCTAGCAAATAAGCTTGAATTTAGAAGTTTGTTTCGGTTTTTTTTGTTTGTTTGTTTGGTTGGTTGGTTGTTTTTTGGGGTTTTTGTTTGGTTGGTTGGTTTTGGTTTTTTTTCAGGCAGTACTACTACATTAGTACAGCTGGACATCCATCCTAAATAGTCTTACATTGTAACAAGACAAGGATACTCAAGAATGGTTCTATACTGGCACAGCTATTTTCTTCTAAGGTTTCCTGAAAAAATATATCCATAAATCAAATATGAGATCACACACATTATTTCATCTGTTGTCCAATGGACTGAGTTTGTACTGTCCTAAACCATTCATGGATTGTAAATTAAAATTCCTAGAAAGAAGGGTCTATTGTTAATGGAAAAAGATACTTCGGTGATGTTCTGTATTTAGTATACTATAATAATTTAAATGAAAATGCTCCATCCTAATATTACTAAAAATGTCTCCCCTTGCAGCAGTATTTAAAACTAAAACAACAGAATTCTCTAATCAAATGCTGGATTAGACTTGGTCGAGTTGTGTAGTAAGATTTCTAATACAATATAGAAAGCTGTTTTCCCTTATTTACTTCTCACTGAAAGAAAAGCCAAGCAGATGTGGAAAAATCCAGCTGGGACAAGCCCATACTTCTTTCTGTATTTGGCCACATTTAAGAAGTACGTTGCCTACTGCCCAGTATGCAAGTTTTCATTGCCTTTTTTGTCTGAAGAGGACTGGAGACATTAAATCAAAGAGTCATCAAAAAAAGTCTTCAAGAAATAGTTCAGAAAATTCTGACTCAGACAAACTATCTGGCTTTTCATGTTAGCTTTCAAACCAGAATCGATATGAACATATTTTTAAATGATACCAGAATGTCTAGCATGGATATGTCTGCATATTTTAGCTCTGGCTGTAACCTGCCCTTTCCACCTGGACTCAAGGCAAATTTTGTGTCTGTCTGATGATCCTGTACAAACCCAGTGCCACTGAGGTTGTTTGCTCCTCTTGTGTTAACCTCAGTGAGGTAGAAGTCCATCTCCTCAGCCATGAGCCCCTCTGCCGCCAGTGGTCTTTCTCTTATCTTCCCTCAGATGACTAAGTTTGTGTGCTGACACCTCCTCATGCAGAGTGAAAATAAAGACAGACAAAGGACAGAGTTGCTAGCAATGACTGATAGTTGGCTTAAGAAGAATATGTGGGATTTTCAAACATTTCCTCTGACTTTTCCACCCATCAAGTCAGTTCATAGTCTTTTAAAGTGCTCTTTTATGCCTCAAATTCTTCAAAATAAAAATAGCAAAAATAAGCTCTTCCTCCCTCCTTCCCCCAAGCTTTATCACCAAGACCATTCACTCTGTAAAATTTGATTTCATTAAGTGTTAGCCTTACCTTATCACCATCCTTTGAGAAAAGTAGAAGTCAGTAGCCACCCTAGATGTTGCGTTAATGCACATTGTGTGGTTTTGACTAGATCTTGACTGAAGATAATCAAAACAAAATAAAAAAGAGATAATAAAATACCTCACTGCAGTGGTATCACTACTAAAGGTAATATTAAACACCTTCCTCTTCCATGAATGTTAACTAACAATGCTTTGTTAACCAAGACCTGTAAGGGAGTAGGGGATCAAGCCTGAAAATAATTCAGGACCAGTGTCACCATAAAACCTCCACACAGCTGTCAGGACTCATTTTCACATCTTTTTCTAGCTAAAGCCTGGTTGCAGAAACAAAATTTTTGGACTGACATATCAGCATATATGTCACTGCTGCACTGCCCAAACTTTAGTGGAAGAAGATGAAAGCCAATTCTCAAATTGATTTTTTTTTTTTTTTTGTGAATTGCTAGTATGTTCTTTGACAAGGGCCTGAACTTTTTTTTAATGCAAAACACCAGAAAGACAAAACCATCAACTGGGTTTGTAATTCAATTCAGCTCAGATGTAGTTCTGCATTCTGAATTCACTACAGGCTTGAAGGAGAAAGTAACAGTCTAGAAATATCATGGCTCAGTGAGGTCTTGACTGACTTTTTAATGTTCTCCTCCTCAAGCAGAGAAATCCATGAGGATACTGGTTACTTTTTTTTACATATTAGAGCAAAGGTACATTCACAGACACTCAGCTGCAGGGTGCAGTGAGGTTTTTTTAAATAGGACTGCAGATAATAGGGCTGCGGGTGGCTCTTTATGAATGCTGAGCAAGGGAGATATATCATAAAGGAACAGTTTTATCCTCAGGTCCCTGGACAACCTTATCCTTACCTTCAGTTATTTACTTGCAGTTGTGTATAATTCACTTGCTCATTCTCTGTTTTCCCCATATTTCCATTTTGTTCCCCTCTCCCACTGGTTCTGGGAACCACCAGGGTTACTTCACATTTCTGAAACAGCCTTCCTAGTCAAGAAAATACTCAAGTTTCATATGAATCATAGTACAGGATACAATGCCTTATTGTGCATCCTTACATAGACTGAGCTGAAAGTGTGTGAGTAAGAGTTTCGCTAGGCAGGCAATGCAGAATAAATAGTGAGATTCACACTTGTCCTGCTCCTACTCCCTTTGTCAGACCATCAGTACCTCGTATTTGTTTTTTGCCATAGAGAATATAAGACCTGGGGCACAGGTATATATATATATATATATATGTATCCACATGTCTATTTCCCTGCCGTATCTTTTGATGACATTAGCCATCACAAGTCAGGTGTGAAAGGGAGAAATCTCCAACTTGCCCAGAAAACAGCTTTTTGATAGGAGAGAAGGAAACCAAACCAGAGCCTCTGCTGGGAGAAAGCTAGGGAGACCATAGCTGCCACAAACCAGTGCTTGGCAGCTGTACAGCAGTGTTCCCCAATCTGAGCATCTATAGCTCCAATCTGTGGCACAGCTGTCACTTGCTCAGCGAGGATGCAGAGAGATACAGAGAGAAAAGAATGAACAGGAGATAAAAGATAGTCCCAACAGTAATGAAAATGCATTTGTTCTGCCCTCACACTACTTCTTCCACCATCTATGTTGGCATCTATCTCCACAGTTGCTCTCTCATTCACTTGCAGAAGATGCCACAGCTACTTCTGTGTTATTACTGAAGTCTGATAGTCTTGGAATGATGAATTGTAGCTAAGGAGAACAATTCCTACCTGTGCTTCTTTTGTAAAGAAACTGAAGTGTGTTGAAGCAAATGGGCTATGCAATATCCTTGTCTATGGAGCTCAACACTTTACACTGCAGCAGGCATCCTACAGATAAAGGAGCAGGCAAAGGCAGGATGAGTTTTGCTTTTCTGTTTGACTGTTTCTGATTAGGTGAAATCTTCTGGGGTAAGTGAAATCAACAAAGACTGAGCATCCTTTGACTGCCAAGTATGATGTGACAATGTGCTTCTCATCAGGAGCAGAAACCAACAGTGATAATAAACATAATCTGTTTTCCTAAGAAAGCGTCATAGAAAAGCAGTTGAGATGAAAGCATCATCACTAAAGGTGAATAAAGACTGAGTAATCCATTATTCAATACACTTTTTAAAAATAGAGCCATTTCCCATTTCTATAGATGGCATTTCTACAACACTTGGCAGGAACCTCCAGTCATGCCAGTTCTGAAGACACTGAAAAAAACATGCCTTTTATTATTATCCACAGAGGTAGTCTCATATAATTCTGTAAATTCACTCTCATGAATAAACTACAAATACACACACACACACACTTTTAAATGTTTGCAGGACTAAGCCCTAAATACCTAAGCTCTCGGCTTCAGTGAGATCGAAGAATTACTTTTTTTCTGCTTAAGAAATAGCTGATAACACTAATGCACTTGTAATGCACTGCATTTTTAAGCAGTTGTAATGCACTGCATCTTTTTTTTTTTTGCCAGCACTGTACTAAATTTCAGGAAGACTAAAATGAAAAACTAATTATAAGGCACCTATATGTAGACACTGAATAAAGTGTCTTTTGAAGAGTGTTTAATTTAAACCAGAATTTCTCAGACGACTAAATGGAGAGTAACCTGACATTTTTTGACACCTGACTGGAGAAATTAACAAATTTCTAAGAGTTGTGCAGGCAAATTTTATGTATGGAGGCCAGGTGGAACTGTTAAGAAATTTTCTTCCTGCCCCAAAGTTACTGTGAAGACCACAGAGCAGTTTCTGCCAGGGTTATTTTCTGCAATGAAGTTAGGATCACTAGTGTTTTGTTTCAACCTGTACAAGTGTTACAGCAATATTTCATAGTTCTATCTATCTATCTATCTATGCATCTCCAGTGCCCAAAGGGTCCAAACTGAGGGCTTGAATACAGTGAATCTATGCTGTTTGTGTACAATGTGTTTTACGACAGAAGGAAGCCTCTCATTCTCCTTCAATCCCTCCTGGTTTCTTCTGTTAAAAGTTATTATTGCACTGGTGTGTGGAGGAGAATGTTCTGAGCACCACAGGCTGAACATTTTCTTCAGGCAAGAGCTGATGAAGCTATGCCACTCACAGATGAGATTAGCAGTCATGTTACTTGCACATGGAAACTGGCAGGGTTAGGGCAGAAGATCAAAGCTGCTGTTTTACATAGACCTTCTTACAGCTTTTTTTTTTTTNTTTTCAGGTTTTTTTTTTTTTTTTTTTTTTTTACTAGTCTTTGAGTCTAGTTTTATGATTTCTTGTCTCACTGTCTCTGTAGAGTTTTCTTTGGTCACTGCAATAATTTGGTTGCTTTGGAGCTTCCTCAGACTGGAATAGATGTGTTTGGTTTGTTGCCTGTCCCCCTTCTCTTTGACTCAAAATCATCCCCTATGCTGTAAACATCCCTGCAAACCTTTCTTTTCCTTCTTCTCAAGTTGTTGCCCAGCAATCTATCTGCATGGAGGAGGTAACTGAAAACATACAGCAGAAGATGGAGTGGAGAACAGTGTCCTCTTTGGTGTGCTCTTCAGTATGGAGCCTGGTCAGAGGGGTACACCCCCCTACCACTAACATGGGTTGATATGGCACCTAGAATGCTTTATCAGTCCTTTATTATGCTTAGCTTTGAGAAACAACTCCCAGATTCTTGCTGCTGAGAAATAGCATGTGCCTAGATACATTGCCATCCAACCAAGCCTTTACAGAGGTGTTTAAAAGTGTGGCACAGGAGCCCTGCTAGAACGGTAACTTTAAATGCATGTGCCCACACGTGACTTACTTGGCTAGAAGCTACTGCAATGAAACAAGTTTTGCCAGTATCTTGGGTCTACATAGCCTTTCTCCCATTATATAGGTCACAGTGTTGGTTTTTGATTTATGCTCTTGTTTACTGGATTCTTACCCTGGCTGACAGATAGCCTGAAGGCACAATGTTGCAAAGGGACAGTGGGATGGCTGGAGGTCTGATGAGAGATGTGTCCCTCTTGCTGCAATGCCGTCTGTATCTCCCCAGAAGCCCCTGTACAGACATACAGGGGGTGAGAGAGGGGAGGAGATGGGGTCAGGGCAAGCTGTGCTATGCAGCTTGATGATTGTGCAATGCTGTGTCCCCAGGCAGAGACTTAAGTCAGCTCAGCAGTGCACTCCAGGGTCTCCCTGCACCAGACACCTCCCCTTATTTTACCAGAATGCATTGCACACAGGCTGTGCAGGAAATCGGATGTAATAGATTTGTGGTTATATTGCAGAAGAAAAACAAAACAAAACAAAACAAAAAACCAAGACTGTGTGAAATCAGCATGTTTGTTTACCTTATGGAATGGTCAAATGAGAGAGCTTTCACCTTCTTTCACAGGTGAATTGTACAGATTGTGCCTCCAAGGGTGATGAGGGACAAAAACAAGATCATCTCTCTCACGTCCCAACAGCAAGTGTGCTGCTGACAGGAACCGAGGAAGAGTTGTAAAACAGCCAAACAAAGGAGGAATTTGGCAATGGTCATTTTGAAATAAACCTGTTTGTGGCAACCAGTGACTGTGGCAATATTTATGCTATGATTCATACCAAAGTGCAGCACCTGCAGTTCTAGTCTGGATAACTTTTAGGATTGAACCAGCAGCAAACACTATTCTAACATTTAATAATGAGCAAGCAAGCAAGAAAGCATCAAAGCTGCTCTTGGCTCTGGAAGTGCATTAAGGTAGAGCAGGACGTGTAAGAGCTGGCTGGAAGCATCTTTACACTGCCAGGTGCATGTTACTTGTAACTGACTCACAATGGACTGGGGTTTGCACAGTTGGTCATGTCTCAGTATTCACTTGCAATCTCTCTTCTATGTGACAATTGCAATTACAAGAAATTCTTAGCTGGCATATACCACATTAGAGCCCTTTGAGGATGCTCTCAGAAAGTCCCTTACACTGCCTCCTACTCCTCCTTGATTACATGACTGAACTTTTTTACCTGTGTCTATGTTAAAGAGCCAGCAACAGTGTCTGTCTCTGTGTCTGTGAGCTGCAAGCAGCTCCTGGAAGCCTCCTTACAGAGAGATACAGGCATGTTATTCTCTCAGTGCTATGGATAAACTGCTACAGCACTGATAAACTGCTACAGCCAGGAAGACATCACAGATGCTGTGTATACCTGGTTATTGATGCTGTCAAAAGGCAGCTTTTAGAAACTCATCAAATTCCAGTGGACACCAGTGGGACTTGCATGTTGTAACACTGCAAAACAGCTCTTCCGAGGGAATCAAAAAGTCAGGTTCCTGTTTCGTTACAGAAACTCATCTTCAGAATATGGGACTGTACTCTTTCTCTTGCCCTAATAATATTGATAAACACCTAGTTAGTGAAAAAGCCCAGCTTACTGGCTGTTTTAGCAGGGGAAAATGAGATCAGAAAATGATGTGTCTACAGATTACTTCCTCCAAGATCTTTGCTTCCAAAAAAATCTTCAACATTTGGATTTCTCAGTTTAGTCCTCAAAGATACTTGGTGGGTTTTGCCTATATAAAATACCTGTGCAGGTAGGTATCTTCACACAGGCTGGTTTGGTGACTTCTCTGCTTAGCACTACATGTTCTCTTAGTTATTTCCTGTACTCAACTATTGAAACTAGTTTTGAACAGTTTAAAGAAAGCACTCTTAAACATTTAAGCGGGAAAAAGTAAGAAAAAAACCCGGTTTTTAAAACAGAAAAATTACTAGTCTAGAACCTGGAAGAATTGCTTATGTGAGAAACCTGCTTGCTTACATTTTGCCCTTCTCACCTGTCTCTAATTTTCCACTTAAAGGACTTCTTGTTTCTTTTCATTTCCATTTCAGGTTTATGTCTTTTAAGTCAATGCAAATGTATCTCAAATCCTAGCTAGTGTATTTTTTAATTTCTGGAGAGGTAAAAGTTGTACCTCTGCACTTTGGAAGCAGTTTGAAAGGCCACTGTTATCCACATCTGAAGCAATGACAGAGCTTTTTCCCATGCTGAACTGGATAGCTTCTCCCCACAGCACAGCCCAATCCCTTCTACTCATTTATTTTGATGGATCTGTACGTTTGCTTTGTACATGAAGAGGAAAAAAAATCACAAACATAGATTTCCAAAGCCATGATAAATTAATAGGGTTTTTATACACAGTAAATAAAAGACAAAACATACATGTTAATAGGATTGCAAATAGCTTTTTGTACTCCTTTTTATTACACATACTACTTAAAGACTTAAAGGCTCTGGAAGTTGTAAAAATGAATACCATCCTCCATTCACATGAAACGACTTTCCCAATCAGCATATCTTCCCCACTGTGCAGAAAACATCCTGGGACAGGGAGAAATGTGAGGAGGCTGCATAATTGGTAAGTCTGCAGCTGATACTCTTAGGCAAAAAATACACTTTTTCCCAGCAAGCAGGGTCAAATGGTGAGAAGAGAGATGCTCTGAGTTCTTGAGTATGAAAACGTGGACCACTCAGAGAAAAGTTCACCCTAATCTACTGAAACAGCTTAGCTGTGATACTGTCCACAGTCTAGTATCCAGCTGCGTTACCTGGGAAACCCACCATCCAAAAGCAATGCCTTAATCCTTGGTCATACTTGACCTGGTATCAGGGTCCAAGCTGACCTCTGCTCTAGCTCTCAGGTGGTGCCTGTCTTGGAAGGTTGGTCCTGGAGGGTGGCTCCTGCAAACAACTGGGCCCATGTGCTAGCCACAGCACTGCAAACCCTGCTGCTTTGAGGGTGAAGAGCAAACAGATTAAGTGAGGACCATTCTTCAGAAGCAGCATCACAGAACATCCCTTAAATTCATCACGGTTTGTTCAAATACAGGAAGATGTTTTCTGACTTACTGACAGAACTAGCATGATTTGTTGGCTGTTTTTTTTAATGTTTTCCCAGACAGAGTGATGTAGACTCAGATCTTGAAACCACCAGTGGTATTGGGTGTGTAAGAAATGGAAAACTGAGTCTTACTTTGTAACAGTACTTTGAATTTAAAATTAAACGTACTCATTATATTGGGTTAGGAAGCAACATTTGCAGCAGCTGCTGCCTGTCTATAAAATCATTTCCCCCTTTCTTTTCAGACTGAAACGAAAGCAATAAATCCAAAAGCCAATAGATTAAAGATATCTTATGGGTATAATGCAAGAGATGAAGGGGGACAGATGACACATAGATGAGTTTTGCTCAAAAAAAGTTTAATAGTGAGTAGTACCACATTTCTTCTTTATGTGCTGTCCCTTTTCATCCACACCTCCATCTAGCTTCTCTCCTCCCAGTGCTTGTTTTATCACAGCAAGTAAAGCCCAGGTTCTGTTGAGGTGGAGTGGCAATGGCTCACATCTGCACAGGTCCTGCACCTGTGACAGTGCTGCACGACCAGCGTAGCCTGTATAGCTCTCAGAAGCTTAGCAAAAGTAGTGGCCGTTTGAAAGATCAAGAGCTTCTGCAGCATTGAGACTTGAACTAGTTTTAGAAACATTCCCTGAGCTGAGCTGCAGCCCAGCCCTTGAAGGCAGGGCAGGACTATTACCTGTCAGTACACCACAGGGAGCTCTATCAAGGAAGGACTCAGCGACTTCAGCACAGGAATCCTGTAGCACAGGCAAGAGCACAGCAAACTTCCTTTTCCTTTCTTCAGTACTAACCCTCCCTCCATCACCAGATGGACCAGAATTTGCTGTACCCAGGAGCTTGAGGAGAGAAGGAAAGGGCTGTAGATGTCACTGTCAGTTTGCTAACAGAAATAACATAGTACTGAAGGGAGAGCAGTGAGTTAGGAGAGGTCAATCCCACAGTGCTGCATTTGCAGTGCTGTCCTCTCCAGAACAGGTGCAGTTGGTACTCAGGGCTTGCCCTCTTGGTTAAACATTCTCCAGAGCACATCTGCTAGGGTTTCTGGATTTGGGATAGTAGCTGTTTCCCCGGAAGTGGGTAGAGGACTGCTTTATTTTCTGCCAAGAGCCATTGGCATCTAGATAGTTTTACCAGAGTTTATGGAAATACTTTTTGCTAAAACAAATTCTGAAGTCAAACCTTTCCAGAGTTTGAATGTATTTATGGGTGTGGTTTGCCAAGCAATTCAGGCTGATTTGAATCAGAATTAGTGCTGAAAAAAAGACATTCTGTCCCTTCCCTCTTCTGTCAATTCTCATTTCTGCTCTAACCTGTAGCAGCAAGCTCATTGGACTGCAAACAATGCCATCAAAGCCAAGTGACAGCTTCCTGCTGGATGAGTGAGCTAAACTGGCTGAGCATGCCAGGTACTAGTGTGAACCCAAAAGACTGCAAACAAGGTGGACAGGACAGGTCTCCCTCTTTTAGTGCAACACTGCTTTAGATTAGTTTAAGAAACCCAGCAAAAATGGACGATCAAAACTTACAGTGCTGAGACTAAAGTGCTGGCTAATGGCAGAACCTGGTTAAAATCTCTTCTGTGCAAGCCAGGCAGATTTGCACTAACCAGAATATAATACACCTAGCCTTACACATCATATATAAACTCTCTATTACTCTCTCCATTTTTGCCAAAAGATTCTAGACTAAACTAAAAACTAAAAAGTAGAAAAAAGCAAAACACAAGAAGCACAGAAGTTGCTGCAACAGCATACCTAACCCCTGTGACCTGTCCTGACTCTAGCTATAAACACACATGCACTCCCAAACAGGAGATGTCAGCCTTGGTCACATTTGTTGATCAGTTGCCAGCAGTCTCCCGATCAAAACACACGGACTATGGCTGAACTGTGGCTATCATTCAGAAGAGCACCTGCTCCTCTCTGCCCAAAACGTGTAGCTACATTAGCTGCTGCATGCTTAGTTCTGTTTACTGTTTCCCACTAACCTCTAACAATGCTTTTTTCACAAGACAGTTTAGCTGAACACAGCATTTACTAAGCTGGCAGAATTAGACTCTCTCTTGCAATCAATCTAAATGGGACTCTGTTAGAACTGGATGTACAGGGCTCTCCAGGAAACCATACCAGAACATGGACTGGCTTTAGAACAAGTGGCTTATCTTATTTTCCAGGTGCCTTGTTTACCCGGACTATGGATGAACGAGGGCTTCTCTTTCCCAATACTCTTTCTGTATCATGTGGAGTAATGACGAGGACTTGTCATTGCCTCCAGCTGCCCTTTAAAACTGTCTCTGCTCCCTGCAGAAAGCAGTGTATAAGTTTTCCAAAGGTGAGTGCTGTTTTCTAGTCTGATTATTTTAACACTTTATTCTATTCCCACTTCCCAAAGTGTTTTATTTACTTGGTTTGTTGGAGCGGGCAATCACAGGTAGGCTTCAAGGGGCAGAGGTTAGGAGAAGCACATCTGGCTTCCAAGATTTGAAACTCTGTAATTTGATGCCCTGATGGACTAAAAGCTGGAAGGAAGGACTATAGCTATTTATGATACAGCAAAGCTACATAGCTTGTGAAATTTTTTCCTCATGCAAGAACATCAACCTTTTTTTTTTTACCCTAGACTCTAATTGTGCACCTTGGTGTCTGAACACTGCAGCTTTGATCAACAGATACTAGTACATAATATCTCCAACCATCCAAAAACCTTGAGAAGCCACTTACTTCACAGATTTCCTTCTTTTTACATTCCCATTTTACCTTCATCACCAGTTTCCTTCCATTTGATTAAGAGAAATAGCAGGAGATGACAGAGAACATTGAATAAAGTCTCTCTCTTACTAATGGCTTACACTGCAGCCCTCCTCTCCCCACAGGGATATCCAGACTAGTGACTTTGTCATGTCAACTACTGCATCTCTGCCCGTCAGGAATAAGGCAGTGGTATTCCTGGCTGATGCTGGGAAATGTGAGGACACAACCTGTCATCTTGAACTTGCCTCTATCATAATACTATGGCTGTGGCTTTAAATACTTTTTACTGTATAACACGGTTTGGACAACATTTCTCATCTACAGTGGGACTGATTCAAACACTAATAGGAGGAAGGACATCCTCACAATTAAGCATGTGTCAGATGAAAACTAAGTGGCAGAGGCAGTTTAATAACCTTGCACCACACCCTGCCTGATGGCAACAGAGCACTCAAAAAATCCCTGTTGTTGGCAGTGCTAATACAGGCCTTGTCTGAGTTACAAACATGACACAGTACGTCTCCAGCTGGGATTTTTAAGTGTTGGGAAGAACCCTCTGCTCGACAGTAGAGAGTCTTCTGCTGGGCACACAGAGGAAACACTTCTACCAAGCAGAGGAGGCAGAAATCAGACTGTCTTGGTGTCAAAGACTGTGCTCTTGGACAATGTTTACAATGAGCAATTCCAGCCCAATTTCTTAGTTGTCTTTTTTCACAATATAGCCAAAATCACGTACACTACAAGATTTCCATACTTCATTACATTTCCTAGATTTGAAAAAGACAAATGACTTGACAGATAAGTTTTGAAACTGTAAAAATTGCAGGAAGAGAATACAACAGCTTCTTGTTACAACTCAAATTACTGTATTTGCAACTGATCTGCTTCCCCAAATTGCCATTAGCACTGCTTGCACACTTTACTTTTTGAGGTTGTCTTCAGCACAGGGGTAGAAATCTAAGCTCTTGAGTTGGCTGAGATTAGGTCTGCAGATCAGTTTCTCCAAGCTACAAATGGAAATTGGCATTAGCTCATGCAAAATGTGGCTCTGGGCCTGGTGGACGTTAATAATAAGGTTGCAGTGGCATAACAGTCTTTCTACCTGCTGTGCATGCGTGGATGCAAGGCTCTGAATTCCTGCAAGGGAAGGTGGTCTTCCTTCACACCCTGCGGGTGGCGGGGAGAGGCAGGGATGGGTGCTGCAGGGGGCCTGGCCAGGCTGTTCTTGACACCTCCCACACCATGCCTGGGAGCACGGCTTTGGCAGGAAAACCTAGTCATGCCAGCAGAAGGGTGTCATTTTGCCTCCCCCCTCCAGTGGGTAGCTGTCGGGAAGCACTGTCTGTGGGAGCACCCCCCTGCCCCGGCCCTTGTTCTGGCCTGGTGCATGGGAATGTTGCCATTTTCCCTTTGTCTGGAAGTCATTGGGTGTGGCCTGTGGGCAGCATCCGCCATCTCGTTTGTGTTCCTGAGGGTCAATACATTTCTGTAGGTAAAACACCTTCTCTCTTTGTATACTTTCGGCATTCATTCTGCTGGTTTTGTGTGTTTCTTACTCCACTGCTTTTTGTGTTCAGGAAATTGTTATCTCAGCCCATAACCTCTGCCTTTGTCCCTCTCTTATTTGTGGGTAAGGGGAGTGGTTTATTTGGGTTTAATTTCCTGCTGGTGTTAAACCACCACAACTTCTATCTGTTATGCAAAGGCACACTGAAGTCACAACTCCACTGTGGTATCACTAGGTAGGTGTCTTAACAAGGAGTTGTGTCTTCAGATTGATAGTGGATTACAGGAGTTTTTTAATACCAGATTTTGAAACTAATTCTTCTAACAACAGAAACAATTTCCATATGACTTCACTTACCAGTCAAAGTAACAGTTGGCGGAAGTCTCTCTTAGGAGATTACAGGAAATTTCTGCCAAAGATTATGTTCTTCCATTGGAGAAAATCTTTTAGAGATTTCATTGAAACACATTAAAAACAATGTGCCTCAGAAATGATGATGATAAATATTTGCTAAAAAACAGTGGTTTCCAGCAATTTTATATAAATTGGCTTCACTTCTGGAAATGAAAAGTTGTAGCCTAATGAACTCTGGAAGAGGCAGGAATGTTCCCCGTAATGCTTAACACAGTAGTACAAGTATACATAAACATCAAACTTGAGTTTAGTGAGACTCCTTTGTGATTGTGAAGTCTGCTCCTGAGCTCACTGGTGGAAGGTGAAAGATGCTTTAAGTCTAGAACACCATAAAGAAAAACAAAATAGTTGCACCTCTGTTCTCCTCACCAGATGTGATAGCTTGGTATTTACAGGTATATCCATGGGAAATTCAGAGATCACATTCACATTGTGCAGCTGAATTTTTGCTGGGCACATGGTTGAACTGATAGTAGGAAGAGGCCTTTGGGACCACCATGTTTACCTATCATGCACTGGCTTTGACCTGTGCTCTTCTTCTGTGCAATGCCTGGCTCACCTGGTGCCACAGACTGTTTCACATGAGTGATGTAG
The DNA here is from genome assembly GCA_013400435.1 of Pycnonotus jocosus. Lineage (NCBI taxonomy): Eukaryota > Metazoa > Chordata > Aves > Passeriformes > Pycnonotidae > Pycnonotus > Pycnonotus jocosus. The sequence goes on from VWYP01024013.1 coordinate 36,375, forward strand.
CACTCCTTCCTGCAGTGAGCAATTTAAAGCAGAAAGGTGGGTCTGGTAAGCAAATGATGAAAATACCATGCTAGCACAGGAGACTGAATGTTTAAACAAACAGAACATCCTTACTGAAGAAGAATGTAAAAACAAGGCAGAATTTCTCTCTGGCATGCTTTTCTGTGGTGTCTGTGGGAGTTCTGTAGAGATTTCCTAGCCATGATAGTAAGAAATAGGACAACTGCCTGGTACTAAGTCACAGCTGGGGAGGTTGCTCTTCCTGTAACTCTCCTTCAGCTTCTACTGAAAAATATTTTTCCTGTTTTGCTATGTACAAACCAACAGTGGAGTCCACAGTCTTGGAGAATGAATGGTAAATGGGAAGTCACATGGTAGCTTTGTATTCATCTATTCATATCTGTCCTGTAGACCCAAACTGACAGCAGATTAGGTTCCTTTCTGTATTTCCCTGGGATGGCAGCAGTAAGTGCTTTGCAAAACACTTCTCAAACAGGTGTTATTACCTGGGATAAAAAGGCCTGGAAATCCTCCTCTTCCCAGTAGTACTTACAAACTTTGTGCCTTGATTCAGTTCTTGAAGTCTACATGGAAACCGTGTTAATCCATCTGTTTAAACATTCATGCTGCTCTTTTCTGAAGCTCTATAAGCAGACTGATACTGCAGATGATGCCTTAAGCTTCCTCTGAAACCTTTACTGGTACCTGACTACCAGGTCTAGAAGCTGCAAGTGATATTTCCTTATGACTTTGAGCAACTGAGGAAATTCAGCCCCTCCTATCTGATGTTCATTTGGTTATGGTGACTCACTCCTTCCATGTTTTCCAAGGTAATTGCTACAACATTCTCCAGCTGCCAACGCAATCCTCAGGGGTCTGTAGAAAATTTTTGCTTGAAGTGTTCTACTTGTAGAGGATGGTGGTTAATTTAAGTGTAACAAAATCTGAGTCTAATCCTAAATATCAGGTGTTATTCAGAAACACTTGTAAAGAAGTATCTTTCCTGCTTCTTCTGCAGATACATACCTTAGGAATGATTAAATAATCCATACTATAGGCTTAGGAGAGTAGGCTATGTTTCTGTCGTACAACTCACCTGGACCCACATTGGCTTTCATATGCACTGACACATTGCCTTTGGCACAAGATTCCAGACTTGTACACTTTATTTTTCCAGTAATAGAAGTTTTGGCTTAGCAGTAATTGATTACACTCAGCACTCTGCAGAATACTTTTTTCTCACATTTGCAACCAATAAAAAGACCTAAAAATGATACAAAGTTATAGTGCTTTGTAGGTAAATTTAGTGATAGCAAGATTCGCTGCTAACCTTTTCTCTGGACGCCTTTTGCTTAGCTGATTGCTACATCTGTTTTGAAGTGTAAGCAGTCCTTATGCGGGGGGATCTGAAAGTGACGCTGATTCATCTTTCATGGGAAACAGACTACTCAAACTATACTTCTTTGTGGCCAGGCTACAAAAGTTGATTTTGCAATGCAATGTGCAGCTCAAAAAGTGAAGCATAAGATGACTCAAAGAGTCATACACATGTATGTCTTTTAGCATCAGCAGTCTAGCCCCTCTAATGCAAGAGCCTTCCCTTCTCTCCCACGTTTCTCTGACAACAATTTTGAAAAGTACAACTTCATCCTCCCCTCCCTGTGCACCACATGCTGGTGTCTCACTCAGTCCTTATTCATGCAAACTCCAACCCTCTCCCCCAGCCCTCCAGCTTCAATTGCTGAGGCGCAGCAGAAGCATCCTGACTGTACATCCAACACATATAGTCCAGAACTTCTCCAGGTGTTGCACTCAGCTGTGACCACACCTGAATCCATAGGGCATATATCTCACCAAGCTGCACTCTGAATCCTGTGCAGATACAACAGAGTGTGTATCTATGAGCCTGGACACAGAGCAACCAGAAATGCCTACATCATTGCAGCAGGTGCTACAGGCAGGAGGAGTATGTGTGAGCTCAGGCCGTCAGCATCTCTTTGCCAGGAAATCCATGTAAGATACAGCATGTCCAAGCATTCACTCCTGTTTGAGACCCCTTATCACCCTGCCCTGAATTCTTAGTCTTCCTCTCTGCCTAGGGAATGTGAGTGCATGTTGGCAGTGTAGGTGTCCTAGACTTGCTCACAGCAGGAGCCAGAGTTTAGGCAAGGTGGTCTGGGCCTGCCTTGTCCCAGGACAGGCCAATGATTTTAAGATACATCCAACTGACTCAGCAACATAATTGCTTTCTGAAAAACTTTAAATATGCATGTGTTGGATTTGGACCTCACCCAAAGTAGTCTGGCTGGTGCAGAAATGCTGTGTCAATTTGGTTAATGCAAAACTGAACCAGGTCCACCAAGATCCTCATCTGGCTTCAAGGCAGCATACCTGCTGGTCCCACTGCTCCTGTAAAGCTTGTTATGATAAATGGTGTAGCCATACCGAGAAATACCATCTGTTCCCTTCTATATACTGCTAATCTGACTTTTGAAGACCCAAAGACTTCTACTTGCAAAGTCTGAGTGGCTTGATTGCAACCCTTTTAGAAAGCAAGTACTTTAGGCATTGTTGAAAACTGATTTTCTTTCTCTTTTCCACCCACTGCCTTGTCTTATGAGTCAGAAAAGGCCTCAAAAGAAATGTAAGTGATTTTTTGGTGGGATGGTAGTGGCTTTTTTGGGGGGGATGGGGGGGTTGGGCAGAGGTTGGGTTTTTTTTTTTTTTTGGTGATACACTGGACTGAGTTTTTAACAAATAAAAAATCAAATAGAAATAAATTTTAATATTGTACAGAGTGTTTTTAGGCCACCTTCAAAGATACTGTATTGCTCCATCTTCTCTGACTTAGCCTGCAGCATGCTTCCTTTACTTTCTTTGGAGTTACAACTTGGGCATTATTCCTCCATTTCACTGGCAAAGCTGAAATAGTGATGCAATTCAAATCCAGGCACCTGTTTTAAACAATGATGCTGCAACACAGCATCTCTGCAATACAAAGGTTGCAATGAATTAGGGAGGTAACTTGTCCTTTGAGGTGGAACACAGCCAACAAAGGTTGAAGGCCTGAAACTGACTCCAACACAACCAGCTCTAAAAACTTCACTACTACTCTCTGTAAAGACCTGACCATTTAGGAAACTGGCTCCTTTCTAAACCTCTTGGCTGTCAAGAATGTGACATTTGGGAGTTTCTAAACTCTTGTAGTTTCATAACTTTCTCAATCACTTGAATCCTAAAGGTCCTAAAACCTGTGACTTTCTTCATCTTACTCTTCTCTCCTTACCCTTTCAAGGTGAGAAAAATCATATACATCCACCTCCACCCAGGGCCACCCCTGGATGCCCTTGGTTCACCTTAAAATCATTTGCATGTAACCACTGATCTCTTGTGGCTTTCCAAACTCAGCAGTCAGGTCAGCAACAAAACTTCCAAAGACAGTACAACCAGTAATACCCAACAAAAACAGCCATATGAAGTACTTCTTTTATTTGATGCATGCTGCTGCATGCCAGGGACAAATCATTGGCAAAATGGCCTGCACCAAAGTGTTTGCTTTTCCCTACCTTCTTCAGAAAATTTCTTCAAGATTTCAGTCTGGGTGCCAGTAGAATATTTCTCTAAACTGCAAGATAATCTGTAACGCCTCTTGGCTTGAGCAGCAAATTTGAGAGTTTGTCTATATTACGGATTTTGAAGACAAAATGAAAATTGTCATTCATTGCTTTATCCTCAAGATTATGTTTCAGCAGCTCTTCTCTGAAGCTACAAAGATGGTTAGTATCCAGCTTCAGTTATTTCACTGTCAGGAGCTAAGCTTATAATGTTCCTTGCACGAACTATACATTCTGTACACTTACAACTAAACTTTTTTGACCTTGCAAAGACATGCATTTTCTCAATTTCTGGAGTGAGTTGGGCAGGATCTGTGCATCTTTTAAACTCAATTCTAAAAACTGCAGAATGAAGCTCTCCTTCTAGTCGCATTCACAAAACCAAACCAAGGCATTAATAAAAGTGAAGCAACAGAAGGGATGCTCACTTGTAACACTTGGCTAGGCTTTTATTTTATCTCCAAATTGTCATCTAGGAAACAATTTTTTTATTTTTTTCATCTGTAGCACGGTATTTATAAGAAAGGAATCCAAAGCTATCCTGTGACTGTGATTCACTTTCCTGAGCCTATTACCATGAAAACCATAAATGATGCAATAGGCTGTGACTTCTAGTCAAATGTTCATTATAAAGTCCACTAAGTAATTTATACTCCCAGGTCTGCATTTTACAGTAAATGGAAGCAAGAGAAACATGCTGTTGGGAAGGGAGAAACAAAAAGAAAGTAAAAGGAGTAGTTAAATCAATGTTGGTAAGCTGACCACACATCTGAAGTGCCCATAAAGCATCTGGGGAGGTGGGCAGGAGGAAACCTTTTCTGGTAGAAACTTAGAAAGTGTTATGACATGAGAAAGACCCCTCCACTTACCAGAACCTGACAGAAGTATTAAACATGTCTGCAGCTGGAAGCTGAAGCGTGGTAGTGGCCATTAGTTCACAGAGGTGAATACAGGCTGCACAGAGCTGGGCTCTGCACTGAGCCACTTAGAGCAGAAGTGGGAGATGCTGAACGCAGTTTGTCAGAAGCAGAACATCAAAACACAGACAGCTCAGGGTAGGACTGCTCATAAACCATACTTCTTATTGAGGACTAGTCTTTAAAAGAATGGTTAACTATGGAGCACAGCAGTAACTGGGACCTGAGAAAAGATTTAATGAAGCAAGGGTAAAACAGGCAAAGAAAGGCAGGGGGAAACAGCAACTAGCATTTTAAGATTTTGCTTAAAACCTTTGCACAGGGCAGAGGTATTGTGCAAAGCTGCCTGCATAGCGTGCCATACCAAGACTGTGCAGCTTTCAGGGAGTGATGCTGAGATTTCAAATAAGCAGCACCAGCAGAGGCCCTTGTGTGATGAGGGGATACTTAACGTGAAGGACGATTACTGCGGCACAAGTTGTGTCCTCTCTCTCTGCAGCATAGCATTATCTGGAGAATTCCTGATGACAGAATCACATTTGCTGTTTTGGTTCCATTATGAAAAACCACAAAGGAAAAGCTACGTAGCAAACACTTTTGGCTTGCCATTTTTTAAAATGAATGCAGATCCCTCTGCTGCAAAGGGACCACCTCTGCAATAAAAAACCCCCCATAAATATTCCTGCAGCACACTAAGAAATTCCCCTGAAGTCAAACAGGAGGTTCCCAGAACTGCAGAAGGCAGGCATTGCCTCTCCTCAATTCTGACTGTAAAGAAAAGAGAAGTTTTGATGCCCTTCAGCAACAGAATGGGATCAACAAAGATGCAACAAGCAACAGTTTATTTGTAGAAAAATCCTTTAAAATTTACTACAATGTAAGATTAAGGAAAAAATAGTCTTAATATATGTACATACAATATATATAAACAAACACATATCGCACCATGAAAATTACATGCTTTTTAGAACAGAGAATGGATCATATTCCCTCATATCAATTTTAAAGTTATCACTGCAAGAAACCTTGCTTCCTTTTTTTTTTTTTATCCCCATCAAAGTTTTCAAGTACAGGAAGTAAGTAATGCAGGATCTAATAGTAGAAAACCTTTGTTATACACAAATTACAACTGACAGCTAGACAATATTATTCTGCAGTATCCAACACTTGTGTTTTTTGAACTCTATTATAATGATATGAACTTTTACCTGAGGTGCATGGAAATAACGAAGCTTGATAATTGGCAAGTTTAAGAGATTTTCACATTATGATTTGACTGTAATTGAAGTTGATTAGGTATCACATCTATACCTATAGTACTGGCACAAGAATGCTCTGCGTGAGTCATCACCAATGACATAGAAGTGCAGGAAAAATTAACAGGCAAGCACCACTTGCAATGATAGGCATGCAGACAATTTGAGTGAAACAGAGGTAGCATGTTCTTGTAACTCCAGCAGGGNAGAGGACACAGTAAAAAAAAAAAAAAAAAGAAAGAAACACACATGTAAGGTACTATGTGCTATTCCTCTCCCCCTACCTTTTATGGGAAGAATTATATAAAACAGTTGCAGTGCGTAATCCAAAAGTTAAGACTTTCCAGTTGAAATGGCAGTATTAAGCAGCACATTCTCAATCAGAAATAGTTTTAAACCAGCAGAAGTACACCAGTCTTTTTAATAAAGAGCAACAATTCACAGTTAGGAGTAGAAAGTTTATGCACAAAAAATGTGGTGCCAGAGAAGGCTCCTCTGATGCAAATCTCATAAATTACAGTATGCACTGCAACTTTTATACTGTATCTTTTATCCTTTCTGCTCTTTGAAAGAATGACCATGTAAAACACCTTCTCCTACCGTGACACAACAGAACTAATTGAGTTATAAGATGTGCCACTGTTGCAACTGGAGGCATAAGCCTCTTGACCATTAGCATCGAAATTAATTTTGAATACAGAAGATGCCTTCAGTAAGAAATCTGCTGCATCTCTGCGACCCAGTTCCCTCAGCTTGGACATTAGTATGCCTACAGTGCTCTCAGGTGCATTACTCCATTCCTGCAGAAGGGCATGAACTGGGCTTGAGAGAAAGTAATTTTGTGTTCCATTATTTATATTGTACTTTGCAACAAGATCAGGGAGACCCAGGTTCATGGCAAGAAGGCACCAGTCTTTGCCCATTGGATCAGGTGGATCCAAAAGCCGACTTAGTTTTCTCCTGGTAAGTAGATTCAGATCAGAAACATGAATATCCATTCCTAGGCTTCCCTGGGAGTAAACATCAAGACACCCAAAACACAGTATACTGCTAAAGCTCTCTTTATATCCCCCCATAGTGTTAGTTAGTGATGTCTCCTTTTGACTCTGTGCACGGAAAAAGTCTCTAGGCTGGTAGACCATTACTGGTTCATGATGTTCCCTCAGCTGCTGAGGACTGAGGTAATATTTCCCGGTCAGAAGACCTGGTAAGGTTGTGGCTATTAAGTTATCAATGGTGCTGCACACAGAATCCAGAAGTAAACAGCACTTGATCTTCTCTGTTTCCAGTCCTCTAACTTGAACCTCTATACCCTGCCCATGGTTGACCAGCAGCACTAAAAGCTCAGCTCCACGATTCATAATCTTTGATCCGTTTACCCACAGACGTATATCAGCATCTCCCTCTGTGCTCTGCTGATGAATCCACCTGCAGAGATTCACCTGAACTTTATGAAAAATTCCACAAGGAAATGGGGTAAGATGTTCCACAGGAACAATTCTAACACCACCATAAATCAGCACTTCATCCTCCTCATCTGTCCAAGACCTGTGGAGATTGTCAGTCTTTATAAGAGCAGGAATATCCACCATTGCTCCACTGCTAAGGTCCCTTGCACAAATATCCATGGCATCCAAAATCTGTATCAGTTCTTCCACGTCACTATCTGTCACCAGACGCTGGATGTCCTCTATGGTGTACCGACCTCTATAGTGATGGAGGGCTTTTGGGTTCTCCACTGACAAGACTTTTCCAAGGACATTAGAACAGAGCCAGCGAGGATCCAGAAGCACAACATCTTGGACAGTTTCACTCTGCATAATGTTAATCTGTTTATAAATATGAAAGTTACTGTTTACATCTTGTGAAGTACAAGATGATAGCCCATGTACTCACCTTCCTAACAGACTGATCCGACAATTTGATTAACATTGCTCACAGGAGAAAAAACAACAGTTCATTTAAATATATGGCAAGTACTTAGAAGAAAAAGAAGAGATCTTGTTGTTATTTTCCACTAGTAATTAAATTATTAGAGCCCAGCAGCTGGAAAGCCTAGTCCATGCCCTGCAAGCTGCTTACGCAAAGGTGTTATCCTACTATTCCATTTCTAATGGACACATATAAATCTCTTATATGCAGTGAACGCTTTGTTGAAGGTGATAATATAGTGATCCTTTCTGGGTATTTGATAGTCTTACTACCATAGCAATAAACCGTAATTCTTCCTGTCTCAAAGAGATTACATTGAACAAAAGAGAAGCCACAAGATACAATGATAACAGAAAGTGTTAATAAGCATTCTCTACTTCTTATGAGGTCTTAAGAGGAAGACAAAAAAAACCCCAAACAATTTCAGACATTTGCTTAAACTCATAAAGCAATATTCTACCAGAATAGTATATTGCAAATAAAGAGATGGAATTTAGATAAATATACTTACTTCTCCTATGCTATGCAACTGCTGTGCAATATGCCGCAGGTCAGTTTCACTTGCTAGGGGATTAAGGTGTTCCTGTACATCATACACAAACTGCTGCAAGGACATCAGCTGGTTGGGTCCATTAATTTTTCTCCACGAAGGCAGTGTGGAGATTATTTTTTCACACAGGTGAGGCATTGGTGGGCAAGTCTTAGAAAAGCACAGAAAACATCCATTTGAGGATAGTGGTACTTTTTTTTTTTTTTTTTCCAATGGAGGTCTTATCCATTCATAATGAATATTCAGATCTAAAGAGTTCCCTTTGTGCTGGATCCTTACTCTTTCATCTGGCATCTACTTGCCATAAGATCTGTCTACCTTTTCTTAAGAAAGTGATTTGCAGTTTTTCACTGAAATAACCAAATTTTCCAAATATCACCATGAGCTGCTGTCATGCATCTGTAAATGAAAGCTTATTTCTGAAATTTTCAGAATTTATTTAGAATCTGTACTCATTGGTATCTTTACAGGACCATTTTACTTCAAAAGGTGAGACAACTGGGTACTAAATAAGATGCAAAAATGGTACTTTGATGTATTGATTGCCTTAAATTTCACTGATGCCTTCTTGCTACATTCTCAAGCCACAGCCTCCACTTCTTATGCAGTAAACCCCTTCAGATTTCAAGCAAGTGACCATAGCTATAATGAAGCTTTCTTAGAGAAGAAAAGCTTACAAAATCAAGAAACCATTAGGAATGTAAAATAGGTGGAATTTTGCATGAATCTAAATATTTTTCTCAAGCCACAGAATTAACTCCGTAATACATCTACTTTTAATCAATTACAAAAAAAAAAAAAAGTTTCAAAAATAGCAGCAGAAAATCTTGTTGGTGTGTAATGTAATATTAATCCATTTAGCATAGGCTACAAAAAATTTGGTCACCCTTAGTATGGAAGTCTTCATGGATTCATGGTGATAACATCAAACCATTGCTACATTTTCCTTTAGCCTCGTAGATCTACATATACAGGCACAACTGAAAGCAATATTTTCCAATTAAAATATGCAGTCAAAAGTTAATACATATTCAGTTTACTTATCCATATTTAGAATTATCTTTCTAACAGCTGAGAAATCTGTTCTACTCTGGTGGGTTTTTAGTGAAAAAGCTTATTTTCCTGTAATATATTTATAATATATTTCTCTGTTTCTGTGTAATACTACGCTGATTAAAAAAAAAATGGGGGTGCCAATGCTGGAATCCAATTACTCCCAATCAAAAACCAAAATTATGACTTTAAACTGAAATCTCAAATTGTTTCCTTGATGTCAAGAGTTTGTTTATCACAAGACCTGTCAAGTGTGCTGTTAGAACACTGAAACAACAGTGCTTTCTGTATGCTTCATTGTTCTAAGTTTGAAATTTACAGTAGATTATTACACAAGATGTTCACATTTTGGCTGATGCAATCCAGACTTCAGATACTACTTACAGAAATTATCTGGCTTCTTATTTCTTGCAAGTGGTTTCGGAGAAGCTTCATATCTTTAGACCCAGATGCTCCAGCGTCCAGGACAAATAACTTTTCTGAAATTTGCAAATCATTTCCAAATCTAAAGGAAAATAATTATTACTAACTTAGCTCCAAAACCAGTGTATTTCTTAATACAATTGTACTTCACTCTTAAAGTACACTACAGTTGTTTTTCCTTAAGGAATGATGACATTTAAGTAATGATTATGCTGAGATATTTTACAAGCACAGACACTACAGCTGCTGTATAATTTTCTTGAAAATAAGCAGAAATATTGTGAGAAAATTGTTTTCTCTCAGGATGAAGAGTGAATATGCATAAGAAAATTGTAACTGCATCACATGACTTGTAATTACAAAACAAAACTAGAAAAGAGATTACAGGTATTTATTCTTTTTAAGGCCTTAATGTCTGTTGCTTGCCTGCTTCTTACTTTAAATAGTTCAGTAGTCATTGCTGTTGACAGCTCTCTTTCTCACTTCCTTTTGACTTTTCAACTACAGAAACCTGTTTGCCTAGCTCTGGACAGATTTGCATTTAAAAGGATTACAGCACCAAAGATGACCCACAGGTATTCTTCTATTGGTTTATTTCAATTGATTAAGATATTGCTCCCCCTCTTCCAGCACTATAGTGCTGGAATTCCTACATCTGCTTCTTGTACAGCCCAGAGAAATGTGTATACTCACAAGTATGGATGACTTTTCATACCCAGTGTTTCCCACTTACATGCTCACTCTGAATGTAAGGTATTGTTACTTTAAACAATAGTATGTTAATGGAGAAATCCCTATTTCCATCTACCATTAGCATGTGCTCCAGACATTTGCTGAAGAATTTTAGAAGTTTTGCTAACTTCTAGGTACCTCTTGGATTACCTTGTCACCTGTGTGACTCCACAGCATTTTGCAAACTGTGTGAGGAGTACTTCCAGGCCTCATTTAAGTTTTTTTCATACCTATCCTAAATCAGTGAAGAGATAAGGGTAGTTCTCTGGTAAAGTTTTCTTTTTTGCATTCGGGGTTTTTAGCTGCAAAGGGCCTACTTTTCTGAGACCAGTGCAAAACCCGAGAACCAAGATGTTAGACAGAAAACTGGAATGGGTCTTTGGATGTAGCCTAGTGTTTACAGAGTGAGACTGCTTATGCCACAATTAATTTTAACACCACTTGGCTCATTTTAGCTCACTCAGGGCAGCTTACTCACTGTAATATTGGTAAATGTTTCAATTTTAGCACAACATATGCTTCCTGAACATATTGAAAATATCATATAATATAATCTGTATAAAGTCATATGACCCATATAAAACCTTTTACCTATTCCAATGCATTTTAGTGTTTTTCTTTCCAATTAGCATGTTTAAACACTACGTATAAATATACTTCCCACTTACCTGTTCCTGATTTCTTTCAACAAGGAGATGTCTTTGTCATACCAGAACTCTCCCCCAACAGGCCGAGGCAGATTCACTATGTCAGCGTGCGTGGCAACCAAAACAACACGCAGAGGACTTTTCAGCTTTCCACCAAATGCTAGAAGAGAAACAAAAGGACACCCTCACTATGAGGCATGCCTATGGAGATGGCTGATACTGAGCCAGCAAATCAGAAATACATTTTACATTCTTCATACCAACCACTTTTGTAGTGATTTACCAACTCTAAGCACAGCCATTAACAGTAAACTGCTGGTGCTCTGGCAATTATCTGCTGATAGGACTGTCTATATAAGGCCCAAGTAGCTAGAGTATTTGAATAACATCAGATACATTTATACTGCATTACTTTACTGGTTAAACAAAAACAGTAATCAGTAGCACTAATGATATAGGTACTAACTACAAACTATGACAGTGTGAGGAAAAAACAATTCGAAATAGCAGCTTCTTGAAAGAGTTTTGCATACTCATTGGATAGTCCTTAATATTACAGGTGCAGAATAGAGGATTGTAAGAACACAAAATGTCTACAACATTCATATATTGATATGAATGCTATTGTGCAGTACTTACACAAACAATGATCTCTCACTTAGGTGAGAGTTAAGTAGGAAAGCCTGGCAGAAGCCATGAAAAAGAATGAGAAAGAAAGAAAGATACAAATGGCATGAATGAGGTTGACAGTATGGAACACAGTTTTCAATCTTTTCTCAAACTGATATTCCAGAAAAAAGAAGACATCATTAAACTATTTTTAAAAGAAGGCACACCCAATCCTGCTCTTTTAGCCTTAAAGAAAGTTACATGGGAAAATATGCTTACATCACTGCTCAGATCTCATCAAAAAAGAGCTACATGATCTTCAGTAATTCATAAAAAACCACATTTCCTCAAATCTCTGCATAGAACGTCCAGGCAAGTACTTTGTAATTATATATATATATATA
>VWYP01024018.1:0-10083 GCA_013400435.1 Pycnonotus jocosus
TGTGTGGTGGTGTGTGCGGCTGTGCATTCATGTTGCCACATTACAGAGATTTCTCCGTCCAGTTCCCTTTTGGTTTCAGTTCTTTAAACTTCCGTGTTTTATCTTTTCATGTATTGTTTCATGATCAAGGGGTTTTTCTTGCTCTTTTTTTATTAGCATTTTTTTCTATCATCTGTTTCTATTTCTCTTCTCTGCTTCTTATGCACTTTTTCACTGCACTTGTTCTGTTTAGTTGCACTGTCTGTAACCTGGCGTTTTTCTCTATCTGTCATTCTGGGATGCAATTTTTGCTCAGTGTTTTATTCTCTGACATTTTTTAGAGTGCTGTAATGTCAATCTGTCTCTTTTTTTGCATCGGTCTCAGCGGCGCTTTTTTCCTGCCTTCTGCTTTGGAGTTTGCTGCTCTTTGTGTGCACTAGGCGACGAGCCCGTGTGTTTCTGTCAGTGGCCTTGCCATGCTCTGGAATGCCCACTGCAAGATCCCATCCCACGTGCTCTATGGGAGAGCCCCAGGTGTTCATTTTCTTTTGCAATCCCACATCCTTCCCCTCTGGGGACTTCAGGCACACACTGCCTGACCCACACCCCGATGTCAACCTGTGGGTCACACCAGAGGCATGGTCCCCTTTGCATGGGACCTGCCTGTTGGTGTCACACAGAGTCTTACCTCACTTAGCAGCGCATCGAGCTCGTCTCTGCTCAGCAGAGGGTCACTGCCAAGGGCTCCATCCTCTGCCTGTGCATGGAGAGATGTCCTGCCAGCTCCCTAGCTGCCCTCAGCCTGTTCACTTTTTGGTAAGGGTTGCTACCCGTGTTCAGGCCCTCACCTGGTTTGGGCCCAGCTCATGCTGCCCCAGTACAGCTTCACTAACTTGACTTCAGGTGGTGTCCACCCCGCCCCTCCCTGACCCCCCTCCACTCTCCTGCTCCCCATAGGTTCCGCTCTTCCTCTCTCACTCTGGCACTGCTTGTGCTGACCTTGGCTGCTGGAAGCAGTTGGTCTCCAGCTGCTGTGGTGGTTCCCAGGCCGCCTGTGTCCAGGGTGCCCATGCAGGACGTGCACAACAGCAGGCCCCTACACCATCGAGGGTGACATTGTCAGGGCAGAACCCGGCAGGGAGGAACGCAAGCTGGGATTTGGGGCATGATGGGGGACTCACCTGGGGTCCCCACTGGGAGCAGCACAGTGTTGGGGAGTGGGGATCCGGGTGCAGCAGCGGCTGCAGATACTGCCCTCGACTCCACCCGGCTGGGTGTCCCGTGCTGCCTCCCCCAGGATTTCGGGGGGTCTCTCCACAGGCAAGTCTGCCTCCAGCAGCTGTCCTGGTTCAGTCACATTCTCCACACAGGAGCCACATCGCCATGTCCCGCTGCACAGTGGGAGCAGAGCAGTGAGGGCCAGCAGGGGGCACTGGCATCCCTGTGTTCCCTGCGACTCACCTGGGGACATGGGGCAGTGGGGGCACCAGGCAGGCAAGGTGAAAGGCCCTGGGGCAGCCGTCACAGCAGATGAGCTCACCACCATCACCGCATGCTGCACACTCATCCTCGTTTTCCTGTCCCCAGGCGAGTGGGCAGGGGGTCACTGCCACCCTCACAGGCTGAAGCCATGGCTGTGGCAAGGTCTGTCATCCCCCTTGCCCTCTCCCCCTGCATCACCCACCCTGCACCAAACATACCAGTCCTTTCAGGGTGGTAAAATTGCCTGTCTCTTGGAGATCATGACCTGGTGAACCCCCAGTAACTGAGCTTTGAGTTTCCTTTTCAAGGCCAGGGCAAATGGACATGCCAAGGAAACTCCAACAGTTCCTCCTGGAGGTGCACTAGGTGTCACATCCAGGGCTCACCTGGTGGGGCACAGGGTCCTGGCTGTACACAGTGGCTGCTGGCACCTGGTCCTGAGGGTGCAGTTGAAGTTCCCTGTTCTGTTGGTGAGACAAGAAGAGGCACTGCTTGCACTGGGGGACAACCCGAGGCCATGACTATGATGCCATGCAGGAGCAACCCCCTACCACAGCCTTGGCAGCTGCACAAGATGGGGTTGAAAACATAGGAGGGGTGTGTCAGAACACTTTGGCATGCCTTGGGCTGGGCAGGGGGCTTCAGGCTGTGGCTTCTGCTCCTGGCCTCTGGCTCCTCACGGGCAGCTGGGGTATATGGCTTGTCCCCAGCTCTGCCTCCTGTCTTGGAGCTGCCTGCAAGAGAGGCCAGAGGCAGCTCCATCTTCTCTTCCCCACCTAGCCCTGCCTGAGGGTAGCTCCTGAATTTGGGGACTAAACTGGGCTGGGCTGTACTTACTTGGATCCAGCACGTGTTTAATGAGGATGCCCTCAATGGCCCCACGGCTGACGGGCACCTCACCACCTGCCACGGCCACTGCTCTCTGCACCGAGGCAGCCACTGCCTGGAGGGCTGCAGGCAGAGGAGCAGCTTAGTGGGGTGGGCAGCCCCCTGCCCATGGCTGTGGGCAAACAGGGAACACAGGCAGAAGCTGCCCTCGGGGTTTTGGCACTCACCGCTGGCACGAGAGGTGCGGGGGATGTCTGTGCTCTCTGGCTTCTTCACAGTCTTTGCCTTCACTAGAGGCCCTGCAGCGTTTTGAGGATGGGTATCAGGGTGCACAGCACCCCACAATACCTCGGGGGCAGCACCCTGCCCCATCTCCATCCTGCTCTGGGTCTCCGTACCAGGACTGGCGCTGTGCCGTGGAGTGAGCTGTGCTGCCCGGGCCTTGTCCCGCTCCTCAGGGGCTTTTCTCTTCCCTTGGGGTCTGTGTGGGGCCGGTGCTGTGGGGCTCGGCGAGAGACGCCTTCCACGGCGCTGCCGCCCCAGCTCCACCTCTGCAAGAAGAGAGAGGACTGGGACAGGCACCAGCACCCTGGGTGTCACCCCTGCCCATTATCAGCCCCCGGGGGTGCCAGTCCCACCTGAACCCCCACTACCTCTGGGGAAGGCGCCGCGGAGAGGCCGGAGCCGGGAGTAGCGCTCCAGGTTGTAGTCCTTGAAGAGGACGGCCCAGAAGTCGCGCACGGCGGCAGCGTCGCGGCCCAGCAGCCAGGTGAGCAGGGCGTGGAAGGCGCGATGGGAGCCCTCCCGCTCCGTCCGGCTCAGCGTCTCCTGCCAGGCACACCACGGCCCACGGGCTGCCCTCCGGCCCTCCGGCCCCGGCCCCCACAGCATGACCGTCCCGTCCTGCTCCGCACCCTCACCTTGAAGATGTGGTCAGGGACGACATCGTGGTCAGCCAGGCCGTGCAGCAGTGGGAAGACGTCATCCACTGCCATGGCGATCTCGGTGCGGTGCAGCTTCAGCAGGCGCCGCAGGTCCCCGTCGCTGCCCGGCCCCGCCATGCCCGGGGACACTGCCGAAGCCCGGAGCCGCCCGTACACTCCTCTTTAATACACCTTGGCCGCGGCACCAGAAACCTCACCGCCGCTCGACTCATTTCTGTACGAAGCTGTAACCTGAACCCTCGTCCCCACGCCCCGGCCCCGGGCTGGAGGTACCTCCCCAGCTCCGGGCAGCAGCCAGCGTGGGGTCGGCTGTGCCGCTGGTGCAGGATACCCAGCCCGTGGGGACCACCCTGGGGTGACCAGGGAGAGGGGGTCAGTGGGGTCCTGGCGAGGGCATCCCACCTCTCTCATATCTGTGGTCACACAGGTGTCTCCCAAAATTTCTGGACTTTCCACAGGACCTGCTTCTCTCATCCAGAAACTTGGCTGCCAGAGCATGTGGGAAGTAAGAGCCCAACAGCTGGGACTGTGACAGCAACAAAAGAGAGTCAGGGTGTGGGTGCCTTTGAGTGTGTCCTCCCCCCACAGTCCCCACTTCCTTTCCCAGCCTCTCTCATGGACAATGTGGTATGTCTCAAGATAGAAACACAGGGTACTGCAGGAGGAACTGTCTGGGTGCTTGCATAATGAATGCATTCCAGAAACAGAGGAGCCAAGACATGAGTGATGTTGGTGCACATTGGCCTGCAAAAGGATATAAAATGCTGCTGGAGACTGGGCCAATTAAGCAAACTGGTCTCCTGAGGTTATGAGCAGCTTCTGTGGGACAGTAGGAAGCACTGACACACAAAGAAACTCCACAGAAGGTGTGTAAGGGTACAATTGAGGAGGCTGAACAGGCAAATGTCTTGCCAGAGCCATGGCAGTGTCACAACTATGCCCAGGGAATATCTGGGCAGGTGCAGCTCACAGCTCTGTCAATACCTGCTTCCCAAAACTGAGCATATGGAGCTGAAAAAAGCTTGGAGCCAGGAGGAAGCTGAAAGCATCTGGCATAGAAAAGTCTGGGGGCCTGGCTGCTCTGTACCAGGTAGCTGGGAAAGAGAAAGCTCAACAGCTCCTTCTCCAACTCCCACACGTTTGGATTTCCCCAGGATCAATTCCTAGCCTCCCTCCCTCCCTCCGCAGGAGTGTCTGGGCTGCCTGGCAGGCTCTGCCAGGGGTGCTGTTCCCAGCCCACGGGGCAAACTCCAACCTGAGCAAGACCAGAGCATGGTGCAAGAGGAGATGTTGCTGGGCAGCATAAGAGGATACAGGGAGGAACTTTCATTGCTATGTCTTAAAAGACTGGAGCAATATCTGCTGGCTCCAAAGCTGTGTCAGGAGGAAGCATCTGCTGTCAAGAAACTTGAGAAGAATAACAAGACAACACCCTTGGCGAGAGCAGGAAATACCCTTGCACGTGTTAATAAATCTGGTTAATAAATTAACGTGGTTGCCCATGGAAAGGCTCGCCCTGCAGCTCCTTTCAGCATTCAGGGGGATTTTTCCTGTGGAGGCAGTGAGAGCCAAATAGGATGGGGGTTGGGCAGGTGTCATGCTGGGTTCCTGTGCCCCACACCAGGATTTCTGTGCCCAGCTGTGCCAGAGTGGGGATGGCTTCACCACCACCTGTGCCACGCATCCCCCCCAGGGGAAAAAGCATGAATGTAAGGTGGCACAGGAGGTTCATCTCCCCTTCTGGGGCTCTGCCCAAGCCTGGCCACAGGTGCTGAGCACAAGCACAGTTGTGACACAGCCTCACAACTCTGCTCCAGTATCCCATCTGCAGTGCTACAATTTGTCACTGTCACCCTGTGTTAAGCTGTCCGGCACAGCTGGTCTAGGCCAAGGCTCTGGCACTTCCCCCTGCCCACCCAGCTCCCTCGTGGGGAGGCACTGCTCAACACTCCATGAGCCATAGGCCCACAGTGCTGGGCTTGGACTTGTTTTAAATTCCAAGTCTGTGACTCCTTCTGTGCTGAGTCACAGACATTGTTTTCCACATCCAGCCCACTCAGTAGTGCCATGATTTGCATTTTGGGTTGGTTTTTTTTGTGTTCCTTCCCCTTTCTGAGAGGGGCAGGAGGCAGAGCAGTGGCCATGTGAAGAGGCACATCCATGCTGGGAAATCGGGCAGGTGTTTCTGTACAACCTCACTCACAGCCAGCCTGGGCAGCTCCAAAGAACTGATGTGAGCTGCAAAAAAACAGCTGTTGCCTGGGGCTGGCATGTGCCCTGCCTGGCTGCCAGGGCCCCAGGCTGGGGTGCAGGGCTTTCAGGATGCCCTCTCCTTTCTACTGCCCTCCCTGCAGAAACCAGGACTCAAGGGGCGAAGGTTGACAATGTTCCTCCCCAAATACCCAGTAAAATCAGTGACTCAACATGCAGCAAAAGTATTGGTAGCCCCTGGGATGCACCTCAGTTCCCTCCTGCAAAAGCCGTTTATGCAAACACAGCCCTTCCAGCATTTCCTCCTTTCCAATTTCCCTTCCTCGTTCAAGTCCTGTGGTGCAAACCATCGCTGTCTCTCTCAGACACAACTGCCCCTCACTCATCTCAAACAACATCCCTGAACCACAGTCAGGAGACAACAGACAGCAGTGGAACACTCATGCATGGGATCACAGCAGGAAGGCAGGGAGTCCCTACCTTTGCCTCTGATGTCAGTCCCACCACACCTCGGGCACAGAGTCCTCATGAAACACTGCCACTATGGGCAGAGATTTTATTCCTCTCCTGTTACCTTCAGCCGCTTCAGGTGCCAGCATCCTTGAAAAAAAGGGCCCCATGTGGGCCCCTGTGCCAGATGCCCATTCCTTGCAGCTTCCCTACCACCACCCCACACAGTCTGGATGGGAGCAGCTCCACCTGCATGCATCCCAGCTGCTTCTGCAAGGGCCTGGGAAGGAGAGCTGAAGCAGAGAAGATTGACTTTAGCTTCAGTTTCCTCTTTCCTCCCCCTTTAGAAAGAAGAAACAAAAGCCCAGAGGTATGTTATATTAATTTATTTGGGACACACCAAAAAGGAAAGTCAACAACTGTTAACGTACAAAAGTACAGAATCCTGGGACAAGATTTACTGTCCTGATTAAAAAGGCACCATGGTCCCAAAGAAGAGTAATCAGAATATCAGAATACATGATTTAGAAATTTTCCCCCTGTTGCAGCAGAAACAGAGCCAGGCTTTGGCTCTATCCACAGTCAAACCGAGTTAAAAAAAACCAAATATGATTTCAATGTGATAAACTCTGCTCAGCCTGTACAGAATGTCATGAAAAGAATCACAGCCTAGAAGTTGGTCAGATTTTTTTTTAGTCTTTTTTTGAAATAGTGAAGGTGACTAATCACTAAGTAGGTAACAAGGAAGACAGCAGATTGCTGACATCTGCACCTTGACTTTCTGTCAGACACATCAGTTCAACTGAGACCAGCAGGCTGAGTGTGGGGCTTCTGAATGAAATGTAATTCCCTGTGTAGACAGGAAGTCAAATTTGACAACCTTAAATTCCCTGAATCCCTGAAAATCATAAAGCACTATACAGCTGTGTTCCATATCCAAGCCAATCCCAATGGATTTGCTTCACACACAAGCATTTATACTGTCAACTCTATCTGTAATAAAAAGGGGGCTTACAGCAGTTATTAAAAATCTTCTACTTTGGCGAGGTCCGAGCTTGGCTATATTCCCTGCTGAAACAGAGCTGCTGGTGTAGAGACCCAGTGAGAGGCTCAATCCAGCACCTCCGGGCTGGAAGGCAAATAGTTTAAACGTGACATAATTTGCATGGGGAGGTCAGTGAAGCATGTCAGAGAGAGGAGATGGAGGGAGGCTGCAAAGCCTCAGGCAGCAGAGGTTCAAGGGTGCTGCTACCAAACCTGTAAAACTACGAGTGGTGCAGAGCACGCAGCGGGCATTAAATACTTTGGAGCAACTTACCATGAAGAGCTTGTGAGAGACACAGAGCAAGGACCCTGTCACTAAGGAGCAGGGTCCCTGAGAAGGGACACGCAGCTCACAGCTGGACAGATCCGTGCCAGATGACCAAGGCTGGAGCCTGCCTGGGCAGCCCGGCCGGGGCCACCATGTCCCAGGGGAACAGCAGCTGCTCTGTGTTTCATTCCTCCTTTGGCATAGGACTTCAAAGCAGTCCGATGACTGATTAATCAAAAGTAAATGAACTGTCAAAATTATTCATACATGCATTTATTGTTAAAGGGAGCAAAAGCCAAAGAATGAAAGAGCACGAGTTAATGTCAGTAAATGATGTGCAGGACGGAGAGGAAACGGGGAAAAGCTGAGATACTGGAGTGGGGAAACCAACATTCACACTGGAAGGTAAAATTTAAAACCAGGCAAGTTTGCGCTCTTTCTACCACAGATCTTTTGTGGACAAATAGAGACTTGGGGGTTTTCCATTTTCAGTGTGGTCTGGCAAGGTTTGGGAATCTCACCAGAGAGATCTCCAGCACTGGGTTTCACTGGAAGTTCAAGTCTCTCACCTTTAAAAACCACTAAAGCAACTCTTAACTAAAAAGGTCACAGATACATCACTGCTCAGGATGTACGTGGGCAAGAGGGTCACGCTTTGTATAAACAACCTCTGGGTGGAAAACTACCATCTCCCCCCAGCTCGTCTACACCACCTCGGGGGTGGAAGAGCAAGCCCAGATCAGGGTGCCTGCTGCTGTGAACACCACAGCTACACCTGGGAAGGCTTTTTCTTCCCTATGTCCTAAAAAGGCAGTATAACAGTTTATAAAATTACTCTCATCTTAAAACTAAATAATGCAATTTGCATTTTTCCTATGTTAAGCCCCTCCCCCCAAAGATAAAACATTACCACTTCATTTAGGATTCACACCCCAGATCCTATATTAGGGACTTCATGATAAAACTCATCCAGTTATGGGAAGGTTTATCCTGATCAAGGAAACGTCGGTAAAATAGAATCTAGAATAAAACATTCAGAATCACCAATGCTTTAACAGCCAAAGCACTCCACTGTCTCCTTCCCTCTGCCCGCTCCTCGAGCAGGAGAGCAGTCCCTTTCCAAAAGCACAGCGTGCCTCTCCGGGGCTGGTGACACACGCTGCAAACCCACTTCCTTCCTGGCAGAAACGCCAGCTCCCACAGGAAGAGGCCAAGCACCTTTCACTCCCACTGCAGCCAGGGCTCTTCAGCACACGGATTTTCTGTTAGCAACAAGTCCAAGTTATCACCCTGCAGTAAATCCGAGTCCTGATTCACGCTGTTAGGCCACCGCTGGCTCAGAAATATTGACAGACTTCCAAACCCCACAGATGCAGACAAGACCTTGGAAGAAGAGGCTTATGTGCTACGTAACCTTGGATCATCCGCTGCATTTGAGCCTTGGCATCGCTGGCTGCTGACAGCTCATCCTTCCAAATCCATGTGGTTTAGTCCTTGCTGCCATTGTCATCATCCCAGCCCTCTTCCCTGGAGGCAGCATGTTCCTGTGCTCTGGCTTGAGGATCTACAACAATCACTTCCAATGGATGGTGGGATTTCAAACTTGCCTAACGTGTGCATTGCCACCTCGTACTCCAGCAGCTCTGCCCGCTCTCTGCAGCGGGCGCTAGCAATTTTTCACCTTTTCCACAGTCTCGTAGAAGCCAGGCCTGACCCTGCGGATGCTCATCCGTATGTGCTCGCCCTCCAGGGGCAGGTCAGTGCCTGTGGCGGCTGCGGTGCAGCGGCGCTTCCGCCGGCCCCGCAGTGAGAAGGCCGGGGCACCACCGTTCTCCTCCTCTGCAGGGTACAGCTCATCCACACTTGTGCCCTCATCCAACTGCTCCTCGCCCTTGTACTTCATCTCCTTCGCCTTGCTGCTCTCCTTCTCTTCCCTGGCAAGCTTCCTGAAGTGCTCCAGACACTGTATCTTCTGCCTTCTCTCCATCATCTTCAGCTCTTGCTTCTCTGTGAAATCTTCGTAGTACATTTTTCTCTCGTTCCTCTGATCTTCCAGAAATTTCCACTCGATGCTGGTCATTTTTATCCCACTGTACTCCTCCAGTTTATCCCTCATCTGTGTGTCTGTGCAAAACACGTCAAAGAGCTTCTCTGAACTCTCATTGAATCTGTAAGCTCGCTCGGAAAAAGCCTGGTTCTGTCTCTGCTTCCTGGTCTGGTACAATCGGGTGAACTCCTCATACATTTTGAGGATGAGTTTCTTTATGTTCTGCGTGGCGATGGTGTGCAGGTTGCAGACCAGCCAGTGCTCCTGCAGGTGCTCTGCGAGCAGCTGGGCCGCGTCCTCCTTGGAGCGCTGGGCCTGGCCGGCCCTCTTGGGCTGCAGCAGGTACAGCATGTTCTGCACCACATCCTTCTTGGTGGGCAGCACCCCCTGCGCAAAGCCCGAAGACTCCACGTATTCCACAGTCCCCAGGATCTTCCGTGCCCTCACCTCAGTGTCCAGTGATTCCATCACTGCTCGGTAGTTCTGTGATTACGACATAACCTGAAACACAGGAGGAAAAGAGAGGAGCGTGTCAAACGAGGCAGTTTTTTCCACGCAGCAGAAACAAGCCGATGTAAGCCGTACTGAGGCCAATGGGACGCGGGGCTTTGCGGCGCTCCGCCGCTGTTGGATGGCTGCGTTAGCCCAGCCCATCCCAGCCCCTGCTCCGCGAGCCTATCGCTCCTCGGAGCGGCTCCCAGAGCCTAATACGGCGCGTCTGCGTGCGGGAATTCGGCTTTAATTGAGTTTTGCACTTCGCCTTATCAATTACAGCGAGGCACGCACGCCAGGGCCGCAGCGCGGGCGCAGCGCCGACCCGGCCGTGCCCT
>VWYP01024018.1:10112-23003 GCA_013400435.1 Pycnonotus jocosus
GGCAGTAGGGAGCTGATTGATGGGTGCCATGGCTGTGGGGCAGGCAGTAGGGAGCTGATTGATGGGTGCCATGGCTGTGGGGCAGGCAGTAGGGAGCTGATTGATGGGTGCCATGGCTGTGGGGCAGGCAGTAGGGAGCTGATTGATGGGTGCCATGGCTGTGGGGCAGGCAGTAGGGAGCTGATTGATGGGTGCCATGGCTGTGGGGCAGGCAGTAGGGAGCTGATTGATGGGTGCCATGGCTGTGGGGCAGGCAGTAGGGAGCTGATTGATGGGTGCCATGGCTGTGGGGCAGGCAGTAGGGAGCTGATTGATGGGTGCCATGGCTGTGGGGCAGGCAGTAGGGAGCTGATTGATGGGTGCCATGGCTGTGGGGCAGGCAGTAGGGAGCTGATTGATGGGTGCCATGGCTGTGGGGCAGGCAGTAGGGAGCTGATTGATGGGTGCCATGGCTGTGGGGCAGGCAGTAGGGAGCTGATTGATGGGTGCCATGGCTGTGGGGCAGGCAGTAGGGAGCTGATTGATGGGTGCCATGGCTGTGGGGCAGGCAGTAGGGAGCTGATTGATGGGTGCCATGGCTGTGGGGCAGGTGAGAGGATGATGGGTGCTTGCGGTGCCCCAGACAGGGCAGGTGCCTGATCCCCCATGGGCAGTCACGTGTCTGTAACCCACGGTGCCAGGTTGGTGACGGCAGCGAGACAGTGACAGTGACAGCAGTGATGGGCGCGGGGACAGAGCCGGCGGAGGCGCAGTGCGACTCGTTGGAGGGGTGAGGCCCTGCCCTGCCCCATGCTCCCCCCTGTGTCCCGCAGCACCCCTTACCTGCCCCTGCGCCTACAGGAGGATCTACTTGGACTACAATGCCACCACTCCGCTGGCCCCCGAGGTGGCCCAGGCCGTGTGGGATGCCATGTACCAGGCCTGGGGCAACCCCAGCAGCTCCCACCCCGCAGGTAGGGGCCAGGATGGGCCAATGTTGCCTCCTCGGGCTGGGCCCCATGGTGACAGGAGCCCGCGGGAGCTGCTAGATCTGGTCCTGCAGGCAGGAAGGCGAAGGAGCTCATCGGCAGCGCACGGGACAGCCTGGCGAGGATGATAGGAGGCCGCCCTGAGGACATTGTCTTCACCTCGGGGGGCACAGAGGTGGGAGCAAGGGATATCTCCTTTCTTGCAATCCCTGCCCACCACCTCCTCTCCAGCAAGCAGAGATGAGGAGGGTGGAGATGAAGGGTGCTATGCTCCTGAGCTTCCATTTTCCCTCTCCTTTCTTCCTTCAGGCGAACAACATGGTGATCCACACTGCCTGCAGGCACTTCCATGAGAGCCAGCATGGGACAGGGGACAGCCAGGCCACACCACACATCGTGACATCAGCTGTAGAGCACGACTCCATCCGCCTGCCGCTGGAGCAGCTGGGGAGGGAGGGCCTGGCAGGTGAGTGGCACAGGCACAGATGGGGTTTGAATGGGGGACTTGTCTCTGCTGGTGTTTTCAGAGGAGTGCAGGATCCTGCATGCTCTGTGATGTTCCACTTTCTCCCCCTGGAGAAGGCCACCATTTTCCACCGTGGTTGCCCATGTTCCCCCAAGCTGGATGTGTTTGCTCTTTGCCTGTGTTCTCACCGCCCACACACTCCTGTCCTGCCTAGTGGGGCACAGGCAGCCCTGAGCACTCACAGCCTGCCCAGCCTCAGGGCTTGTCTCCTGGCCTGCAGAATCCACCTTTGTGCCTGTATCCCCGCGGAGTGGGCAGGCAGAGGTGGACGATGTCCTGGCTGCCATCCGGCCAAACACCTGCCTGGTCTCCCTCATGTTGGCCAATAATGAGACTGGGGTCATCATGGTGAGTGTGGGCAGTGAGGGGGATGGGGCAGAAATACCCTCACAAAGAGGCGCTGACAGAGGGGAGCAGAAGGTCCCTGGGATGCAGCCCCTCATCCCTGCCACCAGCCCGTCGCAGAGCTGAGCCAGCGCGTCTGTGCCCTCAACCAGCGCAGAGCAGCCGAGGGTCTGCCCAGGATCCTGGTGCACACAGATGCAGCACAGATGATTGGCAAGGGGCGTGTGGACGTGCAGGAGCTGGGCGTGGACTACCTGACCATCGTGGGACACAAGGTGTAGCTCTGCTCATGTTGCCTAGTGCTGATCACCCTGTGTGACATCTCTGCTGGTGTGCCAGGGGGACTTTGGTTGCCCCACACAGCTTGGTACCTCACTGTGGCCAAAGTTCTGCTGGGTGGTGCTCTGCAGACAGACTTTGCCCCTGTGAAACCTGTCTGGGCTGGGGGGCAGGAGACTGAGGATGGGGAGCAGCTCTGCTGCTGCTTGTGCCTGTGCAAGGGGCAGGGGCCAGCAGTGGAGGGCACCCAGATTTGGGCAGGAGGGCAGGAAGCACTGTCAGTACTGTTGATGCTGTCAGTGTCTCCAGGGTCACCGTGTCTGTCCCCACAGTTCCATGGCCCACGGATTGGAGCGCTGTACACCCGCAGCCCTGGCACCACCACCCCACTACACCCCATGCTCTTTGGAGGGGGACAGGAGAGGAGCTTCCGGCCGGGGTAAGGGGGCAGGTGGTTACCTGGAGAACTGGGCCTCTGGCTGGTGGCCAAGCCACATGGGTTGCCTTGTCTGAGCTGAGCTAGCAGCTGAGTCACCTGCCAGCCCTGGGGCGAGCAGCCCAGCAGGGCAGGGAAATGGATCTGTGCATAGTAACTCCCTGGAGCTCAGGCTTTGCCAAGGATGTAACCTCAGGGTGGAAACTGCCTCCTTCTAAACCACCTCAGAGAGGTGTCCAGGAGCCCCTGCCAGCTGTGAGGGGTCCCATGAGGGAATGTCTGTGTCTCAGGGTTGGATTTCTGGTCTGGAGAAGTAATTCACTGGTCCCTGTTTCCTTCCAGCACTGAGAACACCCCAATGATTGCCGGCCTTGGCCAGGTCAGTTGGGATGGTTGAGGTGAGTGGTGCAGACCCAGCACAGAGAGCCACTTGTGCTCCCTGGTCATCAGAAGGGACAAACTCGGGATGTGGGAGGGAGAGTGAACTGGGAAAGGTGGAGGGGCTTTCTGGTGCCAGTCGAAGGAGGTGCTTTGGGGCGCTTGCTGCGGGTTTGCAGCCCTGCCAGTCACCCAGCTGACATGGCACATGACACTGAGAGGGGACACAGGGGACCTGGCACTGCAGAGGCTGTTCCAGGCTGGGCTCGTGTCCCGGGGACCATGCACAGAGGGAGGTGTCCAAGGATCACTGGTGGAGCCTGCCTGTGTGTTCTCAGGCTGCAGAGTTAGTGAGCAAGAACTGGGAGGCCTATGAGGCTCATATGCGGGATGTCCGGGATTACCTGGAGGCCACGCTGGAGGTGAGCACATCTAGTCCCTACTCACAGTCTCAGGCTGCAGGGTATGGGGCCTGGAGCAGGGTGGCTATATCCCTCTGGCCCTGCCCATCCCCTCATAAGGACAGAGCTGCTTGGAAACCTAGAGAGGTTCACAGCGCTCTGATTTCTCCAGGCCTCCTTTGGGGAGCAGAGGATTTGCTTCAACAGTCACTTTAAGGGCTCCAAGCGACTCTGCAACACCTGTAACTTCTCCATCCTGGGTCCAGGCCTTCAAGGTACTCTTATCCTGCTGCTGTCCCATGATGGTTACACAGAGCCAAGTACCTGCCCCTCACAGCACCTGTAGCTGAGACTGGCAGGTGCTTGGTAAGGCTAAGGCAGGGAGGTGAGGCAGGAGTAGTCCCTGGAGAGAGCCTTGGCACTGGGAGAGCTGTTCTTGTGTTGCTTGTGCTGCAGGACGAAGGGTGCTGGCTCACTGCAAGGTGCTCCTCGCCAGCGTTGGGGCTGCCTGCCACTCTGAGATGGGAGATCGGTGAGCAGACAGCTTTTCCAGCCTCTGGGTGTCTTCCCAGAGGACAGCAGGTTGGGATGGATGGAAACAGGACAGGGAAAGGTGCAGTGGGTGCCTTGGGCAGCATCACCTGGATCAAAGAGGGTACAGAGCTTTCCAGAGGGGCTGAAGGGCTGTGAAGGGTATTGCAGGAGACACAGCTGGGGTACTTGATTACTGCTTGGAAGGAATTTGTCCCTCCCAGCTTTGGTGATCCAGCTGAGCTTGGAAGTACTTTTGAACTGCTTACACTGCCAGAAGAGAGCTTGCCTTGTGTGTCTGCGTGTGCCTGGCTCCTCTGCTCCAGCACTGCTTGGGTCTCCAGATAGCTCCTTTAGGGGATATGGGGACAGTGGGTGCTGTTGGCCTGGTCTAGAGCAATGCCCTGTGGATGTGGCCGAGCTGCCAACCCACAGGGACAGGGAACAGGTTCTTCTTAGAAGAGCCAGATCCCTCATAGGGCAACAAGCCCAGTGAGATTGGGTGTCCCTGGAAAGCAAACAGGGGGCTGTGCAGGGGACAGCAGGTGAGCAGGTGTGGTTCTTCCTGTGGCTCTGTGAGGGTCCCTGCTGATGTGTGGGGCTTCCTCTGCCTTGGAGTCCAACCTCCTCCTCCTGGCTGTGTTCCAGGCCCTCCCCGGTGCTGCTGAGCTGCGGGATTGCCCCAGAGGTGGCACGGAACGCGCTGCGGCTGAGCGTGGGGCGTGGCACCACACGGGCAGATGTGGACAGGGCTGTGCAGGACCTCCTGCAGGCTGTGGAGCAGCTGGAGCAGGACCAGGCCCCATAGACCCCTGAAATGCTCCCTGGACATCACTCAGGTTCTTGGGGTGGGCCCCTGGGTGCGAGCTACCTGTGCCAGCCTGGGCTCAGGGGGAGGTTCTGAGGATGGGGCTTGGCTGCTTTGGGGCTGGGACAGCTTCAGGGCTTGCCCAGGACTCAGCCCTGCTGCACAGTGGAGGCTGTTGGGGAGTCCTGCTGTCCAGTGCCCCTGGCTTGCCAGATGTACCCAGCTAGGTGCCTGTACATGCATGTGTTGGCACAGCTGAGCCTCAAGAGCTCGAGTCCCTACAGAGGGACAGGCATGAAAGCCATGGAAGGAGGAGCCTCATGACCTGGTTGTTTTCCACAAAGGAAGTTTTCCTGCTGCCTGAGCAGCTAGAGGAAGAAAGACCATCTTCCCCAGAGTGAAATGAGAAGTTGATAGAAGCACAGCAGCATTCTGGGCTGGAAACTACTCTGTTCTAAGCTGTCAAAGGGATTACTGGTTGGTCAGAGCTTTCCCAGCACTGCTTTGCTTTACCTGCTCCGCTTTTCTTCTGTCCTTCCTACAGGGAGCAGAGCTCCTGTTGCCAGCTCCACCTGCTCCTCAATGAAACAGTTATCAGGGCAGCTGTGACTGTGCCAGCACCTGAGGGAACCCTGCGTGGCCCAGAGGTTCTCTGGCATCACCAACACTGGAGGACACAAGTGTCACACGGATCAGGAGCGTCTCCAGATGGGCTGGCTGATGTCAGGGAACTTGATATCCCTGGGTTTTCATAGGAATAAAAGCAATTGCTGCTTCTTTTCACAAGTAAAATGTATTTTCTGTGGGGGAAGCTGGACTGGTTGGAGCCATCTGAGTGATGCCTTTTCCCTCAGAAAACGCTCATGTCACAACAGAGGCACAGGCAGCTGGAGTGGGAGGCACATGTAGGGCCTGGCTGGCACTGAGCCCATGAACACAGATGCTGGCCTTTTTCTTTACAACCACACATTAGAATGGCCAGGAACACTATTTGGACTCATAAAACCCTGCGGCTCTTGGTGAATCTGATGTCTTATTGGAGTTTCAAGACCCACCCCCCCTGACTGACAGTCACTGATCTTGCCAGGCTGGTCAGTATTACCATGCTGCTCACACCTCCATCTCAAATGCATTCTTTTATTTATCCATTTTTTCCCCTCCCTTGGATAATAGTCAAAATCTCCTTTAGAAAAAATGGTTCCATAGAAGGATTTTGGTCTGTTACAGGTGTCTTTAATCTGTCATGGACCTTATTGTTCCTGGAGACCTGTCACAGCTGTGGCACAACTGGAGATTCAGCTTTTGGGGCTCACTTTCCCCCACAGGACATCTGGGCTTCCTGTGTTGTTTCAGCCAGAAATTTAGCCACAAAGCACAAAAAGCTTTACTGACTTCTTTATACACACAGGAAATGCAAGTTTTAGCCACAGAAATTTAGCATTGCTCCATTTAGAATATGATAGCCAAAGCTTAAGAAGCATGGTAGAGGAAATGACAATTTGGGTTGATTGTTTTAATGGTTCTGCTGCTCATCTTCCTACTACCACAGCACACATGAATGAGAGTCACTTTTGAGTCCCTCTGTATTGCTTTATCCAGAGAAGGTCAAGAAGAGCTTGGTCCATGTTTCAGTGGGCCAGCTTGTGCTGGCTGTGCAGCCTGTGTGCTACTCTTTGGGTATGAAAAAAGGGTTGCGTGCAGCAGAACAAATCCACCTGGCACAGAAGCCTGGAAATGCCAACATTGCTACATCAGCTGAGAAGTGAAATGGTAGAGAGAGGGCCTGGCCACTACACTCAGACAGAGGAGTTGAAAGGAGTCACTTCCACGTGGTCACAGCCAGAATTAGACATTGAAAACCGGCATTCATTTAACAGACAAATCCACAATCTCCTGATAATCTTGCCTTCTTAATTCCTTCCAGGAAAGCTTATAACATGCAAGGAAAAAAACACTCACCAAAATAAGCACTGCCCCAACCAGATCACAAGTGCCTGGGAAGCTGCGCAGCACAAGGAGCTGCAGGACCATGGTGATGACGATCTCCAGGTGCTGCACAGTGCTCACCAGAGTAGGGTGGAACTTGCCCAGGGCATAGTAGACCCCCAGGAAGGCTGCAGTGGAGCACAGGCAGATGGCAAGGAGATAGCTCCAGGTCTCCCCATCCAGTGGGACAATTGGCTCTTGGAGCAGGAACATGGTGGATGCTCCCCACACTGTTCCCGTCCAGCTGAAAGTGAACAGCGCTGTCCACATGCTGATGTTGTCTTTGATGGACCTGTAGACTATCATGGAGAGGGCAGTGGTCAGACCTGCCATGACAGTCATGGTATAGCCAAAAGCTTCCTTCCAGGTGCTCAGCAAAGAGTTCTCCTCCTTGACAATGTTGGGGATCATGACCAGACAAACACCAAACACACTGCCCATAACAGTGACTATGTCTATATAAGCCATTCCTTCATCTATGAGTAAAAAAGCCAGAATGGCACTGAACACCGTAGTGGTGGCCCTCCACATGATGGTGCCATTGCTGGGGGACACTATGGAGAAGGAGGTGTAGGCACAGGTGATGGAGATGACATTGCAGACCCCATAGAGGAACAGCCGGAGCCTGTAGCCCTTGGGACCGAAGGGAGGCTCGTGGTGGTAGCACACAGCAGCGAGGGACAGCACCTGCAGGACCGAGCGGATGAAAATCAGCTCCAAGGACGGCACTTTGGAACGGTCAGAAATTAATCTCGTGATCAGAGCCACACATCCGTGAGCCACAGCAGACCCAAAAAGCACTGCCCATGTTTTCCTGGACTGCAGTACATTTCCTTCAGGAAAGTGCTGCGATTGTCCAGCCTCATCAGGTTTTGGCAGTTGTGTTGGCTTGGTGTCTATTGTGCCAAAAAAAGTATTTTTTCTCTTTTTCCCATCATTCAGTAGTCTTCTCTTAGGATTATCCTCCATAAATACTCCAGTATCTTCATTAACATCCTCACATCCCTCTTCTCCTGGCTGGGGATAATGAGAGGTGTATTTCACTGTTACTGTGTTGGGATGAATTTTCACTCGCTTTTTGACTGGATATTTTTGGGAAGACATATCTATTTACTTAGAGAAATGCCCTGTCTTAAGAAAAAAAAAATGGAGATAGACTGTTATTTAATGAACAGTGAGAGATTCATTAGGATGTAAGTGCTTTTAGAGTTTACAAGCTATTTTTATCAACCAAATCCAAGTACTAGTAGCCTATTCTTGATTTTGTTTTAATTTTCCACTGAATTACTGCTAAATACCTTTGATGGCTTTGAGGACCATTTGGATCTCCTTAAAAGTCAGTCATGGCACTTCACTTTAGTCACTAAGTTTTGAAAAGAACATATTTTGTCATTATGTATGGTATACATAATGGATTCTAGTATATTCTAATAAGTTCTCTTGCTCAGCTTTTTACCCTATAATTATGCATTATTGTTAATGGCTTGCCAATGTTACAAGATTACAGGAAAAACTTGGCTGGAGGAGATGACAGAGAGTAACAGGGAAATAGGGAGCACCCCCGGGCAAGTCAGCAGTTTGCATATGGATAACAACACATCTTTGAACACAACTGTGACAGTGTTAAACCCTTCTGTCTCCTCGTGCAGGGCCATTTTCCACTACACAAACAGTGCCTGTCACTCGGGGTGGGGCAGTTGTTTAATTAAGGCAGGGGTATGTCATTGAAATGACTGTTTTCACACCAGCTGTGCACATTCTTCCAAGTGAAGAGGCAGCAGGAGCAGTGAAACCTTGCCTGCCTTCTCTTCACCCCAGCAAATAAAATCTGTGCAGACCTTACCTGTGACAGATACATTCGATCCCAAGGCAGAGAGGGAAAACACCTCTTCATCATCTACATCTTCGATGTGCTATCTAGACAGAAACAACAGCTGCTCTCAGGTACCAGCAGGGAAGGTTACAGCCATCTCGGCACAGAAAGTAAAACCCAAGGGAGGCTCAAACCCCAAACCACTTTAGATGGAGAGAAAGCAATCAGTGGCATCTTGTCAAAACCACTCCTCAGTCATCTCCCGGAATTACTGAGGGAACTGATCCAAAGAACAAGGGGTGGCTTGTCAGCATCAGGTTCCTACAGCTCGACAACAAGCTAATCCACCCTCCCATGCCTGCTGTGCTGCCCCATGGGCTGCAGAGGAGAGGGAGCCCAGGAAGATCCATCCTCCCCTCCCGGAGTTCCACCCCACCAGAGCCGGGCTCCGCCAGCAGCAGCAGCAGCCGCCTGGCCTCGGCGGTGGCACCGCAGGATGGGTGCAGACAGTCCCAGTCCCCAGAGAGGACCGCAGGGGTCCCCAGGATCGTTCCTGGCAGTGTAAGACCACAGCTGCTGGACAATGGGCTGAAGGGCAGGACAGCAGATTGTCAGGGCGAACACAGGTCTAAGGGCAATGGTAAAGGACGGGCAATAGTTCCTCACAGAAACGCTAAAAAAACCGCAGACACGTTCAGCCTTGGCATTTTCTGTGCCTGTGATCTGTGACGGCCAAGCACTGCCTCTGTCTCCGGCAAATTAATTTACATGAGAATGGGACAGTCTGCCTTTTTCCTCACAGGCTGAGCATTCATTAACCCCCTGCTACCCCCCAGCTGAGCTGTAGCCGACTCCTGTTCCTCGTAGGGATGAACGGGAGCGGGGACACGGGCGGGCACCAGTGCCAGGCCTGGAGGAAGCTGCAGCACAGCACAGTTTGGACCTGCACAAGTGCCAGGGGCTGGGGACCCTCTCGAGTCCCTCCTGTCTCTCAGGAGGTCTTCCTCAGCACTGCTGTTCACGTTTTTCTGCTGCAGACCCAAACCAGAGCATACCCAGCACCCACTGCATGGTGAGGAGTATTCCAGGGTGTCCATGGGCAGCTTACTGGGCAAGGAACTTGAGAACGAGCAGATGAACGCCAGGGAGAGTAAACAGAGCTGAGTATCAGCTGTGCTAGCGGGCACTTCAAACAACACATCAACATTTACCAACAGCTGCCAGAAATCTGCCCCAGGCTCACCCACCACCTTCACTTTTCCTGCAGTTAAATTGTTAATTTCCGAATCTTTTAACATGCAAATGCAAACCGCACCGAGTGAGCCAGGAAGGCAGTGATTTTCACCTGCACAGCTTTTCCTACCTAGCATTTTCATGTTACAATCCACGGTGTTGCCTTGCAGCCTTAAAAAAAAATTAAGACTTTCTTGCTTTAAGGCACAACATACTGGATCGTGAATAAAATAAGTGGCAAGAAAAGAAGACAAAAGTGGACAACAGGAATTATTATTAGATTGACCGTAGACCACTGGGTAAACTCATTCATTTCGTTAAGACAAAGCTGAGTAAACGCTGCAAATGTTCCTGAAAACAGAACCAAAGTAGCTCATTTGTTACCATCAGCATACAACGGTAACTTTCTTGCCTCCTGGCATTAGATTACATTTTCTTTGGACAAATAGTTGCAAATTCAACACAACAGTTGCGAATGAGGCACGGGACCTGTGCAATGTATTCAGGGATCTCTCTGGAGGAAAACAATAGATGGTGAGCGTGTGGCTCAAAATGGCTGTTCTGCACAGAGCTGCTCCCTCAGGACTGCTCAGCTGGGAACCACAACAGTTGGGAGTCTGGAAAGTGGAAGGGCAAACACGTGTGAAAGGCAGGAGATGGGAAGTAATAAAGTACAAAAAAAAAAAAAAATAACGGGAATGCTTAATGCAAATTTTCATTTTCCCAACTAAATACGGAGTGTATGACAAATGTGATGCCAGCTCTCCCATAGTACATTTGTTTGTAGTCTTTGGTGACCTTGCTTTCCCTAACCAGTGAGATTTTCCATAGAGACTGAGATTAGGGCATATCCCAGATCCATTATGTGTGTCCCTGACACAAATTTCAAATAGACAGAAATCAGCACAGCCTATACAGACAACTTGCTACTTCTCTTTCTGCCCATGCCTTTTGTGGAGGTGAATGAACTTTTAAATTTTTCCTTCATATCTGGAAACTTAACGTGGCTTATTTGCATTTTCTATTAAAACCACAAGGTGATTTCGAATCAAGTTTAATACAAGGCTGAAGATTAAGTACTATGCCAAATTCTCAAGTTAAATAACAAAACAAACATTCCCAATTCAGCCTGGGACACCCATTTAAATTACCAGCTCATTGAAATCACTGACTGTGAAGTGTGAACCCTGTTTTCCCTTGGGGAAACAAATAATCACTGTAGATCAAATAAATGGCACAGATCTTTGATGGGATACAAACCATGATTTCTTAAAAAACAAACAAAAAAATCCCCCCCAAAAAAACCCCCAAAAAACCACCCCCAAACAAACAAACAAAAAAACCCCAAAAAACCAACCACCTGAATACTCCCCTCCTTCCTTCCCTCAACCTCTGCAAGTGCTGGTTAGCCAGGTAGAAATAGGTGATTATCTGCCCCTTGATTGCTGGGGGTGGGAGCCTGAACTCTCCTTCTGTGCCTGAAGGAATGAAGGCTTTGAGGTCTGTGATTCTAACCACCAATCTTGAATAAACTCACGAAAAAATACTCTCATCTTCTGCCAGATTAGTTAAAATCAGTCAGGCTACTGAAGTGTTATCATGAAAGACACAGACAGGGCAATTCCAGCCACAGATATGGAGTTGGGAATAAGTGAGCTCCCCCTGTGCTCAGAAAGACAGGCCCCACAGGAAAGCTCCTTTGCCTCTTCTGTGGAAAATTGCCCAATCCTGACCAGATCAGGCTGAAACTACCAGAGGGCTGTGAGCAGTCTCTACAGGATAACTTCAGACTGACAATTCTCCCTGAATGTCACACAAAGGAAAGACCCACCCACCCCTGGGAATCCACAGAACTGACTGAACTCGTGCCACCTTCACTAAGCACATGTGTGCACTGACTTCTCAGCATAAGGGGTTTTCTTTTGATTCCTTAGCAGGTTCAGGAAAATCTCCTGAAGTCTCCTAAATCACCCAGAAATTCTTAGGTGCTTCATACTTCAGGCAACTGCACATGCCAAGGGATCTACACTCATGTGATGTACCTTTCTCTTTTTAGCCAGATTGACATAAATCAATCTGATTAAAAATACATTCCAAGAAACTCAAGTCTTTATTAAAACTTAATGAATAGCAAAAGGTATTTAAGAAAATGAGGGAGCACTTACATGAAAGGCATTTTTAGCACTTAAGCACAAGAGCAAACATTATACACAAACCAACAAACTAATATCCCGTGTCTTCAAATTAATTGAGTCACATCCAGCAGCACTGCCTGAAGGAAGAGCCAGTACAACCTTCACTGAATACAGATACAAACTCACACTAAAGTCCCACAAGTTGTCAGTGCATTCCTGATATTTGTTACCCAAAAAAAGACCTCTATTTGTGCTAGCTCACTGAAGCAACCTCATTTGATGGGATATACCCTTAATTCCCCTTGCTTTCTCTATTCTCTTGTTGAATACGGGTTCCATTTGCAGCCGTTTCCATGAAAAAATACTGTTTTCTAATTTCTCCATTCATGCCTGTTGCCTGCTGCAGCTCCTACCTCTGCAGCAGCAACACTTGCATTACGTGATTTTGGGAGAAGAGCTGCTTTGCCTGCAAACTTCCCATTCCAAAAACCCTTATCTGAACAAACCCCTTCAGAGAGCAATTCCAGGCACGGGGGAAGAACAGAGAATACATTAACACTGAAATATAGTCCCCACAGCACAGGAAACCAGAAAAACAGCTCAGTTATATGTAAGAAAGGTTTTAAGAGGTACATTACAATGGGGTGAAGAACAAGACGGCACCTTCGGTCCACGACAGCAGATGACAGGTCGACATTAGAGACACCTCACTCACTGCTTTGGATCCTCTCCCAACAATCTGCAACCCCTGGCAGGCAGCGGTGCGTGCGGGGTGTGCAGGAGGGGACAATCGCCTGCAAAGCAACCGAGCGCGGGAGCGCTGCGAGGAAGGCGGCACCAATCGTGATGGCAACTGTCGCCGATAAGAGGGCACTCGTCTCCATGGGAACGCCGGCAGCGGCTACAGGAAAGCCCCTCCGGGCGAGAGCGGGCGAAGGGCGGCGGCTGCCCGGGCTCGGTCCTCGCCGTGCCGCGCCCTCCGCGACCGCCCCCGCCATGGCGGAGAGCGCCGGCCCCGCTCGGCCCAGACACATCACTGCCACCGCCCTGGC
>VWYP01024018.1:23994-134513 GCA_013400435.1 Pycnonotus jocosus
CCCGGCCCACGGGAGCGCCCCGGCCGCCCGAGCGCCTGGCCGGAATCCAGGGGGGCCAGGCCGGGGTGCAGCCCCGGGGCCGGGGACCCCCGCCCGCCGCTCCTGTTGCTCATCCCTGAGTTTCCAGTGCGGTGGCCCCGGGGCGAGCGGCCGCTCCTTGGCTGGCCCGGGGGACAGAACCGTGTCACGCAGTCGTGGGGCTGCCCCCGGCTTTAAATGGGAGAAGCAGCGCGCTGAGCCCCAGATGTGGCGGGAGCGGAGCCGGGATCCAGGGATCCGTGGCTCCAGGAGCAGCCAAGTGTAGGCGATGCTCTCTGGCCGGTGCTGAGAGTTGGGGAGAGGCACAAAACCAGGCTGGGGTCCTGCGCTGTTGGGCTCAAACATAGCAAAGGTTGTGCTTGGAGTCGAGGAAGGCTTCGGTGGTGGGTGCTGGCCACTTGGTACCTGGCCCATCCTGAAAAGTGGTAGACAGCCGCACTCTGCTTTCCCTGTGTTCCCGGGATGGAACGGGGAGTGTGAGCAGTGTTTGGGAGGAAGCGTGACTTGGGAGAAAGAAAATAGTTGTAGCTTCCATGGAGCAACTTAAAGGGACATGACTGCCAATACCAGTGTCAAAAAACTTAGTTTCTGGGAAGACAGTGTGAGTTTAATTAAACTGAATTGAGCTGCTTTGTAAGTATTGATTATTTCAGTTGCATTTCACACAATTTTGTAGCTGCACAGACTTAGTTTAGTGATAGCATCTATTGCTGAGGAATGAAAAATCTTCTCCAGGTCACACCACCAGTGCAACTGTTCTTAAACTGTGCCCTCTGTTTAGTGGGATGGATGACATTAGTATCTGGGTTCAGTAACTTTCTCATGTTATTATGCTGGTGAAAAAGAAGTGGTGTGAGAGAAGGATCAATGGAGATTCTTTGGATCCAAAGCAGTTTGGCCTTGCCTAGATATTTGATGAGTGTACAGTATAACCCATTCACTCATGAAGAAATCACTGGGCCACAAGGCAGAAGACAAGTTGTTTGTCAAAAGGTGTTCTGACCATGTGAAGAAGTTCTTCCTGTTGCAGAGCTGGAAATCAGTTATTAGAAAACAGTTTATTCTTTGTTTGTTTTTTGGGTTTTTTTTTCCTTTCTGACTCAACTGTGATGACTTTTTGTTGGAAAGCATGAGAAAATACACGTAGGGGTGCAGAGGGTTTTAAAATGACACACTAACCCGTGATGTAGCAGGATTTCCTTGTGAGCAGGAGTAGGGGGGCTGACTTCAGGATTGTGATTAATCCGAGAGGATGTAATTTTTACTGGCTGCTCAAGAGAGAGTGTGCAGTTGAAATTCTATGTTGCTGCTGCTGATGGACAAGTGGATTTATATCAGTGGGAGTGGGAACAAAGCTTTTCTGAAGCTGGGTGAACAGTTAGTGCCAATTCTGGAAGTAAGAGCACTTCATCTATCTACAGCCCCTGTGTCCAGAGGACTGCAGTCCACAGCCGCTGGTGCATCCTAACATTGTACAAAGTGCTAGAGTTGACCAGTTCACTTAGGGGCAGCATTTCTGGCCAAATGTCCCCACCCAGTATGCTATGGTCTCAAATTGTGAGGGCAGCTGAGACCCTGCTGCTGGAGCTGTGTGACTGGGGTCTCTGGGCTTGTCAGCTCTTGTCCTGTCCATAGCCTGCCCTGCATCTTGTTCAGACTTAAATGTCACTGCTTCTGCAACTGCAGTGCACCTTTGGAGAGCTGAGAAGGTTTGTGAACAACATTATTGCTCATGTTTGGAAGCATTGACAGAATTTCCTTGGGACAGTCAGAAGCTCAACAAGTGAATATTTTTCATTTGAAGGAATAAAATGTACCTTGAGTTTGTGCTGGTGACTGTGGCATCTCTCATTTCTTTCCCTTGGTTGTAAAGATGTGTTCTAGTACAAGTTGGCTAAATACTGGTAATGTAAATAACATTTGACTAGGCCAGTGAGCCCACAGAAGTGTAAGGATGCAGTGAGAGAAATGCTGAATTGTGATGACTTTCTAAGAAGCGTCCTTTTACTGGGATGAGAATGTGCCTTTACGGTAATATTGTGGTTTTCTGGTAACATGCACAAAAGCCTCTCACACTCTGCTGAGAATTCCAGAGTACCAGATCTGTAGCTACCACAAGACATACTGAAAGAGGCAGACTCTGCTGAAGTTGTGCAGGAATGTTAAAGCCAGAATTTGCATTCAGCAGTGCTGAATGGGTGATTGGCCTCTCTGGGATCTCCCTTTGCTGCATCTTGGAGTTTTGGGATGAGGCTCTGGGTTCTGATGCTTGGAGTCAAACCCAGAAGGTGATTATGAATCTAGTGCCAGGATAAGGAAATGCCTTATCTAAATCTGCAGTATTGACTTCAGGACTTAAAATACCAGCCCATCTCTGCAAGATACTTCCTGCTTTCCTTAAAGTTTTGGGGATTTACTTGGAGTCACTCTCATTTATCAGTGGTGCTCTGAAACTCCAATTGCAGATTGTCATCTCCCGCCTGCAGTGCCACTGTGTCTGCTCATTTGGCTCAAACCAGAAAGGAGTAGAGTTGGGTTTTGTTCTTGGAGAAGAAAGGGAAATCCTACGAAGTTTGCATTTGTGGGCAGATAATTGTTCTGTTTCTACCCAGGGCATCCAGGGATATGCAGTATTTTGCTTTTCCATGCTGATTAGTTTGGTTGATTTGAGTGTTCAGTATGTGATCAGAACACAAAAACCTATTTCTTTGTTCCTTTAGAAAAGATGTGGTTTAGAGTGTTATTATGACCTCTTGCAACTTTTCAATCTGAAAATACACTTTCAAAAAAAAAGCATTGTTTTGTGAAGGTGCACTCTGATTTTTTTTAAAGGCAGACCTCATCTTCAGCTTGCTGAAAGAGCAGAAGGGAAGGAACTGCAGAGGGAATCTTGTCCTTAGTTTTGATTTTGTAGTGAATTGCTAATTTAATTTCTGACGTGCACTGTTGAAAGTCTGACTGTAGGCAATGGTTGCAGTGCTTGGCAGCTCATGTGTCACTGTGAGAGAATACCCAGGAACTCGGGTGCTCTCCCTGTGGTTTGAAGGAACCCTGCTCCTGGCTGTGCCACATTTCCCTGTTTGCATCTCTGCAGGCATTTTATAGTTTGCAAAATGCTTTTTAATACTAATGGTGTGCTTGAGATAGCAGGATGCCTCGGACAGGAGATCCATCAGGGCCCAAACAGTGCTACCTGTCTCCTGTTCTGAACTGTAGGTATGACATGAACTTGGTAAAGTTGGTAACTATGCCTTAATTCTGGAATATCTGGGGAGAAAATGCCTATTTATAAATGCAGGTAATTCCATATGGAGTACAAGGAGTGCAGATACAAGGCTTTTCATGCCTTCAAGCCCCTGACTTTGGTGGGTGCTGCTCTCTGTGCCCAGAGCTGGGAGCACTGGCTGGCCAAAGCTCCCTGACCTGCCTCATCCTGCCCAGAGGGGAATTGGGTCTTAAGAGACACAAAAAGATTGCACGTGGTGTGGTGGGACAGGCTCTCAGCCATGGTTGTCAGCATTATTAGACATGAGAGCTTGATGTGGGAGTGTATTGTGAGCTCCAGTCACACAGTTATTAATCCTTTATTTCAGAATTGGGAGCTGGAATTCTTAAGCCTGTCCCCCAGGTTGTTTCAGGTGGTCCCCAAAAGTAGTGTTTTATTGGAAAGCAGCATGAGGCAACATCCAGCCAACTGTGTTCTTGCTGTGCAAGGTTTCAGCAGCAGAGATGTTATTTATTCTGCAAATAAATGTAGTGAGTTTATATTCTGTAACTCTACAAATAGCAGGCTTGTATTATATTGGCAGATTAGCTGAATGAAAACAGTGTTGACAGATTGTTCAGCTCATAGGAAAAAGAGTTACTTAGGGATTATCCTGTGTGTCAGAAATGTTGCTAAATGTCAGCTATTTTTCTACAATAAAATAATAAAAATCAAAACAATTAATCTTGGATACATTTTTACATACTGAAGTATACAGTGTGGGGGTGTTTTTTGAAACCAAAATCAAATAACAAGCTGAGTATCTGTTTGCTCTCCCCCACATGAGGGTTTCTTTCTCTCCTTTTAGGGTTAGAATCCCCAAGGACCTGGAAGATACCAACATGTTTGTGTTTATAAGTGGAAAATGAAACTTCATTTGGGAATGGGTAATGAATTCCACCTTAAATGCGTGCTCAATATGCCAGTTTTGCATTGTTAATTTCTAGATCTGTTCGTTAAGACCACATGGGCTGGTTGCTGCCGGTGGAATTGCACAAGATGGTTGAGCTGCTCTGCCAGGCTGCCCCAGCTGAGGGGAATCTGTGTCTGCACAGCTGTACAGCTCTCCCTTCCCTTTGTACTGCTGCTGGCTTGACCTTCCCTGGAGCTGAATTCCCTACCTGGCAAACTCCTCTGCTTGGGAGGGAGGTTCTTCTGCTCAGTGAGTGAATTGAGTCAGGCTGTCAGAGTCAGGAGTTGATAGAGGTGATGCAAGGTCGGTGGCAGGGATACTTTTGGAGTAAAATGGTCCTGGAGATGGGGATCCTTCATGTGAGAGGTTCAGGTTGACTCAGCTGTGTGTGCCCGTGCTGGGTGTGGATGTTCAGCATGGAGCCCATTGCTCTGTGTAAAGTGGGGATTCTCTGGGAAGCTCTTCCCTTCACTGAATGCCCCGTGCCAGCTCTGCTGTCTGCAGCCCGTGTTTGTTCTTCCCTTCCTTGGGGCTGGTCCTGCCCCACCAGAGCAGCCTGGTGCCATCAGCACATTGCTGGCATTCTTTTCTAGATGGAAGAGTGTCCCAGTCTGGCCTCCAGCTCCCACTCTCACTGTCAGGGGGTTGTTTGGGTTGGAAGGGACCTTACAGATCATCTTGTTCCACGCCCTAGGGCCACCTTCTTCTCCAAGCCCTTGTTCCTGTGTGACCCCCCTGGCGCCTTCCCTTGTTGTCAGAGATGGCCACTTGCTTTGTCTCTGTCTTGCTTTGTCTCTGTCTCCTGTCTCTTCACCAGGTAACCTGTCCATGCAGGGCCTGTTGTTGCCCTGGCAGCTTAATTTCTGTAAGGGCCTTTTCTGAAGAATTTTGTTAAATGTCTCTTGGAAATTAAAGCAGGCTTTGTCAAGTACAGTCCACTGGTGTAAGGGAGGGCCTTGGGAGAAATCCTGTGGATTTGTGGAACTTGACTTTCTTATACAAAAGGAAGGTTGATTTCCCTGTCTAAATACTGTAGTTTATTCAGTTGCCTGCAGATCTGTTTTCTAGAATGGTTTCTACTAAATTAGGCTCACTTGACTGTAACATCAGTGTGTTAGGTGAGAGAGTAAACATAAGTTGTGTTCAAGAGTAAGCACTGCTTCAAGCAGTAGAATTTTATTTTGGAGGCTGTTTTTTTCTGGTTCACTTATGTGGCTTTTTTGGTGTCTGATAGTTTCGTTTTTCCCATATCCTTACTTTAATAGGACATTGCCTGTGGGAGAGAAATGAAACATCTTTCTAAGAAATTAATATTTTTAACAATAGAGAGGTATTTATATATTTTTGGATCTCTGTTTTCCTGAGTTCAGTGGAAATTGGTGTATGTTCTGATAATTATGGATAATGGAGGTGGAGAAAAGGTCAGAGAGAAGGATATATATACAGAGTACTCACCTGTAGGCCTGTTTCTGTTGGTTACTGGGCTTAAAGAAACCCAAACAAATGGTTGCAGTGATACTGTAAAACAAATAATGTAGCACGGGGAGTGCAAATCAGCACTGCACAGCTCATCCTTACACACAGAGCTGAGATTGGAGGGGCTGCCTGCCTTTGGCTGCTTCCAAACTGTGCTCAGCCAGCTGTAACCTTTGTGCCCTGCTGTACAAAGTGCTCTGGGAATGGCAGTGAGAGCTCCAGTGGGTAAGGAGGGAAGCTCTTCCCCAGACTCGGCCACAGTTTCGGGTACTCTGCCCTTTGAGTCTCAGATCCTGGCTTGTTTATTCTTCTCCTCCTTTCAGTTCCATGATCCCAGCGTTTCCATTGAGCTCTTTGATGCTTTTTCTATTTTAGCACTAGCTGATTGTTCTGCTTGTATTTACATAAATCAAATAGAATTCACCTATAATGTGTCCTTTCCTGTCCCTCTGAGAAGGCTCAGTGTAACTGATCAGAAGAAATGACATAATTTCTGTGGGTTTGTGCATCTCTTTTGCCTCTCTAGTCAGAGGAGTGATTTTTTTTTTAATATCTTTTGTTTCTGTAAGCTCCATTTGCAGCAGATTTCTCTGACAAAGCAATAAGATGGAGCTGAAATTTAATTCCTATTTCAAACTGACCTAGGGAAATTTTGAATACTAATTATTGTGCTGTTGTACAAGATACCAGACATGGTCAGAACCTGGAGAGGTGTGTTTCAATATTGAACTGTTACGCTTAGTTTTCTTCCCAAAAGGAACCAGAGAAGCTGCTTGTTTTTGCTTTGCACAGGGAAGTTTTTACACACTCAGGTTCATGTTGGTGGAACTATAAAGCACCAGCATCAAGGACAGAAAGCACTGGTGTGGGGGCTTATATAAATCCTGTTGCCTGACTGGGTGATGAATTGGGAATTTCTTGTCTTGGAGGGAAATGTGTGTGAATGCTGGAGCCATTAGAGCTGGGAGCACAAGCGTTTTCCATTGGTTTACCTTTGCAGATTTCTCATTGCTGGTTGTTGGTTCAGAGCTGTTGGTGTTCTGGTGGAAAGCTGAGAAGGAAAGACAAAGGCTGAGAGATAAGGCTGAGGGATAAGAATCAAGGGGAGCAAAGTGTCACATTGGAGCGGTGGAGGGAGGAATTGTCACTTGCAGCTGCCATTATTTCCTGGATGTATTGTTTCCCCAAGGCAAATGTATTGTTACAAAACTGCTAGGAGTTGAATGTGTATCCTTTTCTAGACTTTCAGAATGTTTCCTTGACAATTTCGACCCTTAAGGATTGCCAGGCCTTTTGCAAGAGTGTGCCATTCATCAGCATCATCCACAGCATCCGTGTGTGGCTTGGAGCCCCTGTGCTATGACAGTGGGTACCCATCAGCATTTTCTGCAGTAAATTCTGAGCTATTGGCAGGGTACATCACTGATGGAGTTTTATTGTGAAATACACAGCTGAGAATAACCTTTCACATCTTCCTCGCCCATAAATTTTTGGCAGTCAGCTCCTTTGTTGTCTGTCCCTCAAACAGCTTCCTTGACCTAAAGTCATGCTTTGGCAACACCCACAGCCAGGGCTGAGCTATTGTGTCTGCCCCTGTCCTGAAGGCCACGTGTTGCTCCTCTTTGTAACTCGTGCTTGCGTTCAGGCCGGTGTCAAAAGATAATGACTTGGTGTGTCAGTGGTCACAAAAAGCATTCAGCATGTGGGACAGTCAGCTCTGATTTGTAGTTGGCCAGTTTTGATCTCTTCACCCACAGGCCTGGTAAATGACAAGCAGCAGCACTGTGAAGTGTCACAGAGTGCCACTGCAGTTGCTCCTGCTGCTGGAATCCTGAGCCTGTGTGCAGGTTCACTGGGACTGCCAGATGGGAGCCTGACACAGGGAAGAGTTCGTGGAACTCAGTTATAACGGAACAATTACATAATTAGAGAGCATGGGAATGTACAAAAACAGTGACTTCTAGATCTTCAGAAGAGATAAATTCATGATTAGCTCTCTTTGCACCGAACGAGGTGTCAGGGGTGAGCAGAGCAGGCTGTTCTGGCCTGTGGTGGGGGCAGCTGGTAGAGAAAGTGGTGTTGTGCAGAGTGACTGCAGCTCCTCAAGCAGCTTGTTTTATATACATGTATAAGAAGGGGGTGTCCTTTTTAATCTCTGGTC
Source organism: Pycnonotus jocosus (assembly GCA_013400435.1). NCBI lineage: Eukaryota > Metazoa > Chordata > Aves > Passeriformes > Pycnonotidae > Pycnonotus > Pycnonotus jocosus. The sequence goes on from VWYP01024018.1 coordinate 31,849, forward strand.
AAGCTGTTGCTGGTGTTGGTGGCATGCCAGGCTCTTTGAGGGAAGACCCAAGAGCAGCACGAGTGTCTTGAGGCAGTGTAGGAACTGTCCTGCCCTTCCTGCAGCTCCTGCATCTGATGTTGCAGTCAGAGCTCCCTGAAATGGGGCCTCGGTTGGGAAGACAAAAAGTTGTGGGGAAGGAAGGGAAGAACATGCTGGTAAAAGGCTAGAAATGATCTGAATATCATCTTACATTCACCACAGTTGCATGTTAATAGCCAACAAAGAACAAAAATTTAATACACAGGCCAGCTTCATTTGTGTTATTTTTCCTTAGCTGTAAGCTCAGGCAGTTTGGGACTTGGTTGCTGGGGATTTTTTTTAATCCTCAAGGGGAATGTTGGTTTTCCCATTGTTATAGATGGCTCAGATGAGCAGCCTGTGGTTGAGATGGGTATTGTTAGGCAGTTACTCCCATCTTGTTTCAAATAACACAAGCCTCTGACAAATCAACTGTCCGGACTGGAAATTCCTGTGTTAAGTTTGTAGCTGCAGAGTGGTTATTTTTGTGGTGTTCCAACAAAACTTATTCAAATTGATTTTTGAATATGAAATTAAAGTGAGGTGGTTTTCTTTTATTTTTTTCTTTTTGTTGTTGTTGTTTTTTTTGTGGGGTTTTTTGTTGTTGTTGTTGTTTTTTTGGGTTTTGTTTTGTTTTGGTTTTTAGGTGTGATAAATATATTTTTTCCTAAGGATTTCAGAAAGAAATTCCTGCTGAGTTTTCATGCTTTAGGGTAAAGGCCTGTGGCTTTAATGAGATCGCTGTTTCTTAGTTGTTAAAAAAAAAATCCACATTGCTTGATCATTTTATAATTGTTTGGAAAATAGTGAGTGGTAGCTTGGTTTGACCGAGATATCTCTTTCTTGCAGACTTTGTAGTTGTGCAGGTTTTGCATAGGAGCAGGTTGCATGTGCCACACGGAGAGCAACCTTCACTGCATCCTTCTAGCTCTGGGAAGGACAGGAGTTTGACAGGCATCAGTCTGCTACTTGTGAACAGGATCTATTCCTGAACACCAGGCTGTGTGAGGCATAACTCCCCAGGTTTGGAAACCAGGCTTTGGTTTTTTGGTCTCTTGCCATAAAGTTGCCAAAAGGTCGATCTTGTCAGTTGGGTGTCTTTAGTGCTGTATTCTTGTTTCCTCCAAAGCAGGCAAGTTACCCAGGGCTCAGATAAGGAACAAATGTTTTTCCTAACTTTGTTTAGGAGAGAACATTTATTTTGGATGAAATCTCCCAGAGGAGCTTGAACAGACATGGGATGGGAAGATCAGTAAACCCAGCAGGATATAACAACATTGTGTGCTTGGGCAGTTGAGAATGTCATAGTGGAATATGAAACAAGGGACTAAAGTCATGTGCTTTTAACCTGGCCAGGAGCTGACTGGTGGTGTTGAGATCAGCGCTGTGGGTGCTCAGAGTGCATTCTGAGGGTGCACAGAAGGGTGAGTGTCTCAGTTTGGCTGTGATCCCAGGTGGAAGGTTCATGGCTTGGAGGCTCTTTGGTCACTTTGTTGTGTGAGTGTCCATGTTCTCACCACTGGAACAATTTTCTCCCTTAATTTTAAATGTCCTCATTGTATGTGATGAGAAAAATTGCCACCACCCTGCCCCCACCACATTCTTTTCCTTGCAATATTTTTTCCTTACCCTGTAGCTGATAAGAATTTCCCTGTATTGCTAGCAGAGATTTAACCTTGCAGTACGATTTCTTGAGGACTACTACCCAAAATGTTGCAGTGGTTAATAGTTTCCTATAATACCTGCTCTGCAGTCCTCTACCTCTGGCTTTCAAGCAGAAGTTTTCTATTATTTCGTCCTATAATTATTTTCCTTTAGGAACAGTAGTTCACTTTTGAAAAACTGCAAAGCGTTTATCACTTACATATCCATCCTCTAACTGGAGTGTGCCATGTTGTGAGAATAGATGTTAGAAAGACTTCAACTGTTGTGGTTTTATTTAATGAAAGAATAGTGTTGGAGTGTGTTTTGCTCTAATTGTTTTATTTGAATTTTTTTCACTGATTTGTTTTGGTGGATCTCTAGGGTCACAACTCTTAAGTCCAAAATCATCTTGCTTTTACAGCCATTAAGGGATATTTAAACTGTACATCTCTATCCAGTCTTGTGTTTCACTCGAACAATGGACTTATACTAGGATGGTTATTTATTTACTTTTACTTTTGTGGATCTTCCTGGGCTTTCTTTGTTCCTGGAAGAATATAGAACAAAACAAAAAAAAACCAAAACAAAACAAAAAAAAAAAACCCAAGACAATGGAGAGAGAGCTTGAGTTAATCCCTTTGTCTGTTTTGGGGTGTGACAATTTACAATATTCTTGACATTTGCTTGTCTAATCTCTTAGTTGCTGGAAATTTCACTGCATTTCCTAAGCATCTTATTCCATTGCTGTATATTCTTACTGACTGGTTTTTTCCAAACTGACACATTTTGCAGTTAACTTCTGGGTTTTATTTCATCATAGTGAGCTATTTCTGGTGTACCTCAGTGTCCATGAGCTGTCATTTTTTTTCTCTTTGAGCTCTAACACAAACTGTGTCTTTGAGTTTCTCAGTGTTTCCTCCTACCTCTGGTTTTCTTGTCCTCTGAACCAGGTTATTGCTCTGTAGACTCTCTCCTGTCAGTTCATATCTCAAAGCATGGGCCCCCAAACTGGGCACTGATGCTGGTGATTTAGTGGTGCAAGGTGGATTGTTCTTCATTTATTTATTTTTTGCGACAAGCTCTTCACATTAGTCCCTTGCTCTTCCCTCATCCTTTTGCTTGTTATTCAGGGAAGGCTTTGCAGGCCATCCCAGGGCTTGAGAATCTTTCTTAGTCTGTGCTTGTGTATCTGGAGTCACTCTGGATTTCTGTCACTGAGAGGCACGGTCACCCTTGTCACAAAGGGAGGGATGAAGCCCACAGGAAGCGATTGGCACTGGTGAAACAAATGGGTATTGGCCTGTGACAGGGACAGCTTCTTCCCCTGTGTGCTTAGCACGGGCTAGAGCACAAAGACAGGATCAATCCTTGGCTGAGATGGCAGCAGAGAGGAGCCCAGGCTCTCCCCTTGCTCCTGGTCGGGGTGTGAGGCTGCTGCTGGCTGATGCTGCTGGCTGTGCTGCCATTTCATTAGCTGCAGTCTTCAATATTCATGAAGAGCACTGAAGAAAGAGACTGCCTTGTTTGTTCAGCATCGAGCTGTTGGAAGCATACATGGAACATTGGTTTCTCCAAGTCCTTTGATGTCAAATGCTGGGTTTTTGTTATTATAAAAGGGCACAAGTCTTCATGACGACTTTGACAATACAGAAGGAAGACTTGGCGGTTTTTTTGTAGTATAATAGCAGCTGTAAGAGAAAAAAGGTGGAGAAGGGATGCATTTAATGTGAATGTAATCTGTGTGTTTCACAGACTTGCCCTGAAATTTTCCTAGGAAACAGCTGTCTTCCAGCATGGACAGCATTTGTAGCTTTTGTTTCTTCTGTAGGCACATTTTTGTATCAAGCAGAGATGTTTTGAGCTTCAAAACCAGTCTTCTAGTTCTGACATCATTAGCAAGATTTATTTATTGTCTGTTTGAATCCTGGATTCCTTATATCACGGCATTTGTTTCCTATCAGTTTATAATCTTCAGGGAATAGCTTCAGACAGATCTGCTTTGGTGCTCTACTGTTTTAAGTGCATGATGATCTGAAATTTGGATTTCACTCCGTTTGCTTATTCTGAAACTGCCTTTTGCTGTGTTTTACAAGCTAATTTGTCATGGGACTATATTGGTAGAAGTAGGATGAAAATTAAAAATTGATTAATTTATAAGTAAATAAATGGAACTAGGTTGTACTTTCTAGGCTTTACTGAATTTTGTTCACTTAGTAGCTTTATATTGATTAACTTACCTCAAGTTTTCTTTTTTCTAAGTGCATTTTTGTCCCCAGTTAGTGCTTTCCCACCTCTTTTTTTTAGGTGACAGGCTATCACCTTTGCTGCCCTCCTGTCACCCCCAAGTGTCTGTTTTGACTGATGAGCCTCTGTCCCCTGGATCATTGTCACTGGTTCCTCGCAGAGCAGTTTGGCGCCTGCTTGAAGCACAACTCGTGCCTGGCAGGGCTGAGGATTATTCCTCCTGCCTTGGGGAGGGGACAAATGCTCCATGCAGGTCTGGGATAAACCAGAGTAGTGTGTGTGTCACTGAGCAGTGACAGTGCCAGTCTGCCTTTGCCAGCTCCTCAGCAGCCGCTGTGTTTGTACGGGTGTTTTGGAAACACACTGAGGGAATTTGACAGCTTTTAGTAGCTGTTTTGTCAGCAGATGAACGCAGGGGACAGTGGCTGAACCGCCTTCCTTTGGTGCCACATGCCCTCACTGTGCAGCTGGAGCTCTCTGGTGCTGCTGCTGCTCTGCTCGGGGGTGTTGGTAGAGGTGTGTGGGGATACAGGGATCTTCCTCTGCAGGCTGGAGAGCTCTCTGTGGTGTGATGGATGGGAATTGGGATTCTGAGGGTTGGGGTGGAGAAGCAGTTGGTGTTTTGGTTCTGTGCTGCTGTGGCTCCCAACCTAGTGGAACATGCTTTGTTGTGTAGTTGGGCATTTTACTGGGTGGGGCAGCACAGAGTACAGCAGGAAATGAGTGACTGCTCAAGGAACCTGGCTAGTTCTTTGGGAATATGGCTTTCTTCCCTAGCATTGCAGCTGGGAGGCCATCAGCACTTTATTCTTCCACTGTACCTCCCAGGGAAGCTCATCTCCGTGATTACATCACTTATCTTATCAATATATCTCCCTCTTTAATAGACTAGGAAGAGCCTTGCCCATCAATCTCTTACTTTCCCTTCTAATAGCCCTCAAAAATCCAAGGGGGAAAAAAGTCAACTCCTCTCGGATCTCTTGAGTTTGGCACTGTGTGTGTATAAGGAGCTTGAGCTTTGAATGTTTAAATCAAAATCCACTCAGGATGTTTTTCTCTCTGGTTTCATCCATGTAGTGCACAATTCTGCCAGTCTCTCTTCTACTCTGTTTTCTGTAGGCTGCAATATTTTAAAGAATCCTTTCCTTGATCAAGCTCCAAAACTGTTTTCCTGTGCCTCTTCTTCACAGTGGCTGTATCTAATTGAACATAGACTTATGTCTATGTTTACTGTTAAACAGTATAGTGTTAAAACAAGGAAAAGTTTGTGCTGTTTTATCAGAACCTTGTAACTCTTTCTTATCTGAAATTAAAGTAAGAAGATTTAAAAAAAGAAACACTATAACAGACCAAGAAAACAGCCAGTGGGAAGGGGAAGCTAAACAACTAAATATGCGGTATAACAACTCAAGGCAGAATTTCTTGCTTCTCACAGCCAAGAACTGGATGGTTGGGTGTCAGGAGCAGGAATCTCACCAGCTGCCTGAAAGTGGTTTGTCCCTAAAATCATCTTTGCTTTGGAACTTTTAGGTGTTAAAGATTTGTTTTCCTCTGTAACTTGGGGGCTTGGAAAACAAGTGATAGACTTCAAGCATTCATTTCAATCTTACCTTGCTCTTGTAATGTGAATTGTTGACTTAAGGAAACTGTCTTATGTTTGCAAGTCAGTATTTAGCTACTGTGCTAATTGTTTTCTCCTCCATTTCCCCGTAATGGGGTTTAATTTTATCCAAATCTTCATCAGTCTGGGACTTTGCAAGCAGATTAGAAATGAAATTGTACAGTAGAGAACAAATAATAATAAATACCCTTTTAAATGTTAATTTTAAAATAATAAAAAGAATTGTAAAACCTCTCCTGTTAGAAATGATACTTTGAAATGTGCTCTGGCTACCATTTTTCTAGTGAAATGAAATCTCACTATGTTTTCTTTATTCTTCCTTTGGCAATTAATCTCATAACCCATTCTCTCAGATCATCATTCTGGTGTTTTAGTAAGGTCAGCAGCTACTCTAAATGACAACCTTTTTTCAAATGTGGCTGCCAAATTGCATTTTCATGTCAGATAAATATCTTCTGTCTACAAAGAGCACATGGACACTTCTGTTGCAGGAACATTAGCTGTTCCATCTCTGCTCACTGTGTTCATGTATCAGTGCTCCCTGCTTTGAGGAATGATTGAAAACTTCTGGAAAAGGCTTTTGTGCCCATTGGCAAGGAGCTCACAAAACTTTTTATAGCTTAAAAGACAAAATATTCTCAGCATTGCCCTAAGAATGCTGGAGAGATGTTTTTAGCTTCAATGTGGGAAATTTTGCTGAAACTAGTAACTGTCTTACTTTGCATCCTGTTAACATGCCCAGTGTCTGTGGAACTGCAAGATGGCTGGATTGACTGCAGTTAATATGTGATTAAAACATAATATTCTTTATAATGTATATACAGTATATAAGATGAGTAAATCATGAAAGTGTTGAAGAGTTCCCTGAATTCTGACTGCAAAGGAAGGTCCAGGATTTGGGAGTGCTCAGGGCTGGGTTTCACTGGTGCTGTAGGTTCAGAGGGCTGGCACTGAACCACGCTGCTCTTTAAAAGTGCAGTACCCACAGGTTCTATCAGATGTGATGTTCAGGCTCTGTGTGTCTCACATCTGCTCATGGTGCTCTGTCTACAAGGTCACATCCTTCTTACAGTTCTGGTTTTGAGTGGTGCCTACAGAAATAAGAAATTAGGGGCAGGATTTGATTTCACTTTTATTTTATTTTTTTTTTAATTGAAGAATATAAGAGGAAAAACCCACAGGCATGAAAACCTCAAACACATTCAAGGGTGGAGTTTTTGCTCCACGTACTGATTGAGAATTACCTGTGAATTCTCTAGGAGTTCTATATTCAGGACTTTGTGTACTTAGGAAGGATGTGTGATTTCAGCATATGTTTTAGGAGGCTGAATGCCTGCTCTTAAGTGCACAGTGAAGTCCAAGTTTCAGCCTGCAGGTAATACAGGTGCTTTCCATAGCAAATGCACAAGTAATTCCCTGTGTTCCTGCAAAAGAGGAATAAGCCCAAAAACATTAGTTTAAAAAGGTAGTCAGTTCCCTTTTCTCTCCTTGGCAGTAGTAAGACCAGAACATTTTTGATAAAGAAATGTAAAAATCGGTGCTGGGAATTGCACTGGAGTTGTATAGCTTTTGGAGCTCCCATTCCTCTTGTGAAACCTCTTCCAGCCAGGTGTGGGAAGGCCAGTTAGCAATCCTGCAGGGATGTGCTCCTTCCCAGGTGCCTGTGGGCCTGGGATAGACTGGTAATGTGTTTTGTCATAGATTTTACAAATGTACATTAAGGCAGCATATCCTGCTTGAAACCCATTATTTAGAAAGCTACGTGTGACAGAGACAGGGGAACATGGTAATCACAGCAGAACAGGCCAGGCTGAGGTGGGAGGTGGGATTGCTCTTTTCTCTTGGTCATGGGCTGGGAATCGATTAGTGTTGGACTTGAAATATGTAATTAATGATGAAAAGGGCTGCTGGCAATTTGGAATGTATTGAACATGAGCTGTGTAATGAAGTAGGGAGGTGAGCTCAGCCACTTTAAATGGGAGAACCTGTCATATCTGTAATATTAAAAATCTGTCTTAGTACTAGAAAACTGAAATGTTAGAGTACTCAGTAATTTATTGTATTTAGCATTAAAAATCAGAATGAGCTAATTATGGGTATTAAAATGGCTGCAGTAAAATTTGGACATTGAAAGTATAGAAGCTCTAAGCAGTAATTAAGGATGCTATTTTAATATATAAAATTTATTAAAGTTGAGCAAAGAAAAATCCTCATGCAGCTCACAAGAGGAAGTGTAGAAAAAAAGTCTGCTTTAAAATTCTTATTGTCTCTTACTGAATTTATTTGAATAACTAAGAAGTATGAAACTAGACCATCCTCTTCTCTTACATGGTATAATTTGAGATATTCCCATGTCCTTACTAAAATTGGAGAAGATAGTCCTTTGCATGTTTATCTACTTTCATACTTCAGGGGATTAGAGACTAAGTTTGTGAATTTTTTGTCTACTCTGTATTTTCTGGGATTTTTCTATTTTAGCGCTTCTGAGATCACAGTTGAATTAAAAGCTATACTTTTATGCCCAATCAAGCAGCTTCCTCATTTTTAGTTGGTGAAATATTTTTGGCACCCTTTTCTCAATCTGACCTTTTTGGGCTACTACTGCTGGAATAATAGCAGCTCCCTGAAGAAAAGGAGGAAAGCTCTGCTTTCAGCTGGCTCTGGGTGACCCTTTTGGTGCTGGAACCTCCTCATGGAGCAGTCAGAGAAAATCCAGGCAAACTCCCTATCAATCTGCAGGCTTTTGGGTAAGCTCAAACAGTAGCCAAGAAGCTCCTGGGAAATGGGAGAAAACCCTTTGGCAAGAAGTTACAAAGTCTCACCAATGTCTTCAGAAGCTAAGCAGAAGCGTAATGGATTATCTGAATATTGAGTTGTCACTTGGAATGGCACTTTTTTCCAGAAGAGATTTACATTACCTGTGTTCTTGAGCCATCCACCCTCTCCCCTTCCAGACAGGTAATACAGCAGTGACACTGAGTTGGATTAAGTACCTTGCTCAGTTAGACTGGGTAAGATTCAATAAATAGAATGGGCCCTTTCAGTTTGCCACCAACTTGTTTATTAACTGCTTTTCACTGGGGATAATCAGGATTACCAAGATGTGCCCCTTTCTGCTAAAATTTTGGTGGTGTTTCTTTAGCACCTGCTTTTGCCATCCATAGTTTGGACCATGGCAGGTTTGATAGGTTCAGGCTAAATCCTTTGGGAAAGGGAGACATACAGAGCTCACTTCTAAACTATGTTTATTGATGAGTAATCTTTGTTCATTGATACCTGTGTTTGTTGTGATGAGTAATCTTTGATTAGCACTAGCATCATTGACTCCTAATGAACATCCTTGCCTTTCTCTGGGAATACAGATGGATTTGTGTTGAATTCTAGCTGTTCTAGGCTGTATGTCTCCCTTAAATGGAATGAGCATGTCCAGTCACTCTTTTTGAAACCCAAAATAGAATTACTATCTTGTAATGTACTATCTGTCGCTGAACAGATAAATATTTGAACACTTTCATTTGCTCTTCTGCTCCAAGTTTTACACTCACTGGATTTTCCTTGAGAAGTATTGCTGAAAAATATTTAGTTGACTTTTCCTCAAATCAGAAAATATTTGCTCTTGTTAGCTGTTCAGGTGGATGGGTATTACCTTGACCACTGGACTGAATTCTTCACGAAACAGTGGCAGGGCTCTGAGAGCACTCCTTTTGAACATTGCAATTATGTGCTCTTCAGCACTTCTCTTAGCAGGACCCTGATCAATACAGTACTTCATAATTTCTCAGGTTCACCTCAGATTTAGAGAGGATGTCAGTATTAATGTGTTTGAATTATTCTCTGGAAGAGATCATGCTGTTAGTTCATTCAGGAGACAAAATCAACTTGACCTGGGCCAGGAAGCTGCCTCTCATCCTAACCCCTTGTCATAATTTACTAAACCCTCTGCATTCATTGATGTTGCCTGTTAATACTACTGCTTTCATATTATCAGAGAAATCATTAACAGCTTCCTCTTCTCTGAGATTATCGTATGGTTTCTTAGAAGCCACATATCAGTTCAAAGTTTTTTTGCTTGTATCACCTCCTTTCCCTAATTCTTGAGCCTTTCTTTCCCCCACTAAAAAATAAACAAGTGAAAAGACCAGCAACTCAGAAGGGCAAAATGCTGAGCATTAAATCCTGTGCTACTAAAGCTCTGGGATTAAGAGTTTTTTAATTGCTGAATTCTGGAAGATTTTTGAAACAAACCTTTGAATGCATATTAGTTTGGAAACAGAGAAACCAATCCTTTAAAACAGTTCCACAGTACACATTTAATTGTCTGTGTTTATTCCAAATGCTTTTAAGGTAGAAAAGAAGCTTAAAGATTCTTGGCAAATGCATGCTGCTTGGATAGAAACCCAAGAATTTTAACAGCTGTTTTCTGGAGAATGTCTTGGCTTTTCTTGTTCTTGATGATTTATATCTATATGGGCAGTTTGATGTCACCTTTTGCTGATATGTGGTTTTCAGTTTCGTTCTCTTAAGCAGTGTGGCTTTGCAAATGTTGGAGTCACTCCTGTCACTACCAGGACAGTGGGACAGAGGAGGGGAGAAGGGAAAGAAGCTTGGGGTATTTTAATATTGCTAATTTTTGGTCTTTTGGATAGGGTTCAGATTTTTTATGTTTTGACATAACATGTTATTTAAATGCATTAGAAGGATTGAGTTGCTGCATATCTCTTAGGAGCACAGCCACTAATTTCAATTAAATTTGGAGGGGGTGGGAGGTGTCTAAAAGATAAATTCCTGCAGTTTTTGTGAGGGTAGATAACTGGCCAAAGTTACTCTCTTAACATCTCTTTCCCATCCCTCTTCTACACACTCTTCTAAATAAAAGCAGGAGCAGGATTTCAGTTGTTGGTAGATGTTAGAGAATCCACACAGAGTCACAGAACAGTAATCCATGGAGAACCAAACTTCATTGTTGCCACAGCTTGTGGAACTGCTGGAAAAGACAAACAGAAGGGAAGAGAAGAGTGAGTGTGCAGCAGTCTCAGTTGGCCAAACCCGACAAAGAGCTTTTATCAGTGTATCAGCATGGCAGCTAAGACTTCTGATTCTGTGGTTCCTGAAAATAAAAATAAATGTTCTGGTTCTGGAAGAAAATCTTCATCATAGTTGAAACTGGAGCAATTACATTCCCAGGAAAGGCAGGAGGAGGGACAGAAAAATGTGTTGTATCTTCTCAGAAATCCCCACAAAGCAGCTGGTCAGATTTAGGATCTGATTTGATGGCTCATGATGTGTTCTTGCAAATTCATTATTTTTATAGTGGGATTGTGCCTGACTCTTCCCAAGCCACATAATCCATTTACTGCACTGACAGACTGAAGTCTGTGTAGCAGTCACTGTTCTTGTTCTCTGGGTCAGGGGTGGTTCCACTCCTGCTTTTGCACTCCTGATTTCTCTGGCTGGTGAGGGCACAGGGCTTGGTGCACTCAGCCTCTTACCCTTGGGCTGCAGAATGGGGATGCACATTGATCATAACAGGGAATATGGTCTTATTGTACTTGGGGTACAGCAAGGGTATCTTGCTGTTCTCAATTATTTAAAGGTTTGATTAATGAAACTCTGATCACCCAAATTCTGGATTAAAAAAAGTTACAGTTTTCGATTCCTGTTATAAAACCTGGAGAGCTGTGTCTGTTGATATCTCACTGAAAGGATAAGAGAAGCTTCCTAGTCATATTTAAACAATAGTTTTGAACTGGCCTTCTGCCTCATGACTGCTCCCAGCTGTCCACAGGTAGGAGGAAAAAAGTTTTTCCATCTTGATGTGAGAAAGGAGATTTTAAGGCAGTGTTTTTCTTGCTGTTCAGAGACTTTTCAGAGTGTTACATTAACCATAGCTAGAAATGAAACACTGGTTGACTGTGCCCCTGCCCGCTTTGCTCCTGTGACCTGTCAGCCAGATGCAGTGAGATAGAATTGCCCCTATAGCCCTGACTCTGGGCCTTGCTGCCTTGGGGAGATGTGTATCTCACAGCTCTCTTACAATATATATGTATAAGAATCAGACTTTCAAAGGCGGTCTTTGTTATCCAGGCTAAAAGGATTAGTTGTGATTCATTTTTTAGAAAATCCTCCCTGTGAAGTCCAGGACAAGTGGGAAGTCCCTAAAGGAGCTGCTGCACACACGTAACTAGGCCAAGGTTCTTGGTGGAGCTCACTCAGACTGAGCTGCTCACTGAGGTCATGCAGAATTTTGGGCAGGATTTCTGTCCCCTCCAGCCACCAAGCCCTCACAGTCACTCGCTTGTTCCCCCACCAGCGGGATTGGAGGGAGAAATGGGAGGGTAAAAGCTGGAAAACTCATGGGTTGAGAGAAAGCCAGTTTAACAGGGAGAGCAAAAACTGCGCATACAAGCAAAGGAAACAAAGGAATTCATTCAGCCTTCCCACCGGCAGGCATGTGTTCTGCACCTCCAGGGTGACAGGACCCCAGCACAGGTAACAGTGACAAATGCCATCACTACAAATGTATCTCCTTCCTCCCTCTTCCCTCTACTTTTTACTATTCATGATGTCATGAGGTCTGGCATATCCCTTGGGTTGGTTTGGGTCACCTGTGTCCCCTCCCAACCTCCCATGTACCCTCAGCCCCTCCCTGAGGTCTGTGAAGGAGGTTAGCTCTACCCCAGCTGAAACCAGTACATCTCTTATTCTGTTTTCTGATACCCAGAAGGATTTCAGCTGGCATCAATACCAGTATATTGTCAAAGGCTGAGTGCTGTGAGAGCTTGATGTTCATCTCAAACAAGAAAATATAACAGGAAAAATGATTTTTATCTTTGTCATGTAAGAGAATGATTTGAACTGGATTTAGAGGATGTGAGAAAGGAAATTGAAACACTTTTCAAGGTGACATTGGAGCTCAGAAGCTCCGCAGGCTTTCTCACCATGTCATTGATGCAGACAGCCCTTGGTGATCCAGGGTCTCTGCAAGGCTTGTGCATCATCTCTGGACATGTTCTGTACAGAGAATATTCTGCAACTGGCAGTGCACTGACCTTCCACTGGTCAGAGTGACAGTCCATGGACAGCACATGTGCCATAGCTGAGATGGGCAAAGAACTGGAACTTAGGACATCGACTTGACCGAAAATCACCTGCTGGTGTAAGGCAGGGCTGTGAGAGGAAACAGCAGGAAATGAGCTGCTGTGGGTGGTACTGGAGTAGTCTGGAGTTTCTAATCGTGCTAGTTGAATTTTCTTGAAGTTTTCTCTCTGTGAATAACTCATTAAAATTTTCAATGTTTAGTTCTTTTCTGTGCTTATGCTTTGTATCTAACACTTATAATCAAAATCTGGTGGACACCTGCATCCAGAGAAAGGGACAATGTCACAGGCTTAGTCTGATGGCTAATTAGAAATAACCTGGCCACAGGATTTCATGAAGTCTACTGAGGCTGAAAGTGGATACTCAGTTTTTTTGTTTATTCAATGTGTTTTCAAATCCATTGCTTCTTATTAGAGATTTCACCCAAAACAGATAACAGAAATCTTAATTAAATTATGTTTTCTGTATGTTCCTATAGATGATTTTACAACTAAGTTGAACTTGCTTAAATTAAACATTTAATGATATTTACAAGTGATTTCCCCCTTTATGAGTGAAATGAAGTTTTTTCATACTTCATGAACTGTGTGCACCTAAACAGGAATATGAGATCTTGGTGCTAAATATGTGTCATTTGTTTGTTTTTTCCATTAGTAGGAAGTCTTAACCCACACTGGATTTCCCAGTACTTCCTTTTGTGGACATAAGGCCTCTGTGTTTATTTGTTAATTTTTTTTGGAGTATGTGATGTGTTCCTGTGAGCCATGGTTATTAATTGACAGATGAGTTACACTATGATGGCACTTAAAATGCACAACGTGTATTTCTGAAAGCAGTCGTTGCTATAGCAACTTTCTAGTAGGTCACTGGCAGTGTTGTGTGAGTGTGTGTGTATGATTTGGCTGTTAATGCAGACTAATACTGGTAGAAAAATGAGAAATAGGAGAGTCAGAAAGAAGGTAGCCCTTCCCCCCTCCCTGTCCTCTCCCCTCCAAACAGTGTAAGAGAATTTTGTGGAGAAAATGCTTACTTAGGATATCGCATGTATTGGCAAGAAACTGGCTATCATCTGCTATAATTAGATGCTTTCTTTTTATTTATGCAAAGATTATTAAAAAAACTCCAAATGGCCTTAATCTGACTCGGCTTTTTCTTCAATATCTTTAGAGTTTGGTTAGGAAAGGAATCCATACTCAGTTGATCTAAAAGTAATGTGTTGTATTTATTGAGCATTAACACTTATTTTTGAAGCACATCTCTAGTATGCACTGGAATTTTGAGAAATTGGGGGCGTTTCCCTCTTTTTGTAAGATCTTTCAGCAAGGTACAATGCATTTCTGTAGCAATTTTGGCCAGTGCAGATCTCCTGGTCCTGTTCTCTCCTGATTGCTCCCATCTCTTCCCTAGCCCTGGTCCTGTGCTCATGCAAACAAGGGATGAGCCAGTTCAGGGAGCTGATCCAAATACAAACAACTGGAAAACATTTTTTAAAATTGCTAGGTGATTTCCTGGATTGTACAAATGGGCAGAAAGCCAAGTGCCAGTACAGCCACAGGAGGGAGGAGCCATGGTGCCTGATGTTCAGGGCAGTGGACATGGATGGTAGTGACTGGCATTCCCAGATATTCATTCAGGTGTTATTTCCCAGTGACTCTGCTTTTGGTTTTGCTCTGAAACTTAGCCAAAAGTGCTGTGCAGAGGACTCCATCCCAAATTCTTTGCATTTGTATTTTTCTCTGAAATAGTTCTCTAATAGTGTCTCCTGGGTTCTTCTTCATTTTTAAATTTTTACTGTTCTGATTAGAGAGTATTCATATATCTCCTTTAAAATGATCAACCTATAGCTAGGCCATTATTTTGAGTCTTGAATTAACACTGCCTTAAGATAATAGAAAATGAATGAGTCACGGGAGCACGTTCTAGATGGTGATAAATGAAAATAATGTAAAGTGTAGGAAGTACTATGACACTGTAATCTAATAGATTTTTCTCAAGTTATAGTGTGGAGTGTTTAATGTGAACTTTGTTCTGTGTTGCCTCTTTTGTTCTACAAAAGCCATGAAGAAGTTGTGCTGCATTTTCAATTGAATCAATATGATAGAATTGCTTTGCTGCCTGCATGGGAGCAGGGAGGGATTATGGCAGGAGGGAAGGAGGACTGGATCTGCTTGCTCCATTCTCTTCTTTTCCAGTGTCCCCTGTGCCTCCATTCACTGGTTTGCTGGGAGTATCCAGGCTGCTGTAGAAAAAAAGGAGTAGGAGCATGTGGTCAGGAGCAGGAGGAAAAAGCAGGAACTGCATTTTAAACTACAGCAACCAATCAGATTGGTTCAATCATTGTATGAAACCTCATCCCAAAACCCTATTGAGAAAGAAAATATCTGTGTCATATTGGTTTGTTGTTGGTTTTTAAAATTATTATTATTCTCTGATACGTAGTCATGTTCTCTGTGTTTTGAGAACTTGATTTGTGGAAGTGCTGATTATTGGTATAACCTGGAAAAAAATTCCTTGATACTTTTAAAGTATTCAAATGATTGCTGAATGCTTTGTTAAATATACTTGTGTATACTGTGTGCTCTGGAAAAGCTTGCTCTAAACTTTGCCTCAAGGGTGAAGGCAATGCTTATAGATTAATGTTTACAATTATTTGAATAATTTGTAGGGAAATGGAGGTAGGACCAGGTACAAGAAAAGTGAAAACTTGTGTCTTCCTTGTATTTTCTGTAAGGATTGCTCCTAGAGGAAATGTTCCCTTAGTTAACTCCTGAGGTTACAATTTTTAGCTAGAATTTGCTCTTGAGAATCTCATGGGAGTTGAGAATCTGTTTAAGGAAATGCTTCAGAATACTCTCACTCTTCCTCTTACAGCCTGACAGTTTCAAATATCAGTTACTGGATGTATTTTCATTTTATGTAACTGTAAGATCCTGAAAATCCTCTGCCTGTCTTTCTGAAGCACAGAAGAGAGTATATGCAAATTCTTCAACGTTTAAAGCTGTGTGGTCTGTTCTCTTCTCTGCAAAAACAAAAGCCAAGGAGTCTTACAGGGGGAAATATTCTCTTGTGTGGATCAGCTGCTGGAATTTCCCGCCTCATGGAGAGCCTCAGCTTCTCTTTTCCAGAGCTTCTGTTAAGTTTCACTCAGTCTTATCAGCACTGCTGAGGGAACTGTGCTTTTTCTATTTCCAGTGTCTTATATTTGATGGTAGAAGACAATTCTCCTCTCTTCTAGGCACGAGGTTTTCTTTTCTTGCCTGTTAATTTTTCTTTTTTTCTTAGTCTGTCATTCCCAGGGAAGAGATTTGTAAGGCTCTGTGTGTAAGCAGAAGGTTGGTACTGTTGGAGACCATCACTGTAGCTTAGCAGAGATTTCTATGAGTAGCAGTTCTTTAGTTCCACATGTTGAAGACTGCTCTGAACGCTGACGTTAACTTCACCACTCTGTCCTGAATGGGGCTTTGACCTTGCAGAGACACAAACCACGCAGATGCCTCTAAACCCCCAGCACATTTCTAAACAAGTTTTGGTTGTATCAGGATAGCCTCAGGATCTCATGTTTTTCCCATTCTTGGGTCCCTCAGAGATGTTGGCTTGTGGCTCTTGAGTTCATCTATTAGCCTGCTACCTGTGAGGTACTCTATATTTCTTCTGGTGATTAATGCTTGGATTCTTTCTTCAATTCACAGTCAAGATTAGCTATTTTTGGGGATCAGGTGGGGAAGAGGTTTGATACCTTATTTATTTTCTGTGGGAGGGTGATGGATATAGGTTGCTGGCAAAGCCCACATTCCAGTTTTCCAGTACCACAGGGTTTCCTCTCTGTTTGGATATCTTTAGCATAATAAAGCACTCTGGCAGTTCATACTGGAATTGTTGATAGCTTCATTACCAACATCATGGAGCAGCCTTCATCTGATGGCAGCCTTTCCAAGGGAGGCAGAATCTTTCTTCTGTCTCTTACGCGGTCTGTTTTGGCTAAGCTTTAGCTAAGCTATTTCATTAGGCTGGAAACTGCTGTGTTAGTCCAGTCAATTGTTTTTATAGATATTTCCCAGATCAAAAAATTCTTCCTTGTCTCAGGCAAAGGACTGCTGTCAGTGTTAACCAGGAGAAAGTATTTTTGGCTAGGTTTTCAAGTTGGGAGTGCAAAAAGGAATGATGCTTCCTCAAACACTCTCACACTAATTCCATTTTTTGTCATCTGCTTGTCAAATAACTCTTCAGAAGTAAAAAGAGGTGTTCCTGTATTTCTATAAGCAATGCAGGATACAGTTATAAAAGAAATCATCAGTGTTTGCAATTTAGAGTATCCACATAAATTAGTGATAGCTTTGAAGTCTGAGTTGTCACCATGCCTTCAAAGTGAAGTGTTTGTATTGAGTCAGGAGGGAAAACACTCAAAGGGGCAGTGAGGAAGATGGTGGGAAATCAGCTGTAATGTGGTCGGTGCAGTTAGCAAAGCACGTTTTGGTGATCCTGCTCAGTGCTGCACTGCAGTAAATCCAAAGTTCACCTTGTCCTTGTGCTCTACACCTCTATTACAGCATGGCCTCAGCACCTTCCCTGGGCTGGGCCAGGCAGGGCACGTGGGCTCTGAGCTTTGTGTCTGATAACAGGACAAAACTGGCTTTGATCAACAGGACAAAAGCAGCTCTGCAGATCCTGGTCCCCCCTCCACTTGTACCAGAACACTGGGCTCAGCCAGTGCCTCCTTTCAAAAATCCCCCTTGAGGTACCTGTCCTTCTTTCAGGCCTGTTGGTGTTTTGCAGAACAGCCAGAAATTGTCAGGAGATGGAAGGCAAACAGCCTGGTTGGATGTGAAGTCCTTGAGAAAGGAAACTGAATTAGATTCTTGGCCAGGTCATGCACCGGTTTCTGTGCTCTTGCCTCTCCTCCTTGTATTTCTGATAATGCTTGTTTGGTTTGTCAGTTTGTCCAGTTTGGAACTGGCCTCCTAACTGGTTCCACAGTGTGATCATCATCTTCCATCTATACACTCATCATTCCTGTACCTGGAATGATGGAAAAGTAGTGGAAGAAATATTGAGGGGTTTTTCAAACATTTTTTTTCCCCAAGAAAGTTTCCCTTTTAATGGGTTTATTGTGCTACACAAGACATTTTTAAATAACAAAGAGCAAGCAATTTTATCCCCCTAGCAAGTCTTCCTAGGGTTTTTGACTAACCAAAATTAATTTCTGAATGATAAAAGCTTCTTTTCAGGATTATTTACTGAGCTAAAATAAATCTTTTTCCCAGGTGCTAATTCATCTTTTCCCTACTGATATTTGCTTTTTGGCCTATTGCAGAACTGTTGCCAGTTGTACATAGTACTTGATAATAACTTAGTTCCTATTTCTTATTATTTCATTGATTTCTATGTTAGGGAGGTCATTAGGAAATAATGGTGGGTAGCCATCCCTATTTTAGCTTATATTTTATTTCTTGAGTCCTTGAATTCTTTTTTCTCCCTCATGTCTCAATCAGGAAAGGCTTAGAGGTACAGGTAATGTATTTTTTAGGTTGGTTGACATTGCTGAGGAAAAGTAGGCAAGCTCCTTGATCACACTGCTTTAGACTGAAATAAAACCACAATCCTCAAGCTCAGTACAGATAGAAAGCAATTCATTGCTGTGAGCTCTGAGGTGTGGGGAGGTATTGCTTGTGGGGCAGAGAGATATGTTACAGGGATGGAGGAAACTAATGTGGGATAAAGCCACTTTCCCTTATGAGTCAATTATTTTAAATGAATGTGAATCTTTATTTTCCAGCTGTGCACCTTCCTAAGTGTTTTGAATCGGTAGTGAGAAGTTAGGCGTGGAATGGTTTTGTTCTGGGAAGTGTTCTTCTGGCAAATCATTATTTCCTTGTTTGCTGCTTGTCCTGTTGCTGTTCACCTCTGTAGTGTTGGGAAAGCCACTGGGCTTTGGAGAATTGTGTTAGCCTGTGGATTTAGGTTTGAATTTTGGTTGCAGCATGAGGTCACCTGGGAAACATGCTTGGCAAGGCTTTTTATTTCTAGCTCCAGCATGGCTGTGTGTGTCCACTGAAAAAATGTGCTTTTCCTCGCAACTTTGTGGTGGTGGTCATGTTGTTTTAACACGGATGAGAAGAAATTTTTTAATGTGTGCTTTTGCGGTGAAGGATTTGACTTTACCATTGCTACAGATCAAAAGCTGTGCCATGTGCACTAATGGAGGATGTACTGTTGGTGAGGTTTGTTCAGCAATGTTGTTAGGTTTCTGTGTGAGGGAGTCTTGGGAAGGTTCTCTTGGCTCAGTGCAGGTGCAGTGCTGAGCACTCACAGCACACGCCCAGGCTCTTGGGGCACTGCCTCCACTTTATGGCTTGCTTGACTTTCACTTTGTTGGCTTCGTGACAGGAGGTGTTGGCCTGGTGGACAGGAAACCAGTCCCAGTGTAGGCTTTGGGAAAGGTTTGATAGAGGTGTTTGTTTGGTGTCACAATGGCTTTGAAAGTGTATGAGTTTTCAGAGGAAAAAATACATGTCATCTGTTTCAAAAGAAGACTAGGCTTGGTTGTACCTTTATAATCTTTGTTGAAGTAAGCCCATAAAGGTTTCAGCCTGTTAATGGGTCTCGTCCACTCCCTTTAGACTGGAGCAATGTCAGCTTAGGATGGATTGGAGCTATTTAGCAGCATGTGGACTCTGGCTTTACTGTTCTTTTAAGTTCTTAAGGCAAAATGCCGTCAATGGGAAACTGGTGACCTGATGTAGTGAGGCTGTGGTAGCACTGATGGTTTGATGGAGGGATGATTTAAACTGTGTAGTTTATAGATGCAGTGTAGTTTGTCTTATAACTAACTCACTGAGTGGTGAAGAAGGGAATACTCCAATGTGTTCTGATGGGGTTTTTTCCATCTGGTCTCCTTGGATTAAGGACCTGCATAGCCTCTCAGTCTTGGGGAACACATAAGAAAATTCCTGGCAGAGGAGAATACTGTTAATTCATTTGCTGGGAGGAGAATTTGAAGCAAATTTTAATGAAGAAGAACCAAGTAGAGTTGCCTGCTTGTTTTACTATTGACAGGGTTTGAGATTGCTCACACCCTTTTCTTTGGTGTCTGGGACATGGTGGGATTTAGGGCTGGGATGTTTTTTTTTCCCCTGAAGGGCTGCAAGTTGTGGATTGGTTCAGAAAGGGGGATTGTTGTCGTACAAGATGTAGGTGGAGGGTGTCTGGTTAGATATCAGGTTGAATTTTGTCAAGAAGTTGTTAAGGTTGGGAAGTAGAGGTTCATTCTGTAATTTTTATATCTATACATAATGACCTTTCTTTGATAACCTTATCTTTTTATGGTCTACCTCTGCTATTTTTTTTTTTTTCCTTGTTCAGTTTTCACAAACTCTTTTTTAGGAGGAGCTTTTCAGGTGTTTATAATTTAGGTTCTCTGGCTAGTGGATATGGGAAGGATATGAAAATTACTCCCTCTCTGTGGTACGTCCATATATGCTGTCAGTAGTCCCACAGAGTGCCAAGAATCAAAAATCAAAAGGTCTGTGCTACCATGACCTCTTTTGAGAAGTCTCTTTTGTGCTAAAGCAAATGGGATTTTTAAAAACATCATTTACAGAGTTACTTGGGCTAAAAATAATTAACAATGGAAGAAAAATATCTTTCTTATATTTCCTGTTAGAATTTATTCCTGCTTAAATGAAAAGCATCAGTGGAACCCCTGTCCACTTAATACTAGTACAAATGCAAAAGTAAAAAGCAAGGGTATTTAGACTGCCTCACTGCAGAGAGATAGAATTATGCTCCTTATAAAATGCTTATTGGATATTTACTAATCCTTTTTTTAAATGCAACATCATTTCTGAGCAGCTTTAAACATGAAATATTTAATAATTTTAAAATATCTGCATACTCTCATGTACAGAGAAAGATGATATTTGAGTGAATAAGGAGCTGTGGTGGAAGTGATGCCAATTGGCTACATCAGGTTGAGAGTTAAGCTGAGCCTCCAGCCTGTTGTTAGACAGACAGTGGTACAGGAATCTGTGGGGTTTTGTCATTGGAGCATTGCTGAATTCCCTGGACTCAGAAAAACTGGTACACCAGGATCTTCCAGTTCCTGAACTGATAGCATTGAAAGATTCTTAGCCTAAAATTTTGTAAGGCTTATCTCTGGAGCAGGTGTGAATGCTGAGGAGAGGCTGTTAGTGCCTCAGTCACTCTGAGATAATGCCCAGAAATCTTTGCCGTTTGAGGGTCTTGCATCGGGACGTCTTTGCAAGGCTGTGGAGGAATTGATGTGTGGCAGTGGAGGAATTGATGGAGCTGCTCCTCCAAAGCTCAGAGTCTGACATGTTGGCTTCCTGAAGGACCAGTTTTCAGTGGTGGGAATACTTTGACAAAGTCCTCAACACCACCTCCTTCCTTTGATGGCGAACTTCCTTGTGTTCTTTTGAGGAGAGTATTAAAGGTGCCTATCAGCAAATCGGTGGAGTATTACACCTTGGAGTGATGCTACATTTTCTTCTACTTGATACATACAAGTCTCTATAGTGACCATTAGATATCCTTTCTCTTAGCAGCTTAGTTAGTATTTTAGAGACCTTATTTTCATCTAGCCTTTGTGCACTTCCCCCCTAAGTTCAAATGAGTACCAGAATCAGTCATTGCCCAGAGTTTTTAATTTATATGACTTAAAAATGCTTGTTTTCTCTTATAATCTGGAAAAAATATTCTGCAGTTCGTTTTGGCTTTTCTACTCAGAGTCCCACATATGAGGAGAAAAGAAGAGACAAAGAGAACAAAAACGCAAACCATTCTGAGAGTTTTTTCCTTTATTCCAGCATTCTGCACATTAGGCTTTGCTTCCTTTTTGTGAAAATTTGTTTTATTGTTGGCAATTTTCCAGATGCAATGAATAATAGAACACCAGATGTCCACTGCTGAGAAAAACTACAGATGAGTAAACACTTTTCTGAGGTAGCATAAAAATCTATTGACAGTGCTTCTGGTGTGCTTGTAGACAGTGTGAGCTCCTGGCCTGCTGTGCTTTGTGCTGCACAGAGATGAATATCTAAAGCCTCTGTGGCCCTCTACATGTCTGACTCTGCCAGGGATTCCTGCCTTCCTCTAGATGTGGATTATTTTCTAGGAATGAGCACTCACTGCAGTGCTTGAGTGTGAATTTAATCACTGGATTTAGTTTTAATTATTGTCACACATGGGTTTGATTGAAGGTGAAAGTCCCAGAAACATTAGAAGAGACAGGGGTGAGAAGGGGTGTGGAGGGTTGGCCTAGTCCCCAGCCTTTCCCTCCAGCAGGCACAGTTTTGGTTGTGCCATGTTTTCAGACGCAAAGCAGGCTGTGTCCCAAAAGCCTTGTCTGGTTTTTCCCAGCTGTTTCAAACTCCTTGGAACAAGCTTTGACCACAGGCTTTGCCTGTTGCACTTGACAAACATGACCCATCTAGTTGGGAAAAGCAAAAGTATTCAGTGGTGGGTAATTCACATTTGATTGAGCGAACTATTGGAGAGCTTCACTAGTCCTTATCTGGTTTGTGTGTGTCTTACCTGGGTTTTCCTTGCTGCAGTAGAACCCATTGCTTGTGTTCCCACTGAGAAAGACTCTCCATTCTCCCTCTCCACTGCCTTTGCAGCAGTTTTTGCACAACTCTCCTGTAGCTTTCCTGTGCACAGGTGTGTTAGAGCCTTCTGGAACACTGGCTTGGCCCACTAAAATCAACTGTGCAAAACTTTGAGAAGCTTTAGGTCATTTTAGTGAGCTGAGTAAGCATCAGCTTAGCAGGATGGTCTTTTGGAGGAAACATTTAATTACCTTGATAACTTTAATTGTCTTGGTAACTCACACTTACACTGTCCCTTTCATTATGCAGTCTTTTGCAAAGTTTTAGGGATTGCTCAGTCTTTTGGAAGTAAAAGTACAGAGAANACAGTCTTTTGCAAAGTTTTAGTGATTGCTCAGTCTTCTGTTTGGAGGATGACTCGACTCCACAGTTTCTACAATAAGCAAAATCTCTTTCAACTTAAAACTTGTTCCAAGGGCTTTTTTGGTGATTCTCAATGGTCTTGCATCATCTTAAAATGACAATTGAGTTCATCTTCTCAAGACTCCTAAATTTTGGAAGTAAAAGTACAGAGAAACAGAAGTCTTCTAGGGTCCATCTATTCATTCTCACAGCTTGAGGACAGTAAAAGTAACTTTGTAGAGCCCTTTTTGTTTTGTGTATTTTATGTTCAGAGCAGGTAGGCATGAGGCTGGTAGGTAGCTGATGTTATCATAATGGACAGATATGAAGGAGCAGGTCGTTAATTTAGACCTTAATCATCCAGATATTGGAGTAGCATTAGAACTCAGTGCCTTAACTCTTAGTCTTGTGCAATCAACCCATAATTATTTGCCCTATGAGTGACGGAGTGCCCGTAGCCCCCGGTGATCTCAGTCACAGTTATGAATGCTCAGTGCTGCAGAAAATCAGGTCAAGTGTCTCATGGAGAGCCTACAGAGGAAGGAGCAGTTATGTCTAAGTCTGTAAGAATAACAAAGGGGAAACAAGCTTGTTTTCATATGCTCAGTCCATCAAATTTACGCTTATTTAAAAAAAAATTATAATTACAAATTGAAATTATAACATTTCTGTTCTTGAGCAAGCCAGATCTACAGGCAATTGTTTTCATGAAGCACTGATGACTATTTTTAGTATTAGCCATCCTAGGCATTAGAAGAAAGCAGCGTACGAGAATATACTTAAAAGCTATTGGACTGAACACTGGAGATCAAACAATTGTCTGAGTGATGCGTGATACTTAAATTAATTGTGCTATTATAGCCACGGTTAAAAGATTGTATCAGCTTTCCTGCGTGATCTTGGTGTTGGTTCCTTGGCACACACCTGCACAGTACAGAAATTAGCTGCTACCTTCTGGAAATGATAGCAGAAGATACAGAAAACCTGATTGGTTTTGGCAGCTCCCACATTTTTAGAGACAGAAAGCTAAGTAAAGAAATGTGGTAGTATGACTCAGATGTTTTTGTCATGTAAAGATTTTATTCTCAGCTCTGGAAGAAGTGATTTGTGTAGCCTTTCAGTGTGAGGTCTTGCATTTGGGATGTCGAAAAGCACAGAATAATATCACATGCTATGCTGTGACACTTCAGATGATTTTTCTGGCTGACTGGGCAGAACCTGTCTAGGCTAAAAGCATTTGGTGAGAGGAAGCAGCAACAGCTGTTTTGCCTGTAGAGTCAGTTCTGCATGTTGGTGCAGCTGAGGATACAACTGCAATTGAAGGCAATTTAACTGGACAGCTGGGGGTCGTCACCAAGTTCTTGATTCCACAGGTATGGGTGAAATGTGTGGTGATACCTGTAAAGAATGGAAGAAAAGAAACTTCAGTCAATGATAATAAACGTCTGCTAAATAGTCCAGTTTTGTACTGGAACAAAGTACAAGTCTCACAGTGTGGTTCTTGGCCATACATATTATTGAGCTTCACGTGGTTCCTGTGTGTCCAGTGCTCCAGTCTGCCCAGGTCCCTCTGAACAGCAGCACAAACATCTGGTGTGTCAAACAGCTCCCCCAGGATCTTGGGGTTGACATTGACGTGCCTTTGCAGGCTGGGAACTGCAGATTGTACTAGAGTGGCTAACATGAACAGCAGGGGCACAATGGAGAGGGCTGTGGGGTACTACTAATAGTATGCCCAGGGTGATTTTGATGACTTTAAGAATTTTTATGCTGAGCTAGCCTATTTGATGCTGATATTTCCTCCTTCTGTCATGGTTTGACTGGATTAGGAATGCTACAGACCCCACGGAGAGCTTGTTGTGCGCCAGAAGTAGTGGGGAACTCACTAGTGCTTAGTGATAATTTTTCTATCACTTGAGCTTTCAGTTTTGGATTTAGTACTTATTAGAAAGTGATAAAGTGAAATATATATTGTGCACAGGATTTCAGTGAAATTATTTTAAAGATGGACTGAATGAGCATTATGCCTTGTTTGGCCTTAAATGATGGTATGTGTGCTTTCAAAATCAGAGCTGGGAGTGGTGATCTAATTTAGCTTTTGATCAAGTGGATGTAGGGTCAACATGAATCAATGTTTCAAGTTCCAAACCTGTAGCAGACTTAAAGCTTATGCTTAAAGAAACATTTAATCCAGAGCAAACAAAAAGTCCTGAGTGATGCAGATCACATCACATTTTTGGTAAATTTGTTACAAGGCTAGTTCCTGATGATTCTGTTTCTGTTTCTGCAGGATTTAGAATTCACATTTGCAGTTTCTAGATACTGTTTTCACTTTGCAGATGGGTAGCTAGGCAGGAAGGGTTTCCGTGGTGTGCCCAAGACTTGGATAAAGCAGTGAGGGCGAGAATTGATCTGCCTGCATCTGACCCTCTTTCCTCTCTCACCTGGTTGATGGAAGCTCTGCCTGGATGTACAGTGCAGGATTGTTGTTTGTGCTGATGCTTTTTCCTAGCGGTCAAATGCAGTTTTTGGACAAGAATATTGAGGCGACAAATCTTGTCTCTAAACTCGAAAAACTAGAGTTTTCCATGTCTTGTTTTCTGCTGCTGTGCAGGGGCATGACACACCATCATATACTCCAGCAGGAAGCACCGAGGGAGAGAGCAGAGTCATTAGAAATGGGAAATGAAGGAGGGGGGTAAAGGCATTACCAGTTAATTGTAGAAGACATTGTTTCATTAGTGTGAGCCATTGTTTGAGTATATTTTGCACTTGGATGGGATGAGGTGACTTGGTCAACAAGGAAAGGATTTTGTATTAGCAGTCAGCCTAATGCCTGTTACTTTTTGATTTGGGTATCTTCTAGGCAATGGAATTAATAATGTAGTAACTGCTAGATGTAGTTGGTTTTCTTTGTTATTTAAGTTTTGGGTTCAGCTTTAGAAGATGTAGTCACCTAGTCCATAATAGAGTTAATTGAACTTGATTTGATTTTGTTGCTATCAGAGGATTGCTTGGAAGGACTCTTGTCAGGATGTTGCCAGTCTTTTAATTTGTTTGGGTTTTGGCTAAAATGGGTGGATTACTTCAGCACTGGAGAGGCAAACAACCTAAGGACTGCAAAAAGTGTGGGTAGTTTTGTGTGTTAGTAAAAACAACAGGAAATATTGATGGAATGTGTGTATTGGGTTCATTGTTGTAAAATCCTAGAGTCTTTTTTAAACTGAGCTCTTTATGAAATAGTTATTGAATAAACACTATAATAAACCAAACAATCTACGAGAAAATATGTTTTTTGCAAAGGCAGTTTTATATCACGGTCATTTTCTGTCCTGATTATTGTGCATGCTTGGAAAACAGGCAAAAAAGGGAAACATTTACTTGTTTCCCATGGTATGTTTGAACTAAATGGTGTCATCTACTGCCTGCTTTATATTCCTCTATAGGTAGTTTTATCTGGACCAGCATAAATTTGTGTCATCTTAAAATATAGAGGTGCAGGTTCGAAAAGCTGCAGAGGTACAAAGGTCATTATAATTGGGACTGAATGAAAACATCTGACTTTTTTTTCTAAACTAAAATAGAAGCAGTTGACTGTGTGTTAAAGGACTGTGTTGTGTTTATTATAGTTTAAATGACCCCAAATGCCAAAGTATGAAGTATTCCTGCCCCTGTTCTGTTCTCCAGGAAAACTGACAAAATGATTATGTGTCTCAAGCTTTCAAGACTTTTTTATCAATGACTTTGTTCTCAGGCAAAAGGAGAGAAAGAGGGAGAGTTTGATTTTCCTGGTTATGAGAACATCATCTTTCAGAAACAGGTATTTCTCCTATTAAAACCAGACAAACACAAAGGTTCATATTTGTGTAGTCCATAAAGATCAGTGAATTCGGTTGTAAACAGTTCTTGTATTTTGTCACACACTGGTTGTATTAATAGAAGAGTGTAGAGGGATAACTTTGTCATCTTCTGATGGTCCAGTCTGAACTTTACCACAGAGGGGTGGTTTCTTCCAGCCCTGTTTTGCAGTTTCCTGTTTAGCATAAGGACAAGGAGAAAACAGCACAGGCCCTTGCAGTTCCGTGGTGTCAGGTTTTCTGCCTTTAGCACTGCGGGTCCAGCTGCCGTGGTCCTCTCTTCTGCTTCTGGCTCTTTATACCCTTCACTCCATATGTCTAAGTCAGGACTTGGCTTTTTAAATAAGCTATCTCTGAGCAAGTCTCCTTTTCATTGTGTGTGAGAGCACTTCCCTAGAGCAGCTGAATGCTGCTGATTACTACATCTGAGCATGCACAGCCAACAGTTGGGAAGGGTGATTAGATTAAAAAGGAAAATTCAAAAAAGAAATCCCACATAGCAGTTGTGCTGGATGCCTTAAATGTCTGTGGAAGATACCTCACATGGAGCACACATAAATTTCCTTCATCTTCTTTAGAAAGCTCTTCTGGAAAGTAAGATTGCAATGAATCCTGTGAGAGTTAGATAATCTGGAGACCTGAGGTCTTGGACCTTTGAAGTCCAGCTAGCATAAGCGTGTATGTGTGTGTGTGTGTGTGTGTGTGTATGTGCTTGTGTGAGTACAAAAAAGTACTTTTTTTCTTCAGTCTTGTTCCAGTTGTAGTGAACTTCTCCATTTCAGAGATATGAACATTGCCTGTATTTTTTCATATAGGAAGTCAACTCAGAACTTAATTTGATCTAATGCTGTGTTTCTTTATGATAAATTCTTACCAATGTCTGAAGTGGTTGCTTTATGTTGTCGACTGGACTAGTCATTGCTGTTAGGAGCAATCACATCCTTTGAAACACAGTAACGAGCAGCATCTCTAATGAATAAATGCTTATGGAAATAGCACAAAGAGCATATGTGACATTTGTGTTCAAGGAGGACTAACTTCTGTCTAATAGTGAAACTGAAGAACTTTTACACCAGCCTGGTGTATTGGCCTCTTTAAAGCATTAATACTGGAGTGCTGGTTTTAGCTCCAAACAAGCTTTTGTTTGTTAACATATGTTTTGCAACAAAATGGCTTGCTAATTATATGGTATTTAAAAATGTAAATTTCATGATAAGGCACTGTAAGTAAAACTGTTGGTAGCACAAAGTAGTAAGTACTGGAAGAACTAGTTGTATGCAATTGTGAGTCTAACTGGAACTGTAATATGAAGAGGCAAAAAAGTCTGTTCATTCTGTACAGTTTGGTAGATAAACACTGATGTATGTGGAGTAGGATGAAAATTATACTTTTATCTGCTGTACTTTTCTGTTTAGAAGGGTGCACTTCCATTTAGATCCTCCATTTGGTGCAGGTTACATTACCTCTTCCTGGCTGGATTTTCCTCCTGCCTTGTGCAAAGCTACTAGAGCACAGGAAAAAAAAATGCCTATCAAGAGGAAATTAAGTATTTAAATAAGAGTTTGAACATATCCCATGTTTTAAAAACACACAGTTGAGTCCTTGGTATTCCTTGCCATTGCTGAACTGAAGTACTCAAGACATTACCCCAGGACCTTAAAAGGGGAGACTGGAACAAATCTACTTATTTTCTCCAGAACTTGCATTTTCTGGAAGACTAGGATGGCAGTTCTGTATTTTATTACAGTGAAGATTATTGAATCTGTCACATTGTGCCATTATTTAATGGTGAAGTCACATCTGCTGCCATTAGTCAACTCTTTGGTTATTCTTTTGGGTGGAGAAATGTTACTAGTGGGTGTAGTGACACGACAGATGCAGTGTACTTTATTATTTAAACTTACAACTTCAGTTTCATTAAGTTAAAACACCTTCTGCTGCAGTTAGACCCTTGCACAGCTTCCGATTATTCTGTGAAATTCAGTCACACAAAGCTGTGAGTCAGAAGGTCTGATTAAATAGGTGTAGTGCCATTTAAACACACATACATGTGGTAAACAAGTACAGGAGGTAATGAAGAACATTTTTTTTAAATTTTTATTTAATTGCACAAAGTTATGTAAACAGAAATATGAAAACTGAATGCAAGAATATGATTAAGCTGTTTCGGGGTCATCCATTCTAAATTTCTTGTGATTTAATAGTGATGCTACTTCAAAATTGACCTTTTTTGTTGACAGCATATTTTATTCAATCTATTACTGTTTTGGAGTTACATCTAAATTTTTTTTCTTTCTCTTACAGACTGGACTTTGACATTCTTTTCATGAAAGACGTTTCCAAGTAGTTGTCTTATAATAACTTTCAGAAGAAGTTCTATGTAGCTCTTACTTCCCAGAGTGCTGCAAAAATGATTACTTCAGATTTGCCAGTACTACAGTGAGTATACACTTTTCTCTACATTTGAAATCTTGGCTTTTAAAAAGGTTGAAGTAAACAGAGAGGTGATTGTGAGGATAAAGCACAAGCTTGAAAAAAGTGCGTGTTGGTGTGACTGTTCCAGGCCTTCCTGTGTTTTCATGTGCTGAAAAATGGTGTAAAGAAACTGCAAAATACTTAATCTAAAAAATGCTTCTCTCTATGTCTTTAACTTTGCTGTGCAAAGCAAAACAAAGTCTTTGGTACTTTTATGTATCTGAATGTTGTGAGATTTCAGCAGTGTGTATTGGTTTTGGTCGCAATTGACTATATCGTGTGTTCCAGTTGTGAACTTTGTCACACCGTATTGTATATTCCAGTTGTGTACTTTCTTACAATGAGCTGAATTTATTGTGCAAAAAGCCTTTGCCTGCTGCAGTTGGAGATAGCAAGTGGCATGACCATGTTTTGGTCCTGCTGGGAAATAGGAGTGGCTAATGCACATGGGAACATAGCTGTGCTTGGATAAAGAGCTACTGGGAAGAACAGAGTGTGAGTCTATAATAGCAGGAGCTGGAGAGTAAATCAAATAGAGTTAAGAAGGAATTTTAGAGACTGGAACCTGCTCCTCTCTTCACAGGGCAGAGAGAAAACACAGAGTGAAGAAGTTCATGGGGTAAGGTAATGACAGGGAAGTAACAACAGACCAAATGGGCTTGGCTTGGAGAAAATTTATTTATTGCTAATTAAAAAGGATTTGGATGATGGTGAGAAACAAAGACAAAACCTACCAGGTGTTCCTTCTACCCCTTCTCTTACCACAGTTCACATTCAACCTTTCATCCCACCAATGCCCTCATGGCCCCAGTGTGAGTGCCCAGCCCACTCCAGTTCGGGCTCCTCGCACAGAGCCTCCTGTTCCTTCACAGGGCCCTTCATCCCCTCACAGAGCCTCCCTTTTCCCTCCCAGGGCTCTTCATCCTCTCCCAGGGCTCTTCATCCTCTCCCAGAGCCCTTCACCCCCTCACATAGTCCCCCCTTCCCCTCCCAGGGCCCTTCATNCAGAGTTCTCTCCTGCTGCCAAGTGCCAGGCACCTGTACCAGGTACATTTGGTAACTATCTAATGTTAATTTATTTTTGCTTAGAATGCTTTCTAGGCCTTTTTTTCTTTTGTTGTTGGGTTTTCTTACCAACAGGGTAAGAAAAGGGTGTGTGAATGGAATATCACAGAGTTTAACCTCAGTTTATCAGGGTTGAGTGCTGTTCCAAGCTAATATTTCACATACTATTATTTAAGAAGCTGAATGGTTGGCCAGTTGGAACAAAATTTGTCTGACCTTAATAATAGCATTCTTTGCATTACAGTTTTCTCTTGTGTTTTTAAAACCTCTTTTAAAAAATTTAGTTGTGGGTGAGTACAGGCTAAAGCTGGGGATGACCTTGATGGGCAGCACTGAGGGGGAGTGTCAGCCTGAGGGAGTTCTTGTTAGCTTAGGGATTAGTTGTGGAAGAACATTTTCTTGGTTCGTATTTCCTGGTTTTGCCACATTCAAGAAGTGAGAGAATGTTTGTGAAATATGCCAAGAACAAAATGCTAGGAGAATCTGTGATGGTAGTGGTAGGAAAAGGATATTTACATTCCCACTTCAAGAACCCAGATGGACTTAAAAAGTGAATGGAATATCACAGAGTTTAAGGTTAAAAAGTGCTAAATATTAGTGGATTTGGTAACTCTACACACCAGCTGAAAAACCTGAGGGACGTTAAATATACTGGCCTATTCTTTAGTCAGAGCCACTGATACTAAGCAAATCAAGGAGTGAAAGAAAACATGAATGTTGTTTTCTCTGGTAAAGTTGGGAATAATTTAATGCTACTCTGTGAATTGTTGGTGAGATATCATCTTCAACAACACATGTAGTTTTGATTGCTTATGAACAAGAGGAGGTCTTTAATTTTACAAAGAACTTAGCGTGATTTGTACATAAAGGTGTTGGGCCTCTCCTGAGGGCTCAGAACTTTGTCTAGTGTGGATGAAGTATCAAAGAAAGTGATAAATTCTAATTCACAAGGTCTCAGTCAGGCTTTCATCAGGAAGAGTGCTAGCTAAGGGTGAGGAAACCTGAAATGATTTTTGGGCTAGGGGGTATTAGCTTCACACATTTACAGACACAGTCCAGTTCCACACCGAAAGCCAAGGTTTCCTTTTTAGCTCTTAAATGAATTATTTGAAGGATTATGATAATCTCTCATTTCTATGCTTAATTTCTACTTCTTTTTTATAATATTTCATAATCTTTTGGCTACTCTCTTTAAGCAAGCAATCCTAAAGCCAATTTGATATGTTAATATAGGTTGCTTAGGACCATATCATATATTCCCTCTCAAATATTTTGTTGAGGGAACATTAAAGGAGAATCTTTAACCTTTCTAGATTCATAGCAGTGGCTTCAGAACACGATGAAGACAGGATTTTACTTATTGGTGTTTCAGATGTTTGTAGAAAACATGTGGTGTATTTGATGTGTGTGATGGACAGGTATGAATCTTCTCTCAATGACATGACTCATGTTTGCTCTGTAGATTTTGAAGATCAACCATGAGAACTGATTCAGCCATGATTCATGGGCCTGTGCATTTAGCCATTTTTCTTCATGAATGCTTTTTTTCACAAGGCTGAATCTGGTGATAGCAATTACTGAATTTATGTCTGCCAGAATGTTGAGCCCCTCAGCAACAGTGATAAAAGCTTATAGAAGTGTTTTGGTGTCTTTTTTTTACAAAACCTGATACATAAACACAGGGTTTTGCTTTGGTATGTTTTTAAAGGGGCATGGTATATAAACTCTACAGCTAGGGCTTTGTGGAATAGTAGAAGAGAGGTAAATTAATTTTTATTTGTTTTACAGAGATGTGAAATTTACTGTGTTAATGGAAAAATGTTTTTCAGAAGCATGATGTGGTAAAGGGCTGCCCAGGAGTCTGTTAATTCTTTATTAATATGGATAGTTTCAAAGATTAGTAATTATAACTCTGGAATAATATCTGGAATTTTTAGAAGGGATCCTGGAGTTGCTGCCACCTTTCTAGGATGCTTTAGTCACCACAGAAACCAGAAAGCAGCAAAGCAGAGTATACCTGAGCCCCGAAAAGGGGTTATCACTTGTCACCTTTGCTCTGCTCACCCCAGTCTTGCAGGTCCCCCCCAGCTCTGTCAAATTCTCTCATGTCCCTGTCATTTCAAAGGAGACTTCAGAGAGGAAAGGTTTAGCTTTAGGCACTTCTGTCTCTGCTTAGATGAGGCAGGTTTCCTTAGGCCTAGATTATCTTCCTTCACAACAGCTTCAGGAAGGATAAAATATGACTAAGCCAAAGTTTCCCCCTCAGGTGCCTAATCACACACACATGGAATGAGGATAGGATAATTCTGGTCTATTAAGATATGGATAACTGCCACCAGATAAATTACTTCTTAGCAGTTCTGCAAGATGTGTAGGGAACGAGGGAGATGGATGCTGGCCAGCTGCTTCTCTCACTGAGTGTTACAAACTGACAGAACTGCAGGCAGTTAGGAGATGCTGTACTGCTGCTCTGAGTTCAGAAATAAGAGGAAAAGGGGCGTGTGTGTGTACCCAGAGCAACTGCAAGGCTGGGACAGAAGCAGGAGGCACTACCTCCCAAACTGAAAGGGCTCACAGCCACACTGGAAGGGCCTTTTTGTGTAGTAGTTGGATGAATCAAACACAATTCCTTGCTGCTTGTTGAGATGTTCATTTTAATATGAAACCTGTTAAAGACTGGAGGTTGTCCTTAATCCTGTCTCCCTGCTCCAAATAATGTGAGGATTAAAGGGAACCTAGTTTTTGATATTTTCTCCTTGCTCCTTATGTATATTCTTTGCTGGAGAGAAGTTTCCTTTGTTCCTCTCACATGTTGTTAGGGTGAGATTTATTTTGTTTCGTTTTAAACATTTATATTCGAGCTGGTTGTCTTGATCACCTTATCATCAATGGAAAGAAAACAAAATTTATATATAAGACTTAAACTGTCTGACCCGTTTTGGACACTGACCTTAGTGTGAGGTATCTTGTGCATTAAGTTTTTCTGCATTGCATATGTCTCTAATTTAGGTTAAATTAATCTCACCCTTAGTACTAATTTATTGAGCTTTTTCCAAAAAGGGAAACAACCAAAGAGGCTTCCAGCAAATCAGAGAAGTTTTACCAGAAGAATATTTAAGAGAATCAGGTTTAAGGCAACAGTCTATTTAAGGCAAAGAATAGAAGGTCATTAATAACTTAACTGTTCCTTTCATATGCAGTATTTGGAAAGATTTGAAATTTCCAGAACTAAATAGACAAATTTATCTGAAGGTTTTGCTAGACCAGACTGAGGCTGTATAGGAAAGTCAAATTCTCTGTGGAGTAGATGCATGTGAAGTAGCAGTAGAGTTTAATTTATTTATATAGCTCTGGTGTTTCAAGGGGAGGGTTTGAGCTGTTTGCCTAGGAGGATTGCTGGATCTGTTTTTAATAGAGGGAAATTGTTATCCTGATGATCCTGGGGGGTGCAGGTTTATAAGCTAGCAAAGCACAGCGTTTCCCCAGGAATGGGGGTGTTGTTTAGATAGACACATCGTGCCTGAAACTTTTCCAGTAAGGATCTGAGCAGATCAGAGAGGAAAGCTTTGGGGTTTTTTTTAGACAGAGCAAGAGAGAATGGTTTTAATTTCTCTCCAACAACAGGAGGGAGCAAATATTTTTATGGGGTTCCTTATTTCTGTATTCAAAATCTATTAAAATTGCCATTGTGAACCAATGTGCATTTTTGTCAAATTGACTTGCAGTGTGATGAGATATTTGAGTAAAGGCAGGGTACATCCATCTGCATGAGCATGTTTTCAGCTGTATTTACTGCATTGATTTTCTCTGCTGTGGCCCTAATCTACCAAACAATTTTGAACTCCCTTTGGAGTATCTTTTGTTTGATTTGGGGCTTTTTACATTTTTGGGTGTTTTTCCAAATTCATAACTTCATGATAAGTTTTAAAAATTTCATATTTTATTAAGTGAAAAAGCTACTTTTTAATTGCATCACAACAAAGCTGCATTTTCAATATTTTGTAGAGGTACTGCATTACAAGCATGTGATTTGTGAACTCAGATGCACTTGAATAGTGGTTTTTCATCTAGGGTGCCTGATTTTCTGGAGTGTGTAGAGTATTTAGACATAATCCACTGAAGTTACTTTCAGTAAAAGAGATTCATATATGTTCTTCTGCATTCTGGCTTTTGTAAAATATTCTGTGGACCACTTGGTGTTTTTGTGCTTGTAGATAGGAAAAGGTTGGAAAACAATGTCTTAATATTAGAAATTCATCCTAGTTCTGCAGAATTGAGTGAGAGCAGATCTAGACAATACAGTAATTTCAGCAGAGTATGAGAACATTCCCAGTTCTGATACAATGGTATTTATGCATTATTAAATAGCTTTCTTGGTGATAAAACAAATTTGTGAAGTATTCCTGATCTATAGAGCAAAATACAAAATAACCCCCAGACAACTTGGAAGATTTGTATAGATCTTGACCTGCTGGAGCTTCCCAGTTTCTCTAGAAGAGATCACTAATGCTTCCATTGATGTTTGAGGCTCTATAAAATATGGAATAGGTCTGGTTTTCACCTTCCCTTTGCACAGGTCGTACAGCACTTTAACTCCTTTCACTTCAAGGAAATGAATTTGGATTTTAAAAAACCTATGATTATACTTGACCATCCTTGTCCTATCATTTACATTATTAGTTGTAAATGAAAATTTATAGAGATCTTGTGCACTGTTGGTCTTGCACAGTAGAAATAAAGCCCATCAGTAACAGGTATGATTTTGCATGTGAGCTGCTCTTGGGCAAAATCTAATGCCCCTAAAGATCAATTACAACCTGAGTTTCTTCAAGCAGCCATGTCTATTTGGAAGGCAGAGAAGTACCTGTGCCTTTGGCTGGGAGGGGTGGTGAAAACTGAGGGAATTTTTTCTTTCTTATCATGATCTTAAATCTGAAATGGCAGCAAATGAGAAATTGTTGTTTGGGCTTCTCTGCTAACAGGAGCTGAGCAGTGTCAAAGCCTTTCCATTGTACAAGTGAAAATATTTTTCTAACTGCAAAAATTCTAAATGTCTTCAGATCAAAGGGAGTTTTTGGGTTTGGGCCTCACAGTCAGCATGAATCCTCTTTATTAATAGCTGCCCTTGTCTTGGGGTGTGACTGAGAGCGTGGTGTGAGCTGTGTGGAACCTTGTGTAACTGTGCTAATGATGAGACAGCTGGATTGGACTCGACATTGCCCCGGGGCCTTGAGAGCAGCTCAGAAGAAGCTACAAAGAGTGAAAGGAAGTTCTTGGTAGTTAATGCATTGTGAGATGGATGAATTGAGCATGTGCTGGTTGATATAGCCAGTTTTGAAGTATAACATATTTTCATATGAAAATTAATTTAAAGAATTTCAGTCAATAAAATGACATTGCAGCCAATGAAAAGGGAAGGCCTTTTGTCAGGGCTGACAATGCTCAGTTCCTTGGTTTGCAGAATGACCCGGGAAAGCCTTTTAATGCTGATTTTTTTGTTGTTGTTTATTTGTTTTCTGGCTCAGGACTAGGTGTTTAATTGGTCATTACAGACTACTTGTTGATTTCAAATCATTTGAATTTATCTGATGTTTTTCCCCCCTAGGGATTCTACAAACGAAACTACTGCACATTCAGATGCTGGCAGTGAGCTTGAAGAAGCAGAAGTCAAAGGAAAAAGAAAAAGGGGCCGTCCCGGCAGGCCTCCAGTATGTGTAATTTATTTTTGTTTTGTTATGCATCTGTTTAATTTATTTTTGTTTTGTTATGTGTCTATTTATAATTGACTGCAGACTCTTTTTCATCTGATCATCTCGTGGTCACATAAATAGGCTTTTAATGAGTCCTATGTCAGACTTTAGGAAGACTTGTAGTATGAAATATTTATCAAATTGATGTGCAAACAATGTTTGGAGTGTTTAAAAAAGGATATAAAAATGATCTCATAATAGCTATTAATTTTTCTTTTGCTAGCTGCTTTCATGAGCAATACACTTTTGTTGTTATTATCATTACAACATTCTTCCAGATATGAGAATAACCTCAGTAAGTACAACCACTTTCTTCTTGAAAGTTGTAATGGACTTTAAGTGACAAATGACATTTGAGCCATCCTTTTATTACTGATAATCTCTTAATGTGAAAGGAAGAACTGCAGCATGATATTTACTAGACTCCTGAGAAAATCTGTTAACACATTTAAAAGCCATTTGATTGACATACACTGCATTCTACTTGTGTATCCTCTGGCATAGTGCAGCAGGATATTGTTGTCTTTGTCTCTGCTGGCCTATCAGTACAAACATACAGAAACAGTTCTCTATTACACAGGGTATTAGGGAGGCTCTTTTATTTTCATTTGTTTTATAAAATAGCCAGTTTATTGGAAAATAAAGGAAAAGTTCTGTGTGTCATGTTGTCCTTCATCTTGGTTCTTGAAGATGATCAGATCGTTTAGTGCTCTTGGCTGTATATCTTGAAGTACACGGTGTGGAGTAAGACTTGGTGGGAACTTTTGTGTTTGTTATTAATGACTTTGATTCACCTCTTAATGTTACTCTGTGAATAAACTCGTAATATGAATGTGCCATATGTCTATGTAGCACTAGTAGATGGAGAAGATTTTTCTTTTAACTCTGAGGACTTTGATCCTAAGGCTTATCTCAAACCATGGGCTTGGTGAAGCTGTAAGAATGGACAGATCCATGTGTTCCTCTCAGGCATGCTGGCCAAGCTGGAGCAAATTCCTCTTTACTGTTGGTTTTCAATTTGCATCACAGTCTCTGGACTTAGGGTGCCAACATTTTAAATCCTGGTCTTTTCTGGGCATGTTGTCTTCCTTTTTGAAAGCTTTTGAACACTTTCCTATGATGCATATATTCTTCATCAGATAAATGGATTTGCTCATGAACATGAAGCCTCTTCAGAGCAAGTCTTAAATAAGTGTTTAAAGAGAGCAGCTTATCTGTTTACATAGCTTGTAAGCAAAGGATAAAAAGAAGAATTATCTTAGGAATATTTCATTAGCAAATCTATGGGATTCTGTAGCTCTAATAAAAAAAAGCAGGCTGGTGGAACCTGTTGCTAACCCTGAATGTTGTTACAATATAGGAATTCAAGTTATAGCAACACTAGGGGTATTTTGTACCCAGCCACATTCACTGGAAGGGAAAGGTGAATGTTACAAAAAGCATTTCTCATTCTTCTGCTTCAGTTTATTAGTAGCTCCTATGGGAACATTTGCTGAAGCACTCTGCTGGTCCTGTTATCAGGTTTCTACAGGAGGAACTGCTCATTTTGCTTAGAACAACTCCAGACTCACTAGGTGTGTGTGATTGTCAAGTGAGGAATGTGCAGAGGAAGCAGCCATTGCTTTATTCACGAAGTGATGGGTTGTGAGCTGACTGCTGCTGCTAAGGAGCAAGGCCTTAGGGTTACCAGGGGGATTCTGTGGAAGCTTCATCTTAATGCTTAAGAGGAGTCAAAAACCCCAAATCCAGTCTTAAAACTTGGAGGAAGAAAATAGAGAATGGAACAAATACATTGTACTTTATAAAACTGTACTTTGTCAAAATTTGGAAGACTTTGTTCTATTCTACTTTCTCTCTCCCTTTTGACCTCCATCCCAAAATCTCAAGTAAATGTATGTTAGGGCTGGAAGAGTTTCAGAGAGGAAAAACAATATGGTCGTTTATGGAATGGGACTCAGCAGATCTCATTGCAACCTCCTAGTCAGAGTGGGGTCAGCTTTGGGATCAGACCACATTGCTCATGGCTTTTCCAGTTTGATTTTGAAAACTACCAAGACTGGAGACTGCACAGCCTCTCTTAGGTGCGTGTTCCATTTTGCTTCATGATAAATTTCTCCCTTGGTTCTTCAACAACCAAAAAAAAAACCAAAAAAACCCAAAAAACCTCAAAAGCAAAAAGTCACTCAGTGACTAATGTCTAGAGGAGAAATGCAAAAACCATGGAAAGGCTAATCTAAGCAATTGAATTTACAGCAGTATTTGATGTTAAAAGCCAGGGATTTGCTAATTGTATTGCTTTAGCAAACCACATTGCTAACCCAGCCACTTCCCTCAGGTGAACTGGCTGGTTCTTACAGGAGGAGCAGCTCTGACATTTTTCCCCCCAGCTCTTCACTACTGTGGTTTGTGTTTCCTTCACAGGTACCACCTACCTTTACAGTCAGATGTGAAACAGATTAAAAGGTTTAGTTAAGTTCAGAAATGTTTTTCTCAACTGAGATTTAGCTTAGATGATTTTCATTTCTGTTATAGACCAGAAGAATGGTAGCCCAAAGGCTCTTCTGATTTCTGTGGCTGGAAGTTTTTTCTAACTAAAATATTATGGTCTAATAAGATTTAATCCCTTCCTACAAATGCTGATTTGCTGGTGTCCTTAGGCCATCACAGCTACAGTAGCACATCTGCCATTAACATACTGACCTCTTTTGGAAAGGGACTTTGCTTTTGTGCTGCTTGATCCTGTTACAGAGCTGCAAAGAATATATTCCATTAAATATATGTATGTATTTTAAACAGGTTTCTGCTGAGTGTCACAGAATGGACTTGACCTTTTATCAGAAAGATATACTACAACAAGAGGATTTCCCAGATTGCCTTTCAAAGAAAGACATTCTCTGCAGATTTGAGACCTTTGTAAGAAGATGATGCTGATTTGAAAAACTGCCTTTTGTAACAAACAGCTCTTCAGTTCATAGAGAACTGTTATGCTTTGGGGGTACCTTCCTTTCTAAAAGGCTTAGAAGTAGTTGATCCTTGATATCCTTTCAATCCAAGTCATTCCATTCTAAAACACTGCTTTTCAAGTAGCCCCTTCACTTCTATACACTGTTCTAATGAGTAATTGACTGAGTAGGCTAAACAATCAATTTGCAAATAGATAAGTGCCTTGGTCTTGCAGAGTAGCTCTCAGAACCTAACCTGACTGTCCTGAATTCCCCAGGTCTTGCAGGGGAGTGAGTTCAGCAGGAGCTGCACCAAGTCCTGCTCTAGTGGCTGGGGCTGGCTATTGGCCATGTACCCTTCCAAGCACTGAGTCTTGTAGAGCAGATGCCCAGGGAGTGACTGGCCAAGAGCTGAGTCTGTCCAGCCAGTGGGATATTGTGGTGCACATGCTTGTGACAATGTATGTGGGGATACCATCTGGGTGTGTATTTAATGAATTCTGGGAGGATCTATTTAAGGAATAACTTCTAACAGTCCTCTCCTTGAAGTTCCTGAGTGATACTGGCCAAATTTCCCTCTCTGCTGCATTACTGAAATGCATGGGTATGGATGTGCTCTCCTGTTCTGCATAGGGGATCTGAAAGCTCAGGGGCTTATGATGCAGTGCAGTATTCACATCAGTGAGCCCAGGCTCAGATCAGTTATTTTCCCATCCTTTTTTGTCTCCTCTTTTGGATCAACAATCTGTTCAGCATTGTTGGCATACTTTATTTTAAGCTACCTGGCCTTACCTTCCCAAGAGCTCAGAATAGCTTGGTTTAAACCTCAGCTGCTGGAGGTTGAGGCAGTGAGAGAGATTCCTGGCTGTGTTTCAGATTTGAAGTAGGAGTAGACAGATTTAATCTTTAATTCAGAGGACAGGGAGAAACATCAGTTTGTCTGTTCCAGAGGTGGCAATTTGGAGATCTCTGCTGGTTTCTCTCTCATCCCATACTCAGAGCCACAGCAGATCTTTCTCCAATTAAAGTAAGATGAAACAAGGCACTTCTGATGCTTTTGTCCCCAGCAAAGCCTGAACAATTTTGTTTTCAGGTCCTTTTGTAGTTTTTGGTATGGAGGAGACAGACCACAATGCCTTTGCACTCATATGGGAGATTTTAATGTTGCAGCAGATTCCTGGCCTTATTTAATCTTGCAGTATAGATGTTAGATACAGCAGGGGATTGAGTTTTGCTTCTAGTTCCAAGTCATACGTGTCCTGATTAATAACAGGGAGGAATCCTCTTAGAAGAATTTCTTTTCACAGCAGTGGAGGTTTGTGGTTGGTGTGATTTGCATCAGTCTCCTGTTTCAGCTTGCCTGCCTCATGGTTTAGGTCAGTCCCTTACAACTGAAGGAAGTCTGTAGTTCAGTAGAAATGCAGTGCATCTGTAGCATCTTTGTGAAGACTTTTCTATCCTGTTACCTGTATCGTTAGATGTTTTCCTTTTAAGCTTTCGATGGGATGGTTCTTGTATTTTTGGCAATCTAATCTATTATTCATTTTTCTGTGGAAATAGTCTTTTTTTGGTGCTAAATGCCTCATCTAGAAGAATTGAAATTATTCAAGCATTTATAGCATACTCTCTTGATTCTTTAAGATGACTTTTAGAACTCTTGGTAGATTTTTAAATAAGGGTGAAAAATAGCACCACCACTCCCCAGGCAGCACTGCCTCTGCTTTTTTTGTCCTAAACTGCATGTGCTGCAGCTGAAGCAGCTCTGGATGCACTGAGTGGGAGAGGACCTGCACCTGTCTTTATTTGCAGCATGAGACTTTTCACATCAAGGGAACATCTTGTTTGTTTCTATGACCAAAACAGTCCACAGGACTGTTGGAATCCAAGAACCTTCTCCTTAGATAACCATGATGATGGTATGAAATCTGTCATGGTCTTGTTTTAATCAGGATTAATTCATGAAGACCTTAGGCATTACCATTTTTCCACTTAATACAAGCTTATAATACAGGGCCTTTTGAGGGGCTGGAGCCCTGGAGAGGCCAGTTCTTCAGTCTTACTCAGGAGGAGGTTAAAAAGCTTCTTCCACCTTCCCTGGGAAATGGGATATTTATTCCTCTAAATGAGTCATGGTGTGAATGCACAGGTCATTGTTTTCAGGTGCTGTGTTAGGCAGAGTTACTGACTCTAGGACTTTTACTGCCTTTGTTTCTTCATGAAGTGCATCACATCAACTTGGAGAATGTTAATGGAAAATGTCAAGCCACATTCACTTTTTTTTGGTAGCGTATGAATTAATTTTCAGTGTATTACTTGATTTTGCAAATGTGGGTCACTTTATTTTCTTCGCAGTAATTTTAAAGACTTGAAAGGAAAAGTATTGTGTAGCTAATTTGTTACAAAATCCTGAACTGTCATCATTTTGGTTTAATTGCAGTCAAGGTGAGTATTTTGTTTTCTGTTTGCATTCGTTTAAGCCTTAAAGCAACAGATGAGGTGTGTGACAATCAGTATGGCCATTTTTGGTTGTTGCTTCTGTGGCACATTCTGGAACTTCTGAATTTCCTAATGCCGGTATATATAAACCCTCAGCTTTTGTTGTCACAGATTTGAAAAATCATCAGTAATTTCTGTTTTCGTTTGGCACCTCAGTCCATTTTGACACCACACCAGTCCAGCTGTCCTGGGTTTTGGAGTGAAATCACAAATGCAACTGCTGCATCCTCTCAGCTCCATGCAGTACCTTTCTTGGTGCCTGATTAAAAAGCCTCAAGCATTCTTACCTTGTCATGCTGCTTTATCCCTCCCTTTGGCAGTCCTAATTCCCTCACTTCAAGGGAGAACTTTCTGGCTGAAAGCTGTAAAATGATGTGCAATAATCACAATTTTTGCTCCTGTCTTAAGCATTTGGTGGATCCACAGGAGCAGCAGACCTGCTAGATTTTCACTCTGATCTTATGAAATATTTCATTTTACAACTGTCAGTGATTTACTGGCAGATTTACTGGGGCCACAGTCATCCTTGAGCAACGCTGTTTCTGTGTGAAAGCTCTTCATGGCATTAGAGAACAGGGTTATTTGATTTTTGCAGGAGGATCACCCTTTCCTGTGAATGCATGTCTCTCTTTTCTGGGATGAATGGTTACCTGTGCCTGGCATCCTCAAAGTCAAACACAATTTCTAGATTTGTAGCTTTTGCAACTCCACTTCCATGAGCACCCTGCCTTTGGAGATATGCCACAGATGGTCTGTATCATGAATGAGTCTTCTCTGTGTTTCTGTGAATGCTCCAGTCCTGCCTTTTCCTTCACTTGCTCTGGTGGTGTGGAGGATGGCTCCATCCTGGGATAGAATCATAGAATACCAGATTGGAAGGGACCTCACAGATCATTTGGTTCAACCTTGTCTGGTAAAAGCACGATCTAGAAAAGAAGCCCTAGCAGCCTGTCCATCTGAATATGAGTTGTCCAATGTTGAGGAACTCCAAATTTCCTGGGGAGATTATTCCAGGGGCTGATTGGTCACTTTGGTGTCTTTGAAGTAGGATTTCCTATTGAACTTCGTGCTCAGAGGCAGGAACCTGTATGAAGCTCAAACCTGTCAACATGGCCTGCAGAGTTTCTTGCTGTAAATTCAGAGACATATGTGCAAATAATGTTTGACAACTGCATTGTAATATTGTGTGGTAATGGCTAAGGGAATGCCATATGCTTTGTGCTTGCAAAACTTTAGAGAACCAGACATTTGGGCTTCCTGCTGGATGGAAGTGCTGAGGGGTGAATGCCCTTTCACTAGTGCCTTTCCACCTGAAGACTATGTTAATCTTTGCCTAACTCAGAAAGTTCACATTTTGGATTTTCTTCAGTCTCAAGTGGAGCATCTTGTCTACTTGTTTTGTCTCTAGAGGCAGGATTCAATACAGATCCTGCATCTGGATTTTGCTATCCCAGCTTGGATACACAATGGTTTTTGTTAGATGCAATATTTTTCTCTACTCTGAGAGATGTTCTCATTGTCAAAAGAAAATCCACACCAGAGAGAAATTTTATTAGAGTAGACTCAGTAATATATCTGGTCTTAATTCAGAGGCAGGATATTGAGGTTATTTACTTGGACTTGAAGAATCTGGCTTTATCCAGTAATTTGTCAGAAGTACATCTGTCAGTTATTTCTGTACCTCTTCTGAGGGCTCCATGGTAATCTTGCCCTTCCAGTTCAGACTAGGAGCCTTGGTCAATGCACCTCCTTTTTCCCAGGATACCTGACAAAGGGAATTGAAACTGGGCTTTTATATGTCTAGTGATTACACATTTTGAGCCTATGTCCATAGTACTCATGCTCAGGTACTCAAACAGGTGGGTTTTCACATTGCTTTCATTAACAAGGTAGCTTTGGATATGTGCATTTCACATCTATCTCTTACTTTGTTTCCCTTCATCCTTACAGTGTTTAATGCCTCTCTTTCAATTCCATGTTGAGAAAGACTGAGTGGAGAACGGGCTTATATTAGTTTCTGTGGAGGGCATCGGTTTGCCCTAGCCCTAAGCCCATTCAAACTTTCATTTAGCAGTCCTTGTAGCTAGATGAAGTGCTTACTGCCTCCCAGATGGAAAAGTGCATGGATGAAATATCTCAAAAGAGTCAATTTACTTCTATTTTTTTCCCATTTTAATAAATAGTGTTCACTTGTCTCTTTTGAGCTCAGTAGAACTTGAACATTTCATATGTAGGTAATATTCTTGCTATTTCAGGCAGCTTTGCACATATTTAAAAATTCATTGAGGGAGATACTCTTTTGATCCTAAGTACAAATGTTATCCAGAAAACTTCACAGAGATTGTACCATTATTTTAAGCTTTGCAGCTTGCATTTCTATGCAGGTCCTTACTTTGCCCTTTGCTTCAGCCCTCTGGCCCACCCCTTTTAAGGCAGTGATCCCTTTTACAGCATGGGGAAAGCTGGACTTGCAGGGTGTTCTTCTACCAGCTCTCTGCCAGAAATTAGATCCCTTTCCTCTGCAGCAAAATTCTCAGTGTGTCTGCACTGTAATATGCAACCGAAAATGTTGACTTTGTGTTCTTTACTAAAAGCATTAATAGAAGCTCAGCTGACAATATAATTGAGTAAACAGTGCCATGAGGATATTGTCCAAAATTTAATCTTTGAGTTGGTCGTGTGTTGTTTTCTTTAACATAATTCCTCACAATAACTTCATTGTTCTGTGGAAAATAGCAGATTTTGCTTTTGTTTGCCTCACAGTAGGGAGAAAGAATAGAATATGAAAGTAAGAAATCTAATGTTGTTTTCCCCAGATTATTTTTTGTTTCTGTTTCACAAGTGACTTAAATTCAGAGGAAACTGTTCGGTAGTTGAGTCTTGACAGGTGGTGTCTATACCACCTGATTAAAACGTTGAAGAACATAGAGAAAATTTACATTAAATAATTTAGACTCAAAACGAAAATGTTTTAACTGAAAAATTTTTGAAGCAAGAGGCTGTTACGGTGATCTGCTAAATCTAGTTGTACAAATTTGGTGATTTGAGTTGAAGAGCTGACTATGTGCACAGTTACTTATAAAAGTTGTATGAAAATACAGAAAATGAATGTTAATGTGGTAAATGTATATTTAGTAACTTACTGTCTAAGAAAGTCCACTAGTTAAGATCACCAGTTATTCTCAGTATCTGTGTTGTGCAAGACTCATACAGGGAT
Organism: Pycnonotus jocosus; assembly: GCA_013400435.1. Taxonomy (NCBI): domain Eukaryota; kingdom Metazoa; phylum Chordata; class Aves; order Passeriformes; family Pycnonotidae; genus Pycnonotus; species Pycnonotus jocosus. The sequence goes on from VWYP01024018.1 coordinate 76,283, forward strand.
TGACATGAACTGGTACTCTCCAGCATTGGGAATTCACCACTGTCTTGGAGTGACCACTGCTTACCTTGGCATGGCAGTGACTTTTAAGTAGTCCCTCAACAACTACTGATAAATAAAATTGTTTGTACCTGCCTGGATAGAGTCCTGAGCAACCTGGTTGATTTTCTTAGCTGACCCTGCTTTGAGCAGGAGGTCAGGCTGGAGATCTCTGGAGATGCCTCCCAGCCTGGCTCATCCCATAGTCTTTGTGCATATAAATGTGTGTGAGGGTGTAACCACGTAATGTTTATGGATGGTTTATAAAGAAACACTGAGTGATTTCAGATGTAGCTGTAATAAACTCTCACTCTGCTGGTTTTCTTTGCCCAGTCTGCCACTAAGAAGCCCCGGAAGTCTCCGGCGGACAAGGGGCGTTCGGACGCTGGAGCTCGAGGAGCAAGCCGTGGGAGAGCCAACGGGCACCCGCAGCAGAATGGAGAAGGGGACCCTGTCACTTTGTTTGAGGTGGTTAAGCTGGGAAAGAGCGCTATGCAGGTAAGATGTCTGCTTGTGTTCCTCCTCCCAATTCAGTGTATCCTGGCTGGAGTCCAGTCTAAGCTGAGCTGTTGTAAACAGTAGTATTTTCTCATGACTGCATTTGTCCAACAGACTGTGTATGATAAAGTACAGGACTGAATCAGTGGGTTCTGATTGAAGGCTGTCATATATCCTCCTGCAGAACAAGAGACCTGGCAGAAAGTCATGTGTTTCATATTCTCCATTATTTTGTTCCTTACTCCTAAGTTAAAAATGTATGTTGATATTGAGCAGTTCATTAAAGTATATTCTTTAGCAAGCTTTATATGGACAAAAGTGTATGAAAATAATGATGAATCCAAGCATTTTTTGTTCACTTGCTTTTTCAAGAATACCTGCTCACACAAGCAGTTTGAAGCCCTTTGCTCTGGAACTTGCATTCCTGCTGTCCTCATCAGGATAGCAGGTGAAGGCTAAACCATTTGCTTAGACTTCCACTGAGTCTGAGGGAAGAAACTGACACATCCTGAAGGCAAATTTTTCATTGTAAAATAAATAAGGTCATCCTAGTTGCCTCTAGAAATGTTTCATACCCTCTTACATTTTGGTCAGGTCAGAGGTCTTTACAGGATGTGTGGGGCCAGGTGAGTCGCACCTCAAGACCCTGCACAGAAGATTGGTTTTGACAGTGTTCTGTGGTTTTAGTAAGCTGCTGTGCTGGAGCTCTTGATTTTGATACTCAAAGGAGAAACAATTGGCCCAAAACACTTTTCAGCCCATGCAGTCCAAAGTCCAACAGTCATTCCTGCTCTGAAAGATTGTTTAATCAAACCTCCTTTACTTTGCATTTCAACAACACAAGACTTAGGCAGTATCAGTTAGTTTGTTTTGATACTGTCTAACATGAGGAAAGTACAAATTAGGAAAATTAGGTGCTAAGTCTCATTCTCAATATTACTGTAGTGGGCATAAAAGCTAAGCCTCTTTTAAGTCACAGAGGAATCAAATATTTCAAGTGAGTGAAAGTTGTTGAAAATTTTCTGTCTCAAATCTGTGGGAAGTCTGAGATGTAATTTTAAAGAAATAATACACAGGAAGGAAATGAGAATTTTTGTACTTCATAGTTTCTGTGTTTAACTTACTCAGGATTGACCCTTCTTATCTAGTAGGTGAAGACAGAACAAATTTACTCCTAACAAAGCTACAGATTCCTTACGCCTTTTTTCCCTACAACAGAGCATCCAGCTTTGTTTGGTTTTCTGCACTTTTTCAAATTTTATTTTTGGCAGAAATTGAGGAAACATCTGGAGTCTATTTTCTTTTTTTACTGTGGTACAGAACATACAATATACTTTGTGTAGTATAGTTGACTTAGATTTATTGATATTTGCAGAAGCCAAATGGAAAAGAATGGGCAACTGCTTTGATATTTGATGACTCTGTGTGTATGTGGAATTAACTTTAATACATTTTGTCTGTTTCCAAAGAGATGCCTACACAAGTTTTCTGCATCTTAAATACAGAAAAATAAATTGTGTGCATGTTTGTATTTAGAAACCTTTGGAATTCAGATACAAAGAAATTGTTTTGAAAAGTGGAGAATTTGTATATGCATATGCGGGTGGATGCGTGTCTGCATATTCACATATACATACCTGTATCCACAAATCACACATGCACAGACACACACATGCATAAAATGTGCCCAGCCTGCAGGTAGGAGAAAAAGTACACAGCACCCCTAAGCAGGGAAGAGATTATACACAAATAATAAAGGAACAAGCAAGAGTATTTGAAGGCCTGGGGTGCAAGCAGGCGTAAATGACTTGAGTCCTAATTTCAATGCCTATGCATTGCTTGGGCACCTTTGAAAAATTTACTGTTGGTAAAAACATTCTAAAAAATCAAAGAAACCCTATAGTGGGAAAGAGAATGCAATCAAAATGTGATTTAATATTTTTTAACTTGCACTTTTGGACAATCATCTCATGTGAAACCAAGGTTCTGTAAACCAAACTTACTGGTGTCTTACTTGTATTTTCCTGCAATAAATTAGGGATTTTGATGTGCAGTTACGAACGCTTGGTATTTTTGTTTTTCATGGTTTTGATGCAGTTTTCTTTGTTCAATTTTAGCAATTTTGTCATTATTGCAGTTTTCATTCAAGTGCCATATATTTTTATTTGGCCAAACTTATTATTTCTCATTTTTTAGTTCTTTCCCTGTAGTATGAATATGCTTCTTTTTTTCTAGTGCTCCTAAGTTTACTTCCAGCAATGAAAACCCAGGAAAATTGAATTAATGTATTCTGAAATTACATGGAAATCATGTGCTTTCATTTCTGATCTATCTGCTCCTGCTGTTTGCTCTCAGAATTTTTTTCAGTTGTTAGATTTTTCTGGCTTTGTGATGCCAATTCCTAAAAGTCTGTTGCTGAATTCAATTTTCACTTCTTCTAAGCTTCTCTATTTTGGTTCTCACAGCAGGATTCATTTATTACTTCTCTTCAGGCTTATTGCTAGTTGCTTCTTCCAGGGGAATAAAATCAGTTTAATTTTTTGTATTTCAAGTGTACATAACTCCAGGACTGCTCTTTGCATAAAATCTTTGCCTGTGTCACAGGGTGCTGCTTGTGTCTTGCTTGAACTCTGTAAATCTATTTGATGCCCACGTTAGGTTGGTGTCAGATGGTTGTCAGTGTTTTTCATTTGCTCTGTAACCTTTTGTACAGTTAGTGCTTCAGAAGTTGTTCAGTCAGTAGCTCTCTGTGTGTGAAATGTGACATGACCTTCTGCTCCTGCTTTCTGCAGGTACATTTTCAAGTGTTACTTCATTAAGACTGTTCATAGAACTTCTTTAGTGGTTTTTGGTTTTGTAGTCAAACATGATACTCCTCTGTTTTTTGTCATTTATCTCTTCCATATATTTATGTTTTAGTTATGTCATTTTATGGTGACAGCTATATCCTTTACATTTCCCTACTCTGAACTTCCATAGGCAGAATGGTCTCTTTCAGCATTTCTCATGTGCTCAGCTGCCCGCTGGTGGGAATTAAGGCTTGGATGAGCCTCTGCTCATCCAGCTGAGCCACCCAGGCAGAGACTCACTGGTAGCTAAAATATTCAGACATCTCTGCGTTGGTGTCTGACCCTGCTGTTAAGATGACAGGGAACTAAAGAACTTGTGATGAGATCAGATTTTCTTTAGCACTCAGCCTGCAAATTTCTCATGAGTTACTTATGACCATTTATCTGTAATGAAGTTTGTACTAGTGGTGGTCAAACGAAGCATAGAAGTGTTCTGCTTTAATTGTCTTTTATTGTATTTTAACTGCTGTATCCTCCAGCTTGAAGGATAGATAACTTGGGGGTTTCCTCAGATGGGCTCAGAAAGTTCTTAGGAGTTTGAGTATGCAGTCGCTAAAGTTCACTGGGCAAAATGAGTGCATCTGTTATTGAGGTCTAAACCAATATTTTCATTTTGCTAGGCACATTTCCTCTGTAGCATAATCTTGCTTTGCTTTTGATTGTATGGTACTGAATTAAAAGAAGAAAATCGAAACTAGGTGCACATTTTTATAGTTGTTACACTGGGAATAATTTAGCCACCAAATGAAGCATTAATTAATTAGAAGAATATCCCTTAATACCAAATGAATTTTTCTGCAGTCATCACACAGGGCTTCTTTTCCCTTGTGATTTAATAAGATGTGAGATGATTTGGCTGTTACAAGTGCCAGTAGTGCAGTTTGTGAAAGCATTTGTACCTGAAAATACTCATTATACTTGAAGGCAGAGAAGTCTTTTGCTCTCTTGATTGTTGATGTTGTTTGAAGCATCTGGGATGATCTGTGAACCCTTTGCAAACTGTGCTAGCAAAGGAGTACGAATCACGTGTTTTAATAAATTGATGGGTCTCTTACTGGAATAACTCCATTTTGTTTCAGCACTCCTCCAAGTATCTTTTTATTCTGGTGTTCAATGTTTTTGAGCAGTTTTGATGCTTTGTAGCATCATTCATGCCTGTGATTGGCTCAGCTGAAACAGACACAGCCTCTTGGAAAAGGTGTAACATGTCAACTGTGAGAGATGAGCACCTGCAAAAGTTCTCTACCACCTTAGAAAATCATCTTGGTGAGAGCTTTGTATGATGCACCTACCTTTTTTGAGGTCTCAGGTGAGGAACTGCTGCTCTGAGTAGTGTGGATCTGCTGGGCAAGAGTGCTCAGCCTCAGAACTTCCTGTGATTTTTAGTCCATTTGAAAGCAGAATTTTCCCAGTACCTTTTATGCACTTAGTGTGATGCCAGTTAACCTTTACCATTCTAAGATTCTCTTAAGAGAATACTTTTTTTTCATTTGGTAGCATTTTTTCTCTGAAATGGTTCGATGTAACATGTTACATTGATTTCCCTGTGTAATGATATTTAATACCCAGTCTACTGCATAGAAATATGTGTTTACACAAAATGCCAAACAGATAATCCTGTATGGAGAGTATAAATCCTTTAGTTTTATTGGGAAGAAGTACTTCCAGAATTGCATTCCTTTCCTCTCTGTGCTTCAGAAAATAATAAGTTCCATAGGTGGACACTGCATAAAACAAAATTTCCCATCTTTACTTACTGTTATCTGAAGGTTTGGAGGTTTTTTAAAAGAAAATAATTTTGGCTCATTGGGAAGTGCATGATAGGTGTTAGCAAAGTATGAACTCTTTCATAATTTAAAATTATGATCCTTAGAGAAAAAGAATCAAGTGCATGTCCTCAAGCTGCAGTTCATTTTTATTATCCTTATATTAGGTTTTCACTGGGTGTATATTAGACTTACCACCTGCAGTTTGGAATGCAGCCAGGCACTCATCCTCGAGCCCGATATAAACTGCACATACTTTCACACATTAGGAACTACCTTCTCCCCAGTAGCCATCTGTGTAATTTCTTCAGTTTTCACAAAATTTATCCTTAAAAGGCTTTTATTCTTTTTTTAAAAAAACCCAACCTGAACAGATTCACTTAAAATTTTTTATGCAGGGTGTTCTAAGTCTCTCACTACTTGCTTTTTTTCCCCTGGGTCCTTATTTTTAGTGTACTCAGATCTTCTCACTATCTCTTAAAGTATATTTTCTACTTTTCTATTTGAGTTGCTCTTTATACAGTTATTGAAATACTTAATTTCACTGTGCATTCCTTTTTTAATCTGTTTCAAATTTCATTTGAGTGACTGGGTTTTTGGCAGAGGTTGTTAGTGTAAGCTTTGATTTTTGGATTTTTTCCTACCTTGGTGTAAACACATTGCACACCCATTCTAGAGTAATTTTTTTCATTCATAGTAACTGTAAATGAAGCATATCCATGATGAGTTGTATGAAATGGCAAATTACCTAAAGTTCTTTGTACTTGATTTGCCTTGGTTTACGGTTGACTCAGATCTTCTATTTTAATATGCACTTTGTATATGGTGTAATTTGTTTTCCCTTTTGTAGCACTGTTGCCAGATTGTTACTTAATTGAAATTGTGAAATAGCTTTTTCTTTAAAATCAACTTTCATTAATATTTAGCGGGACTGTGCTAATTTACATGAGCTGGCACGGTGTCCTCTGCAGTCAGTCCCTCTGGTTCCTCCAGCACTTTATGCTCCTAAAATCTCTCACACTAAGGGAATATGAAATGGATTCATAGCTGCAAAGACTAAAGGAGGGAATAAGATCACTAGCTTCATTATTTCATTCATTGCATCTGACTTGCTTTTACGGGCAACCCCAAGCCGCTGTTCCTCTTCAGTACCGTAAAATGCTTTGGTTCATCTTTTAGCAGACTTTGAGATGTGTAGGTCAATATTTCTGCAAGTTGATTGATTTGAAGTTGTTTACTCAGACTTTGAATCTATTCTGCTACTTACTTGACTTCATTTAGGCTTCTTATTTCTGTAGGGTTGCTTACCTGGCATATTCTTCAAATTGTGCTCCATGACTGATTAGAGGGTTCATTTCTGTGAGATTCTCTTGAAAACTGTTGCAGGCTTTGGAAAATCTTTGTACTGACTCTGTATTTGTACCATACATCATCTGCCATTTGTAGGAAACCTTGATTTTTTACTCAGTTCTCATAAGAATAGAAGCAATTTAATTAAAAAAAAAAAAAAAAAAAAAAAAAAAAAAGGTTGAGTCTTATTTTTGTGATGTACCTGTATGGACTTGTTGACTGACCCAGAGATGTGGTGCATGTATGTGTCTGTGTATATGTATGTAAGTGTGTGTGCATAGTGTCTAGGTGTGTCCTGACAGCAGGGAGTGGAGGAGGGTTCTTGGTGTTACTGGAGGCATTTGGAGTTTTTATCTGTGTAACTGAGCTTGTTGCCAAGGGAGCCTTTTTCTTGTGCATGTGCCTTGAAGTTGGTGAGTCCCAAAAGCATGGATTTGCTGCTCCTGGGCAGGCTGCAGCACATGTCCTGTAGATCCTGTGCCTCCCCAGAATGCTGAATTTGTTATCCATTTCATGCACAGAATGTAAGTGCACATTTCCATATGGTAAATCCATGCTCCCCACTGCATCTGAAGGTAAAAACATCTGGAAGGAGATGGGTACCACTGGAGCAGCTCATGCAATCTATTGCTGCCTTTTGTCCTAGGTGTTTTGTGGAAGTAGGCAGAGACCCTTGTGGGCATAAGTTCTGGGCAATGGAACCTGCTTGTAGCTGCCTCCTTTCTGAACGGGCCAGCTGGTCTTTCTCTCCTGTCACCGCAAGTGCCTTTGAGGTGTTAATGATCTGTGCTTGGACGGGTGACAGGGAGGGGCAAGAACAGGAGATCTCTGAGCGAGGTGATCAAATGTGAGTCATTTCCCTGAGTTTGCTCTTGGATTATGTATAAAAAGAGCATTTGCTGTAACCTGGGGCCTGTTGGTAAGAAAACCTTGTTTTTAATAAAGAGTCCTCTCTCTATGCATATTTATGCAAAATAATTCCATTTCTGGCAAGGCTTGCATGTTGCACCATTTGCTACACTGCCGCCCGTGCTTTGATTCCTTTTTTGCTTGTATTCAATCTTTTTTCCTTGTATTTGGATTACTGCTGTTTTGTCTTGGTTCAGTTGATATTTGTCTCTCTTTTGGGTTTGAGGTGTGTAATTTTTGTTTATTCATCTAGTCTTTTCAGTTTTTATAGCTCTTTTCTGTTACATCAAAAGTCAACAGTTTGAATAAGTTCCAACTGCTGTAGCATATGTAGTCTGGCTTCATTATCTCCTGTTGCCTTAAACTGTAATCTCTAACAAAATTAGGCAGCCAGCATGCCAAGTGTGCATGAGGGGCTGAGTGTGTGGGTCTGTGGGTGTTACTCTGGGGCACTGATTTTTAGGGCTTAGTGAATGCAGTTTGTGTGGCTCTGTGCTGATACTGGCAGGTCAGGTGCCTGTATGTGACTTGTCAGCACAGCCCCTCAGTCAGTGGGGCTCTCTTGGGGTAAACACAAGCATTGTGCAGCAGGAGCCCTCTCAGCTCTCCACATGCACCTGTTCAGAGCAAGGAGCTCCACTGACACTCCCTGAGCACTGACTGTGCCTGTGTGGCACACACAGTGGTGAATGCCAAGGCACTGAGGAGCTTGTGCATGCCAGCTTCAATCAAATGAACCCTACCCACAAATTCAGATTTTACTTACAGCTTTGTCAGTTCTCTGGGAGGTCAAGACAGTCTTTGCTTGCTGTCCCTCTGAGAACCTTTGCTCTGATTTTTCTGCTTGTCTGCTGCCACTGAAGACTCTGCATTGCTTCAAGTCTGGAGATGAGCCACTTGTGTTTATTTTTCTGTAAATTGCACGATGGTTTTGGGTTGAAAGTGCAAGTGCCACACTGGTAGGACAGAGTGGGCCCCCAGAGCCCAAGGACACAGCGTGGCCCACACAATTCTTTTTCCATGAGAGACAAAAAACAGAAGAAGTGAGAGGACCTGCACTGATGCTGCAGTTTGAGATAGTGCTGCAAAAATCATTTAAATAATTGTATTAAAAAAGGAGAAGCAAAATTTAAAGGTATTCCTTCACATTTCTTCCCTTGGCTCCCCATTTTTAAGTCCATATGGGTTCAGTGGCAGTATTTATAGCACAGTCCATGAGAAGCTGCAATGGTATGACTGAAGGGGCAGTGTGTTGTAACAACAAGCAGGAGTAAGACTGAACTTGGGAGGGAATTTCTTGGGCCAGCCCTACTTCCACGGGGCGTGTTTTCTCTGAAACTCAGCTGTGGATAATGAACAGATGCTGGGAAACTCCTTATTAACACTCAGGAAAAGCAGCTGAGATTTCCCAGGCTCAAAGAAGATTATAGTAGACTCCAGAAACTGTCAAGAGATGTGTGACAAGAGTGGGCAAAGATAAAGATACAGAATTATTTCTGGGCAAGCCACATGGCACAGAGTAGGATTATTCTGCCTGGAAAGAGGTGGCCAGATGGAAGAATGGAAAATGCACACAGGGCTTGGGGTTTGTTTTTTCTTGTTTGATAAGAATTGGATCACATCAAGTGGATCTAACAATTGGCAAGTTTAAAATACAATTATTCTTTTATTTTGCAATGAATAATTAACCCTTGCAGAGTGCTGCAAGATGATGTGGATATAAAGCTAGTTTAGACAGACACATCCATGAGAGAAGAAATTTGCTGGGGTCTTAAGGGCCTGGGACAGTAACTCAGAAATATCAGTGTATTCTTGCCCTTTTCTTATGCTTTTCCCTACATGTATAAGCCCTGTTGGGCAGGTGAACCTGTTGTCTGACCCAGCACAGCTGCTATTTTCTTTAGTGTACAAAATAGCTCTGGCCAATTGCATGTTGTTCTGATATCTACAGTAATAGAGCTGTTCAAACAAATCTTGTAAATTGGTAGTACACCAACAGCCTAGTCATTAAGCTCTGTCAATATTTGGTGTAGTAAATACTTTTTACATTTGGCTACATTTGGTTTATGTGCCCTGGAGAATTTTGCTGAGTGATTAAAATGATTGATACTTCCAGGAACAGGCCTGAATTCATGATGAAAGTGAGATAACATTCTAGATAACTGGTTTTGTGCTGCTATTTCATGATTCCTCAACTTGTGTGAAGCTTACACTTGCTTTCTAATTTCTCCTGAGTAGCAGATGGACCCCTTTTTAGGATTGCTTCTCCTATGGGGGATGTGTGCATTGTGTTTTGGGAGGCAAAACCTGTGAAAACTGAGTTTCCTGGCAAATTGGATGTTTAGAGATTCATGCTGGTTGTTGGATAACATGATAGTACTGCTAGTCTGCTCATGGCTCAAGAGTGAGCATAGTGATGTGTGTTAAACATGGAGTGCTGTGGCTCAGTTTGGAGCTCTGTGTGCCTCTGGTACGTGCACAACTGGTTTGCTGCATCCTTTTCCTCATACACCTGCCAAGGGCCCACTGGTGGTCTTGGGAGTTTGCACTTGTATAAACTGGAAACTGCAGAAGGATTTTTCAAGATCCCTCGTTACAGCTACTAATTAAGAAACAGGCAAATTTTTCTAAGATATCAAATTGTTTGGATTTTTTGTCTTTCCTATTGATTCCTTTTCAGCATGGTAGAAGCCAGTGGTGTGGGCATGGTGGGGTGTTTGTATGTCTGTGGGGTTTTTTAAATTCAATTTTATAGAAATTTATTGTAGACCTGAACTGTCCAGAATGAACTAATCTGTTTGCAAGGTGTGCTATGATAACATAATCAAGCTTTACCTAATGAATGCTGTTGCATGTACTGAACAGAAAAGTTTGTCTTTTCCCTCATAAAAGAAATAAAGCGTAATGTTTGTTTACAATTGATTACAATTCCTTACCTACAGTGTTTTTGTAGCTGAGGAGCTTGGAATATCAGAGATGATAAAAATACCTCCTGGCTAACTGTAGTTCTGAGGGCAGTTAAAAACCTATTGAGTTTCCTATCCTGTGATCCAGGTAGCTCACAAGCACCCTAAGTCCAACTTCTGTATATCATTTTATTTACTGTGTATTCCTCATTATATTTGTTTTCTTGAACTGATTACAGTGTTCCTGAGTGACTGATGTACTAGTTTGGCCTTTATAAATAATGAGATATTCACTATGCAATATAAAATCAGTATTTATCCCAAAGTATTTCTACTCATCAATTTTCTGGGAATATATGTTGGTCATTCTGAATGGAGTAACAGTGTTTGTTTTTTTCAACACAATTTTAAAACTGAAAAAAAATGCTCAAAATAGTTTTGAGGAATTACAGTAATTTCAATTTGAACTTTTGTTTATACAATACAATACCAGAAAATGGTGTATATAGTTTTGCTCTCTAACAATATTTGTTCTGTCTCCACCTTGAGAGAAGGTGCATAGATTTCTGAATTTGTACACATGCATAATTATGCAAAATAAATGCTCAATTATAAAGTTATATTCTGAAAAGAATAAGTCATTTGCCTTTAATAAAACACTTTTTAAGAGTCTCTGATAAGTATTCTTTTTTTCTTGACAGTCTGTGGTGGACGACTGGATTGAATCATATAAACAAGACAGGGACATAGCACTTCTGGATTTAATCAACTTCTTTATCCAGTGTTCAGGATGTCGAGGTACAGAACATGGGAAACAAGTTGTATAGAATAAATCTGACCTACAAACATGTGTTAATGCAAATGCTGGTAAAGATGGGGGAGACACTTGGATTGGTACTCCTTATGTGCATGGTTTGTATAGAAATATTGTCTGCATTCCAGAATTACTTGATTTAAAGCTTGTTTGTGAAGAGCTACCCTTTCTCTTTCTCACTTTCCTGTCATCATGCTAAAGTGCACAAATCCTCACAGAGACACTCTACTCATCAACAGCAGGAGACAAAAGATCTGGTACTCCAGGTAGGCGTATCTTTATTTCCCCTTTCTGTTTCTTCCCAATTTTTTAATTGCAAAAATTACTAGGCAACTATACCTTAACTTGGATATTTTTTCTTTCTTTTTAGGAAAATGATTTTTTTTTTAACTGAAGAGGGAGGAGTCAGGCTTCAGTTTACTTCAATTAGCAAGAAAGATTTCCTGTGGATGAAGCACCAGCTTTGTGATACTCTATCACGTCAGCAGCGAGTGCCCTGCCTTTTATACCCTGCTTAAGCAGTCTCCATTACCAGGCATGCAGCAGTCAACCATTCTAGCATTCTGTTGCCACACTGTGCCTTCTAATGAATTTTTCATGTGTTGTCTTTTTTCAGTTAACTCAGGCTTGAAAAGAGACAGAGCTCCACTCTCTCTGTAGTGCCCAGAACCAAACTGTTTACTGTTTTCTGATGCTTCCTAGAATTTACTTTGAATAGAGTTGAAAACAACCCACAATTCAGAAATTCTTTTTCTTCATTTTGTATCTGATGTGGGAATATGCCTTTAGGCATCAAATGGTCTGTGTAGAAGTCTCTTTTCTTCCTTCTTAAGTATAAGGTGAAGTCTTGAGTAGTTAAAAACATCAGAGAGAAGAAACAGGAACCATCAGCAGTTTCAGCAATCCTTTTTCATAGCTGAAGGAAATAAACTTATTTTGTGGATGACAGGAAATACTGAAGCTCTGGGAGCATTCTGTGAAAGGGCCGAAGGTTAGGGCTTAGGTTACCAGCCTGTGTCAATGTCTGCACTGTTCACACAGAACCCCTGAAACGTTTTTCAGTTGTGTTTGGCAGCTTATGTGAAAGTAGTTGTAATCTGTGTGCCTTTTCTTTTTTTAAAACTCTCTCCTGAAGGTGTATGTGGAAAAAAAAGCAACCCCACTTACTTGTTAGAATTTGGGCAGCATTAAACCAAAGGCATCCTTGGCCATATGTTTATACTCTTGTTGATGCAAGCTTTTGGTGAAGGCATGTCATAAATATCTTCATTCCCCTGCTGCTCTCTAATTTATTCTCTCTTTCTTTCTCCTCATTAGAGAATGCAGCACTCTGATAAGATTCATATTTTTTAAACCCCTTGTTGGTGAGTGATGCAGGCTGAATGCCCACTGTCAGCCATATGCTGCTGGAGCAAGTGCTTCCCAGAAAAGCTTTCTGTTACTGGCTGGGAGGCAGCAGCACTGTGAGTGCCTGGTGGCATTGACTTACTTGGCTTTTCTTTGAATGGTGACTTTCCATTTTCAGTGCTCTATGCTGTATCCCAGGACTGTCTCTGCTGAGCTTCTCTCAATGCCTTCTGATCTCAAACAGCAATGGCAGGAGAAAGGAAGCAAGAATTGCTTATCTCCCAAGTCTATAATGTGTTTGGGAGATTTATTTCTGTGTTGGAATTTTTGCAGTGGCTATAGTAACAACTGTACAACAGGGTTAAAATCCTGACAAACAGTGCAGTTCTTTCCAGTTTCCAGTAATGTGCTTGTTTTCTAGAATAAATAAGAGCTTATCAGAAGAGAGTGGATTTTATTGGTCGTCCACTTAGGGTAAAGTGCATACCAAGTTTTCCTTAATAGAAATGAGAAATAGGGGGTTGTTTTGTGTCTTGTGAGGAAGACCAAGATGCTTTTTCATAGGAAGATCATGTATTATGACATCTTTATTTCCCTTTAGAGACTTGGTTGACATTCTTGCTTATTTCTATTTCTGATAAATAACAACCCCTTGTGAGTCTCAGCAACTGCTTTATCTTCCTTAATTTTCTTCTTTTCAATTTTCTCCACTAACATTGTCTTGGATTCTCCAGCCTCCTTTCCCAAAGTTGGATCTAAATGCTGACTGATAATATATCTAAGTTTGTGATCATTAACTGAATGAAGGAGGACAACTAACTTGGGACGAAGTTTCTCAGGAAATTGTGATGCTAAGTTTATAAATACAATTTCAGTAGTGCTTAGAATCACTTGATGTCTAAATGTATGTAAAGTACATTTAGCTTGATGTGTCTTTCAGAAGATTTGAGCAGGTGGAAGAGTGTGTGTCCATTTGCTAGCTTTAATTAGAAATCGAGGCTCCAAACTGTTTTATTTAGCAACCCTCTTGACCCTGCAAAAATACCTTTCTCTTTAGAGAAACATTGATTTTTATGTGTTTATCCCATCCTCTTGGGCAGCACAGATGCTTGAATGAACCTCTTGGCATCTTCCAGCTTTGCTCATAGCTGCTGCTGAAATGAGAAGTGATGTTTTGTAAATATGAGTGAGCAGGTGTATTATATAAATTGTTAATACTAACAATTGTTAAATTAGTGGCTTTTGCAGGTGTACATAAAAGATTGGTGCAATTTTAAATTCAATAAATATGCACCAAATATTCAAGCATGTCTATCCTTTGTCAACTCTTCTGAATATCTATTTAATGTGTGTCCATTAAAAACATAGGACATGAGATTTTAGTGTGACTCCAGTACTTTCTGTGTTTTTAGGGTGCTATTTGGTGTAAATGAGACACTTCTTGTATTGAACTTGTCAAAACATCTCAGTTCAATAAACAGATTTGCATGGGAGTTGGTCACTTGTCATGTCATCTTGCCTCTAGTTTGCCTGCTCAAACTGTACATATGTTGCCTTTGCTGATTTTGATTACAAAGAAGTGAAATGGTTATGTACAGAAATTTTCTTTATCTTGCTTATTTTTTTTTTTTCATTTGAGAATACAAAAAGATCCCTACGTTTCACAGCTTGTCTGTGTAGTCTTTTCCACCGTGTTATGTTGAATTTCTGTGGCAGAAAAATGATTAAAAGGGACTGATACATTCACCTGTTCACTTTTTGTTTCTGACCCTTTCAAAATGTGTTGCTGCTTCTAGAGGGAGGATCTTGTATCAGATAGTACCTTAGCAAGGTGAAAAGGTAAGTGTTAAAATACTACATCTTTGTGGAAAAACAGCAAAAATGCTGTTTGCAGTCCTTGAAAATAGAACAGGTATGTCTGTTGGTAGTAAGTGTTTATTTTCTATGGGATTTACAACCTATAAAGCAGGTGGTGTTGTATTTACTTTCTTAATTCTAAGTCAGGAGCAGAATTTCAGAGCTTTCATTATTAGGTAACAGGGAACTTTTTGACATTAGCTTGCTGTAATGATAAAGCCCTTTTTGCAATTAAATGCCACTGGGCTGGGGCAGTATCCACACTACTGAAATTTCCATCTCCACTGTTGTGCTTTGGTCTGCAGCATTGTGGATCCAGGCAGCCTCCTCCCTTGCAGAAGAGTTGCAGATCAGTGTTTTCTGTGGGTTTTTGTGAGCTCTTTCCATTGCTTTCTTCTTTGTAGGAACATATTTTTGCTTTTCCCTCTTTTTTCTCTTCTTCTTTTGAATGTCTGTGTAAAGCACAGCATTGAGTGCCGAGCTCTCCAAGCTGCTTGCAAGGAAACTGAAATGTCTAATCAGCAATATGTATGTGAGGTCCCAGAAGGATTATAACTGTGTCAGTGTGATGCTGCATCAGGGCTAATTAGCTCTGCCTCTCAGACTGAGTAATTAGCTCAGGTATCCTGCTCTGCTGCTATGACAACCAGGCTGTTTCCATTTCTGGAGTTCCCTGGATTTAGAGCTGATTTGAGTATCTGCATGGCTGTCAGCTCGTACCTTCTGTTATTGATAGAAAACAAGCAGAAAGCTCCTCGAGCACTTTGACCTTTCTGCATTTTAAAGGCAGAGAGCTATGCTTGTGGAATAAATATTTTTTTTCCTAACCAGAAGCAATTAGTGGTTGAAACAGCCTCTTGAACTGTGAAGGAAAACCAGCCACTGAGTCCATGGGAGAAAAGAAGCTTTCTTTTGCAGGGGAAAAGGGTCTCATGTAATTGAAGAGGAAACTACTTGACTGCTTTCAAGTGTACAGTGAAATTATTCCCATTCCTTCTCTCCCATCCATCTCCTTCTCTCATTTATTTTCTGCTGGGTAAGCCAGAAACCTGTACATTTTTAAGCAGGTTTTCAGAAGTGGTCATTGATGAGCAGATATTCCAGCTGTTACCTATCGGCCTGGATTGCTGGTGCTGCTTAAGACTGGGTTTTTCTCAGTTCTGAGTAAGTAGAGATCTGTCTGTGACTCTCCCCAGGGCTTAAAGCCAGAGTCCTTTGGGGAGTTCACTTTCCTGTGAATCAAACACTTGGGGTTCCACACTCTTCCTACTTCATCCTTGAGTGCCTGGTTGTTCCTCACCTATTCTAGATCCTCTGCCAAATTTTGATTGAATGATGCAAACTGAGCCAGTACACGCAGGACTTCTGAGTTAGCTTGCTCATTTTGGTTTTTATTAATGTTCTATGAGCTTAATTAAGGGCAAACCAGTAGATATCTGCTTTGCCAAAGGAAATTGAAGGCTAAAGCCAGAAAAAGCAGCATAGAGTGGCCATTATATGGTTTGGCAAAAGCAGTGAACAAGCAAGTGCTTGCTTTGCTGTTGGAAAGAATTCCAGAAAGCAAATTAGCCAGGAAATAGTGTTATTTACTCTGATTAATAATATTTTAATAGGGAATGTAACATGATAATTAGAGAAATGGTCTAAAAAAATTAGTTGTCTATGATTTTGTTTTGTGATTGATGGAGTCATTCTGTATAGGTGGATGTTATGGACCACAAAGAAGACTGGTAAATCTAATTCCATGCATATGGGCCTTTTGCAAGGAACTGCAGAGAGTGAGAAATGTTGCTGACTTTGGCATGTGTTAAAAAGCTTTGCCTCTTCAGTCATTCAGTTATTATTATTAGGAAGTTGGTATCATAAATACTTTTTATTGTGGCACAATTAGAAAATACTGCAGTTCGTTGCGTTGGAACTTGTATTTTTATTAAGAGTATAAAGTCTGCTTTCTCACAGTCTCTTCAACAAAATCCCTTTTCAGTGTGTGAATATAGGGGAGAATGTTGCAAAGTAAGAACTAATATACGTTTTGAAAAATTGTTACTTACTTGTGTAGGATTTAAGTCATAGCAGTGTCAAGGATTTCTGAAATATTTTGTATGCATAGTATAAAGAAATAAATGCACCCCAATAACTATAAAGCAGTTAAAAACATGCCGTTAACCACATTCAGAAATGGGAAGATAAGACTGTAGGATACAAATGGCTCAATTTCTTGTGTGGTGTGGATAAACAAGTGCTGAACTTTGTCCTTGTTTCTGAGCCTTGAGGTAATTTTTACAGTGTGTTTATTTGAAGTGAAAGCTTATAAAATTCAAACTGAAAATAAGATGCAAATGGCTCGAGTGGAAGGTAAATCAGATTACTGAGCATACATTAAATGTTTCATTAGTTCTTTAAATTAATGTAGTTGGGGTTAAAAAGTTCATATGAGATGCTTGACAATTAATATGGTTACATCAAAATCAATTTTTTGTGGGGAAGTACAAATAGTTAAGATCTGTGACATTTTGGAAAATAAAGCTTTGGTTTTGTTGTGTGTATAATTTTAAAGCAAAAAGGGTTTTACTATTTCTTCCTGTTTGCTGCTGAATGTATTAGTGCTTGTCACCTCATGTACTCTTTCTTCCTTACTATTTCTTCTTCTTTAGCTCTTCAGAGATACTTTGGCTGTAAAGAAAGTAATCACAATCTCTTTAATTCTTTTAAACTCTGCATGTTACTGTCTTCTAGGGAGGAGAAAAGTTGAAGTTTTTTTTAAAAATCCCATTTGAAAGTGTAAAAAGGTGTTGAAGTAGTGCAATACATTTTATAGCCTCTTGTGAACTGATGGCATCTCTTTCCCAGAAGATGTATCCTGCTACTTGCAGAAACAAGTGGGGAAAAGCCATAGGAGCCATAATGTTCCTCTCAGTGCAGGAGACATGAAGGAAGGGCACACTGGTTTTTGGTTTGAAAATCTGAATGAAATACCTGCTGTGCTGAGTTCTGACTGCAGTCCAAGGTTTCCCTGTAAAAACTGGTAACAGAAGCAACAGTAATTTAAACCAAACAGATTTTTCTTTATTACTTGCTACCTGAATATATCAAACTATTCACTTTCCATGTACAAGAGCAGACCAAAAAGGAGCTGACTTAAAATCAGCTATTAACTAATTTATGGGTTTGAATTAATACAAATTTTCAAATAATTTAAAATGCATTTATTGAATTAACTGACAGAGCTCATGGTACTAGAATATTTCTAGTGTGAATCTACAATGTAAGGAAAGACAAATTGGCTTTGAAATGAATTCTGCACTGCTAGTTCTGCATAATAAGTTAAAATCTCTGCTGAAAATGAAAGCACTCCTTGTAAGCTTGGAAAAAAGTCTGTTCTGCCCCTGTGCACTACTAAACTCAGAGCTTGTAAAATTATTTTTGGCACTGCTCATTGCAGAAAAATTGTTCAAGGAGTTCAAATACTATTGCCTGTTTTCCACTATATTAATTTAATTATATCCATATTGATCTGGAAAATAGCACTACTCAGCATGTACAGAGGTAAAACTTGAGGAGCCTCTCGGTTAGACCATGCTTTTAATGCTACAGCTTTTCAAGAGAAGAACAGTAAATATCTCTTGATGTTAACAATTCTGAATAGTTGCTGCCGTACTAGCCAGATCTCTGCCATTTCCTCTTTGTTCATGTTTTTTTCTGTATTATACAAATTTATTACAGGAGGAACACCCTCTGTACTAAGCAGAGGAGTAAAAGCCTTAGTCTGATTTATTTTTGATGGTATTGTTCTCAGACTTGTGAACAGATTATGTCAGTGGATGAGTTTGCTAGCTGTGTGTGAGATGCATTGCTGGATTTACTGTAGATGACAGGTGCTTCCTGAGAAGACAAGAACTAATTACAAAAAGCAACCCAATACCACTAGATCTTAGATCTTTTCTGACTGGATTACAAATTGGAAAAGTACTGATGTCTTTGGCCTTTCCAAAGATGCAAATTCTGCTGAAGGTTTAGTCAGACTTTTTGCAGACCAAAGGTACGAATTAAATTGCAAAAATGATACTTCTCTCAGCAAACACTGTAATTCCAGTTCTCTCTCCTTTGCATTAATGAAGCCATAGACTTATTTGATTAAGTGCAGGGCTGATACACTGCGGTAATTATTTCTGAAGAGAAGGAGACAGGGATGATAAGAAAGGGTCTGTATCCTAATGAAAAAGTGGTATTCTCTGGCACAAAGAAAGTAGTTAAACCAAATCAAATAATCTGCTGGCATTCAGTAGTTGCTGGATATAGGGGAAAAAAAGCTTGGGTTTCAAAGAAGAGACATCTTAAATTGGAAGAAATGGACTCTGAAGCAGATCCAGTCTGGCTCACCTTCCACCACTGCCTGCTTTTTTCCTTATTTATATTAGTCTGATCAGATTGCCTCAATTGTCTTTAACCTGGTCCGTGACCAGCTGAGCCTTACAATTGTTCATGTCCTTCTAACTAGAAGTTACAGTATTTTCTGGCACTGCCAGAGTCAGAGTCATTACAGGGCAGAATGGTAGAAATAGCCTTTACCTTGTCTTTTCCTTATTTGCATGGAGTAGGAAGAGTGATGGAATGTTTCTGGGTGCCTGGAAGGGGTGTTGTACCAACATGCTCTCAGACCCTGCAGGAGCAGCCAGGAGTTCCCTGGCCAGCAGCCTCTGTCCCCTTTTTTAAGGACTGATAAGCCCAGCAGGGCTGAGCCCATTTCTTGTGTGACTGTCACCAGCTCAGACACAAATACAGAGTTTTGCATTTCTTTCTGGTAGTTCCAGTAGCTTAAATTTCAGCTTTGAACTACTGGTGTTGGGCCTCTACCTGTAGCATTGGCTCTATATAGGGGTGTGAAGGGCTCTGTATTGGCCCATTCCCTTGGTGTGAAGGGAAGAAGCTTAAAGCATCTTGGGCTAATGAGAGCCCTTTGCCTCAGGAGCAGTCACTGGCCCTTAATGGGCACCATTCCTTGAGGGAATTGGCCTCTACAAAGTCATTGCATCATTTTTTGGAAAACATTTAATGTAGTTTGTCACATTTACCACAGTCTCTACTCTTTATTTTGTTTATTTTGTTATTGAAATAAATGTTCTGGGTAACTTAAAAGTTCTTGTGACTTAGGAAAAATGGCCTAGAAATACTGTCAGCAATTCATGAGAGTGAAAATGAACTGTATATATATTTAGTCAAATAGATATAGATGGAATTTCAGTCTGTGGTGACATAAATAATGGCAGCTTTCTGTACTCTTGGTTCAAACCTTCTTTGCTCCCCTACTTTGATTTTCAGCTTGTATTCTTCAAGTCACTATAATTAGGCATTCAAAGTGACTTTTTTTTTTTCATTGAATGAAGAGGAGGCAGATGTATTTCAAGAAAACAACATCTTTTAAGGTTAACAAAGTATTGCTGTTATTCCTGTGTTCTCACAGCCTGTCTTGTAAGCAGCTAGGTTTTTTCCTTATGGTGGAAAAGACTGAAAAGAACAAAATTTAAGACATCAGGTAAGTCTATTTCCACAGATCTCCATAAAACTAGAAGTAATTTCTCATAATTAGAGCTAGACTTAACAGTAGTTTTTCCTTGCCAAAGTTTTGAATGAAAAGAAATAAAAAACCTCACCAGCTAGAGCTTATGTGTTTCCCATGTAAGTCCTGCTGCTGTAAGTCCAGGCAGTGGCTGTGTGTACCACAGTGTTTTAGGGAGCTCCTTTGGTTCCAAGGATATTGCTCACATGACATGTTTGAAGGGATGTGAACTGGAGTCCTCAAAGTACTCCTTTCAGATTCATTTGACGACCAGAAAAGGCATGGAATCCCATGCCATCATGACTGCAACTGTAAATTGGCCTCTGATTTTGGGACCTATCTCACTTTTGGAGTCTCAAACTGAATGGCAACAGTCAAGTTGCTCAGTGACCTTTCTACGCTTAACTCCATGTCTTGTAACAAGAATTCTGTATTTTATGTCTTAGTTTTACTTACTGTTTAGAACCAGCTGTAGATTCTCACTTCTTGTTCCCTGTCGTTAGGACACAGTGGATATCATTAAAATTCTCTCTTTAGAGACTTTGAAGACAATTTACATCTGATCTGCAGCGAGGGGTTATTCTAAAGTTGTGTCCTAACAAAACAAAAATCTTAAGTGATTTTTTCAGTTCATAGAACTGTAAAATGGGCTGGGTAGGAAGGAACCTTCAAGTTCATCTTATGCCATCCCTGCCATGGGCAGGGACACCTTCCACTGTCCCAGCTTGCTCCAAGCCCTGTCCAACCCAGCCTTGGACACTTCTGGGGGTGGGGCAGCCATAGCTGCTCTGGGCAACCTGCGCCAGGCTCTCACCTTCCTCACAGGGAAGAATTCCTTGCCAATATCCTGTCTAACCCTGCCCTCTGGCAGTGGGCAGGCATTCCCACTTGGCCTGTCCCTCCATCTCTTGTCCAAAGCCCCTCCCCAGCTCTCCTGGAGCCCCATCAGGTGCTGGAAGGGGCTCTGAGCTCTCCCTGGAGCCTTCTCATCTCCAGGTGAGCACCCCCAGCTCTCCCTGTCTGGTTTCAGAGCAGAGGGGTTCCAGCCCTTGGAGCATCTCTGTGACCTCTTCTGGACTTGATCCAGCAGCTCCATGCTGGTCTTGTGTTGGGAGACCCAGGGCTGGAGGCAGCTCTGCAGTGGTGGTCTCACCTGAGCAGAGGAGGAGAATCCCCTCCCTTGCCCTGCTGCCCATGATGTGGGATGAGCCCAGGGTGGGAGCTCTGTGGGCTGGAAGCACAAACTGATGGGTCACAGTTCTGTTTTCTTTTTCTTTTTCCCCTAAAGACGCCAGGCTTGTGGGGCTGGAACCAAATAGTGAAGGTTTGTTGTTGATGCAGAAGTGCAGAAATTTGCCTTACTGGTGTCATATGCTTATTCTGAAAGAATAATTAGAATTTTTATTAAGAATAAAGAAACAGCTTGTTCTGATGTTTCACTTTTGAATTTATTTGTTGTCAACTTCTAACTAAAAATGAATTAGGGTTTAATTTTCGATGTTTGCCTTTGGAGTTGCTTACCCTTCTGTCAGACAGATATGGGGTTTTTTTCTCTTTTTTGTGGTGTGTGAGTACACTTGAGGTGTAAATATTTTTGAATATTTTCTCTGTCCTGTGTTCAGCTCCACTTGTAGTACTTACAGGAGAAAGTAGCAAACAGGAAAGGTTCCAGCCCAGACCCATTAATAGAAGCATTTGCAAACCATTTTGTCTAATAGCAGTGATGGATATTCTCACTCTCAAATTTTAATATTCAACCCTTTTTTTTTTTTTCCTCTGGTTTCCATGGTTGCCTGTAACAGCAGGATTATTCTTCAATTAAGTACTGTGTGCAAAAATCACTTTATAGAGCTCTGAGCTGGCTACTTTCTTGGGAAGAAAAGCTCCTTTTTGGGAAGGAGAGCAGTCCTCAGCCCAGGAAGTGCTCCCTTCTGCCTGTGCTGAGCAAAGCTTGCAGTTCCTTCTGACTGGAAACAGGGAGAGACATCATACTGTGATGAAAAATGCATTTAACCTTTAGAGAGCTGGAGACTTTGATCTCATGCAAACAGTTTAAGGTGGCAGGGACTGTGAAATGGGCAGTTCTCACTGTTTTTTTTGTTACTTGTGTCAGCCTGTAATAACAGCAACCAAGTATTAAATGTCACAGAATCTCAAGATGGTTTAGGTTGGAAGGGACCTTAAAGCTCCTATTGTTCCATCCCCTGCCATGAGCAGGTACCTTCCACAATCCCAGGTTGCTCCAAGCCCCATCCAGCCTGGCCTTGGACACTTCCAGGGATCCAGGGGCAGCCACAGCTTCTCTGAGCACCCTGTGCCAGGGTCTCACCTCTCTCACAGGGAAGAATTCCTTCCCAATATCCCATCTAACCCTGCCCTCTGTCAGTGGGAAGCCATTCCTCATTGTCTTGTCACTCCAGGCCTTTGTCCAAAGTCCCTCTCCAGCTCTCTTAGAGCCTCTTTATGAACTGGAAGGTGCTACAAGGTCTCCCTAGAGACCTATAAAAATTCATTACATGTATGAAGTCTCATTTGTAGGGAAAATGCAAGGAGGAGAAGGGGAAACTGAACATCTGTAACAGTGAAGGATGGAAAGGTAAATTTGTGCCTTTAAATGCAGCAAAGTAAAGGGGAAAGGAAGAAATTATGGATTCTGAAAACTGCAAGAAAGGAATGTGTTCTTTTGAGGACACATCTCCACAGAGGAGCTTAGGAAGCAGGAGAAAAGAGAGGCAGGCAGGCAGGCGTGCATCCCAGTGGTTTTGCTTTGCTTCAACAGCCAAAATAGCAGTTTTCTCTTTTCACCTGATGAACACACTGGGGGACTGCTTTAAGCTACTGCAGAATGATGGAGCCAGAATAAAGCACTGAACAGAGCCAGAAATTACAATGTAACTCCATTTTTGAATATTCTAATCAAGCAGGTGATCCATAGTATAACATCCCTTGGTGGTTATGTTGTAAGCTTCAAGGAGAATTTCATGAGGGAAAGACAAGAAAGCAATTAATAGGTGAGAGTCTGTGGTGACAGGAATGAGAATGCAGTTATGCCCAAAAAAATGGGTATTGTATAGAAAACTCAGCCTTCTGGTAAAACATGAAAGTGTGAGTATGTTACAAGAAAGGCACCCTGATATTAAGGCTTCCAGACATCTTAAGCTTATAGTGGGGAAGAGGGAGCACTGAAAAGTCCTAAAAGGAAAATTTGCTGACAGTGCTGTAACTGTTTGTTACAAAATACTGAGAAAATAAAATACTCGATGAAGGTTCTGTTAAAATATTTTGGTTTACAGTATTACTCTGTATTTTCCTACTATAAAGATTTTTTTCCACCAAGCTGTAAGACACAACCAGAGGAGTTACAGGTCTGGTGGAAGGTGTTCCTGTCCATGGCAGGGGCTTGGAACGAGATGAGCTTTAGGGTCCCTTCAACCCAAACCTTTCTGTGAGTGAGCTGGCTGCTTTATTCTGTGTCTTACATTTGTGTATCTATCAGGAATTGTATGATAATACATGGTGTGTTTACACAGCCATTTTTAATTTGCACAAAATACAGCATTTCAACTAATTTTGGTATTTAAATTTGTAAGGTAGAGCATCCAAAGCAATGTAAGAGGAGTTATAAGTAAGAATTTAAGGCATTTTTCTGATTAAACATGCTTTACTTGCAGTGTTCCTCTGTGTTTTTCTTCTTTCCTTTTTCCTTAGCAGCACTTGATTAATTTTCCCCCTTGAGTCCACTATCTTTATGTTAATTAATATACTCAGACTTTTCATTCCCTCTTGTATTTCTTCTGCCATTTATTACTATTTGTCTTTCAGCACTCTTTTTAGGGCCTACTGCTTTATTACTTACATAAAGTTTTGGGTTTCTAGTATTAATAAGTTTATACAGGTGAATGTTTTTTATATTTTGCTCTCAAATACTCCTTAGTGAATCTTAGACACAGACTGTTGAGAAACACGTTGTATGTTGAGCTTTCCTAGTTTTCTGCTCCTGTTTCCACATTCCCGTTTATATTTGTCCTGTCAACACTGCTGTGATCTGTGTGTGTTCCAGCAGTTTATCTTTTCTCACTTCTGAGGTGACAGTTCCCTCTTGCATTGTATTTTTAGAAGCATATCCAGACTTTTATGGATTTTGGCTCTAATATATGCTCTCTCATTCTCTTACCCATGCCAAAACATGTTGAGCAACTCTCTTCATTGTGTTGTTTTAACTTCACTTTTGATATGCTGCTTCCTCTTATTTTTCTGTAGTAGCCAAGTTCCAATCAAAAATTTAAAAATTAACGTTTTCCTTAAGGGTGTTTCATCAACAGTGTTTTTCTAGTTATCTTTGTAAATCCCTTTTAAGTAAAGATCCCATGTCTACTCTGGAAATGGCCAGTCCAGGAACAGTGTCACTGATACCAGAAGCTTTTGAAGCAGCAGATAGAGAATCTGTGTCACTCCCAGAGGGGAGGTTTTTCAGATAACATGTGACATGTTTAAACCATTGGTGTCACTGGTTTCCTATTCCTCCTCAAATTGCTTAAGGACTAAGCTCAGAGTACCTAGACTTCTTAAAGTTTATGGAATGCAAACTTGAAGTCCTTGATTTTTTCTGATAAATACATATTTGCAATAAGGAAAAAGCAGGACTGGAGCCTAGTCCAGTCGTCTTCCTTATATTCTCTGGTAAGAAAGGGCCTTTTCCTGTTTCGCCCTTTGTTCTTGTGTTTAGGGTTTTACATACCCAAAGAACGGTGTCACACTCAGAGTACCTGGAGTTACAATTGTTTATGTGCTGCTCTTCTGTACATTCATCCATGAGACTGCTAGGGGGATACCTGGAAAATGGGGAATATGCAGTTAGGGACCATCTTGGAGATAGTTTAAATTGTCCAGACTCCTACAGGAACCTCAGGAATAAAAGCCAAAGCAGTCTGCAGCATCTTTATCAACCCTCTTGTAAGAACCCCCCTTCCCACACTTCTTCCCAGGCTCATTGGCTGCAGCAGAGCTGCACACGTCAGAGAGACAACAATGTCACCTCTGCAGATCGTCCTGGGGTCAGTGCTAATGAAGCCACACAGAACAGCAGACAGCCTTGAGAGGTTGGTAACTCACCAAAGCTGACACACAGAGAGACTAAGTCAAGGTTACACACAGCATCTGAAGTCTAGCACTTCTTAATATCTGCTTTAATTTCTAAGCACAAAGACAAGGGGTTTTTTGCATGTGATTTCTCAAATTCTTTGTCTCCTTACAGAAAAAAGCTCTATACTCTATCGGTGCTCTATCTGTGTTCAGATAGTTAGAAGGTAAAAAGGGGCTTTGGAATGGGCTAACAGCTAAGAGAAAATGGGTTGTTTCCCTAGAAAAGCAGGAAGAAATAATTATGTGAAAAAGGAGAATTCCTCTCATCTTGCATAGTTTTAAATGAGGAGAGAGAAGGATAAAGGCATTGCTTTGTGCCAGCTCAGCTACTTTTTTCATTGTCTTTTCACAGATCATTGTCAGTAAATGCTTTGGTCTTTAATATACTCCAAATGAGTGATTTCATGAGAAGCAGAGGTAATGAAGAGGGATTCTTAGTGTATCTGTGTTCAACTTTCCTGAATTATACAAAAGCAGATGAATGTGGTTGTGAAGTGCAAGGTAAGGTGTATGAGAGACAATATTCTGGATGCTGTGTAACTCCAGAGAAGATTGGGACACAACACTGCTGGGCAGGAGGTGATTGTGCTGCAGGTGAAGCTCGCCTTGAAGAAGCAGCAGCATTCCCAATGTGTCTCCCTGTCCGTCTCCAGCTCAATGAGAGGCTGAGATTAACAGAGATTGGGGTCATGGTTCACACTGTTCCCCTATGACCTCATTGGCTTCTGTTCAACCTGCTTTTGTAAAACTCACTGGAATACTTTATGTCAAGACCAGTCAGGTTTCATTAAACAAAAAGATTAGAATTTATTTAGCAGCACAGTTACCCCCAAGTCTCATTTCCTTCTTTCAGGTGAATAAAAAAAGCATAGAAATGTTGCAGGTAGATGGTGGCTTTCACTTATAGAGAGAGATCAAATGTTTTAGATAGAAGTTGTTTCCATGATGTTTCTGTATCTCCAGTCTCACTATTTGAAGGACACCAGCTTTCCTCAAATTGACAGATAAAGTTCTTCACCTTTCTGCAGCAGCTCTGCAGTGCTTACAAAGTCTCTGTTTTACTGCTGTTTGATGTGTCGGCTTTTTTCTATCAAGAAAAGTATATGGGAGGATGCCAGTCAGCCCTGGCCTTGTGGCTCTCTGGATGGTGCTGTTGAACACTGAAAAGTGAGGGTTGGCTCTGGGAAACCTGGAGCTCAGCAGTCTCTTTGCTGTGTCTCTTATTGCTGATAAGGTTTGGCACTGTAGATACCAAATGCAGACACCCCTGTAGTCCTGATCCTTCCCTTCCATGTGCTGGAGCAGCAAACAGTTACAGGAAAATGTAGAGGCCCTTAACTGAAGGTATTTCTTTAGAGATGTGTCTGGGAAGCTCTCATGCAAGTAACAGCAGCTTCCTTGAGGAAGATGAAGAAAGGACAGTTTTCTCAAGAGACAAGAGGAAGGTGGACAAGAGCAGGGTGTGACGGTCCATCAGCAGCTGCAAGGGACTTGTGTATGGCTTGCTGAGCTCTCTCAGATCTTTGGAAACTCCCAGGTGTGACATAAAAGATCTGGCTTCTTGTTTCTCCCTTTTTTCCCCCCTCTTCATTTTCTTACTAGATAGTATGTTTTCTGGACTCTAGAGCCTGTCACATCAATTGAAAATCTCTAGATAATTATTTCTCCTTTTGTATTTTTTAGGATTTGCCTTTCATCTTCTCTACTTTACTACTTCTGAGAAGCACTGAGAAATACAGGTAGAAATAAGTACCAGATGGCTGAGGAAAGGATCAAAACTCTACCAGGGAAAGCAGAAAGACTGAGGGAAAGAGGATAGACCATGGCTATCTAATCCTGTGACTGTCTTTTGCCTCCTGACTTTGTGGAAAGTGGAGGTACCATGTTTTATGGAATTTTGTTTATGAGCTGGAGACATACTGACACTGAGTAACAAGAGGTTTGTTTCTCTGATAAAGAAAATACCTTTTAGCAAAAACATGTGAAGATGTGTTGCAATGCTCACAGTATGTGTGTGGGTTACTGCTGAGCTCTGGGAAGCTGCAGATGGGACAGGCCCATCCACAGAAAATGGAAGGAAGGGTGGACGCTGAAGTAAATGTCCTTGGTTTCTGTGAAAGTGAGCTTGAAGTTCTTCGAAGCAGGAAATGTGGGTAAGTGTGATGTGCTTAAGAGAGTCGACCTGGATTTCCAGGAGGCCCTCTGAGGAGTCCTCACTCTACTGAGCGAGGAGAAACTGGGCAGCAGCATTGCTCAGTTTTAAAAAGCCAAAGGAAGATCTTGCTGCTTCTTTCAATTATTGAAGGACTAAAGAGAAGGGGACTGCAGACTCTTCATGCAGTTCTGTGGCAGGTAACAGACACAAGCTAAAATGTGGGGAGTTCTAGTTTGACAGAATGGAAAACATTTCTGCCATGAGGTGGTCAGGCACTGGAGGAAGAAGGGCTCCCTTTGTGGGTGAACCCCGTGTGGGTTCACTGTCCTAGGACATACTCAGACTCACCTGATATACCTGGGATCTCTGCTTTGGGAAGGGTTTGGACTAGTGACAGTCAGTAATCCTGCCACTTGAAATTAATCTACAATTCTAGACTTCTAAGGAAGGTAAGAAGTCTTGAGTTTGTCCTTCTGTGGACAGCATTTGGTAAAAATCATAGGAAATAGAACAGGGATAAATCTGTGTTAAAATACTAATTATATTCTTACCACTTCCAAAAGTGATGGATTAAACCTTATAGCTATCCAGAAGAATGCATAATAAAGAATCTATAGTATATGAATCCTATTCCAGTATGGTGGAACAGATTATTTTTCCTTCAAGAAGTACTCAGGGTTTTAAAAACTGCTCTGAGGTTTATTGTAGAAAGTACAGTAGTGGTACAAAGCAATTGCTTTCCCTTGAAATGAGTTTATCAGACCTTTGTTATTACATTATCCCACACCTGAACTTGTATTATAAGAAGAGACACCTGGTGCCAAGCCTCAGCTCACTCAGCAGATACTTGTGGACAGTGGAAAACTCCCCCAAGAGCCCAGGGCTGGGGCTGTGCCCCAGGGACAGGGCACAGGTAGAATGCCTGTTGTAGCAATGTCAATTGTGTTTTCTCTCCATTGATGTCTACAGAAATGCTTACGCAGCAGGAATGTGCTTGTGTTTGGGTTGTCAGGCTCTTGTCCTGTCATCTGACCCCACTGAGAAGTGTCTGGCTCTGCTGTCTTTGCCCCTCAGATCAGGTGTTTATGCACACAGACAGGTTCCTCTGTGAGAAGGGAAGAACTTGTGCTCACACTGGGCCCCTCATTTCAGAGGGAAGCTTTTGTGGGGGCCTGTTCACAGGGTAGGTGAGGGGAGGAGAGCAGATGTTAAAACAGCCTGTGATGAAGGCATTCAGAAAGAGGAGATAGACCTAAATGGACTTAGTACAAATATTTACATTGTTATACCTTACACTTTATTTGGAGCTCAGCCTTCACACCACCTATGTTTATATTGCTGGATTTGAGTCACTTCTGACAGCAGGCAGCCAAAGGCTGCTTCCACACATGCGCTGATCAGCTGTAGTTACTCACATTCTGCTCTTGGAGCCTGCTGTCATTGTGAATAAGCTGAAAATACAACCTCTGTGCTTGGCAGTGCTCTGGGAGGAAAAGTTAAGAATTAGAAATAAAGCGCAAATTTGTGTACATATGTTAGACACAAAAAATCTCTCTCAAACTTAGATTGCACCTGCACCTTGAACATTGAATGTAGTTATGACCATCTCACTTCCTAAAGATACACAAATTTAGATAGAAAAACCCAAGCAATGTGGAAAAGAATGGCAAATAGGAGAATAGTTTTTCATGCATTGCAAAAAGATCCTGGTTTATCAAATAAAGTGATCAAGCATTAGTTTTAGAAATAGAACCAAGTACCTTCTGAAGGAGTGTGTGGCTGAACTGCAGGTTGCACTGATGCAGAGTTCTTTGGAGATGGAAAGTACAAAGGAGTTAAGAGATAATGGATCCACTATCAGCTGTTAAATCCGATAGTCACAGTGTGCCTTAACACTCTACAGCTCAGGTAAATTCTGAACTACTGCCAGATGTGAGATTCATGTGATGCTGACTTGTGCTTGCATTCTGCTTAATACCCAGTGCTGATTGCTGAGTACAGGAATCCTGAGGTTAATTTGTTTCATCACATCCACCAGGAACCTTCTTAACAAACATCTGCTTACAGCACCTGTGCAGGAAGCACAGCGTGAGCAGTGCTCACAGAAATGAACCTTGGAACCAGCCTTGGGGGAACAGGTGGGAAGTTTCAGCAGAGCATTTCTTGGATGTGTGCTTTTACCTCTTTCCTCAGGTGTGAGTGTCCTCTGTGGCCACAGACTCCTCATTCAGCCAGGGTGACCTGAGGCAGTGCAGGGCAAGACATGGCTGCAGGGCAACTGCAAAGCTAAAGGCTTCCAAGAGCAAAAGCTGTAAGACACTGCCAGGAACAAACTCCTGCCTTTAGGGCAGCAAAGGCTCTTCAGCTTTTCACTCATGTTCATGTCAATGACTACTGTTCTAAGCTTCCTGACAAAGAGGTTGGTGCTGTATGAGAATTGCTACTTTAAGTCATCAAAGCATGAAAAGATCTTTCTTATTAAATAATTCAGTAAAAATACTAGATTGCAAGTTTAGCATCTTTGGTTAGTAATTATGTGGCTTCATGTAAACGTCTCTGTGAGGATGCAAAGCAGCTTACACTTGGCAAGTGCAAATGCTATAGAGCCATTTCAAACCAGCCTTATCTGCCTGTAGCCCAGAGCAAAGGAGTTTCCTTTATCAAAAGACTTAAGCACACGAAGTGTTCTGTTTCTGTTGCACTAAATTATGTCTGCTTGCTTCTTTTTTTACTAGCAGTCTGGGGGCTGAACATGGTTTCTTGCTGAAGAGCATCTTACCAATTTCTGCCTATGACATCCTTTGGCAGTGTTGGCTGGCAGCTGTCAGTCTAGCTGTTCTAAATAATTGTGTCACCAGCAAACTATCTGCTCAATTATTATCCTTTCCTTCAAAGCATTTATATCTGCTGTGGAACATATTTTATCAACATCTTTACATAGAAGGATCTATTGGTAGTTTCATTCTGTTCTGAAAACTGACTGTTTCTGCTATCTCTGTTTTTCTGGTTTTAATCTGAAAACTTTGCTTTCATATGATTATTGTACATGAGCTTCTTTAAGAGAATGAGGGAGATCATTGTAGGATTTTGAAAATGTCTCTGTGTTGCATGAATGTATCATTTTTAGCTGGTTATTGATGCCTCATGGAGCTCTAGGGGGGTTGTGAAGCATTACTTGGCAGAAATAACATCAATCCTTGAACAAACACCAGATCTGTAGAACAACACCTCCCAGTCTGACACAGCAGTCACATTTAATGCTGTGTAGTTCTTTGAGTCACTCCCAAATTCTTTATTTTTTTTCCCTTTTTTATTCTTCTGACACCCAACATAGTTTAAACAAGTAACAAATCCTCACACATAATTACAGTTGCAGAATTTCCTAGGATCTGTTTTCTTGAAAGTAGTGATGAAGTTTCTATCTCTTTATACTATAAGAATAT
Source organism: Pycnonotus jocosus (assembly GCA_013400435.1). NCBI lineage: Eukaryota > Metazoa > Chordata > Aves > Passeriformes > Pycnonotidae > Pycnonotus > Pycnonotus jocosus. The sequence continues at coordinate 106,912 of VWYP01024018.1, forward strand.
GTACTTTTTTGTTTTCAGCAAGGGGAAATACCTAGATTGTCAGTGACATACATAATTTTCTTCTTTGTAAAAATCTCTGTTTATCTTCAACGTATTTCTTCCCATACTTGTAATGAGGGAATCAGTGATGGCCCATTACTGTTACCTTCTGGATCAAATAACATTTTGGATTTTAAAAGAGATTACCAGTTCAACTCATATAAAATGATAGTTATGTATATAAAGTTGTCAACTCCTTAATCTCATTCAGAACTTTGAACTTCTAAGTGTAATACAGAATTGCTCTTAAAATGAAACAATTGTCATTGAATTTGAGAATCAGAAATAGCAAGGATTTGATATTAAATTCCACTGTATTGTACAGTGACCCATATGTTACTAAAAAAATTAATAAATCCTCCAAGATTTACTGATAACTTTTAATGATGTTCCATACAGATATTAACAGTAGTGACATTACTGATTGTTTTAAGCACAGAGACTCATGGAATTGTTTAGATTGGAAAATCCCAATGACACTGTTGAGTCCGACCCTTCCCCAGCACTGCCAAGGCCATCACTATCCCATGTCCCCAAGTGCCACATCTACACAGATTTTAGATCCCTGCAGTGGTGGGGGCTGCACCACTGCGTTCATGAGCCTGTGACAGGGCTGGACAACGCTTCTGATGAAGAAATTGTCCCTAAAATCCAACCTAACCCTCCTCTGGGACAGCTTGAGGTCATTTCCTCTTGTCCTGTTGCTTGTTACTTGAGAGAAGTGACTGACCTTCAAGGCCCAACGAGGAAGGACTTTCAGACGCTTGAGCGGGTCCAGAGGAGGCAACGAGGCTGGTGAGGGGCTTGGAACACAAACCCTGTGAGGAACGACTGAGGGAGCTGGGGCTGTTTAGCCTGGAGAAAAGGAGACTCAGAGGTGACCTTACCACTGTACAATTTCCTGAAGGGTGCTTGTGGTCAGGTGGGATTGGTCTCTTTCTCCAGGCAGCACTGACAGAATGAGAGGACACAGTCTTAAGCTGTGCCAAGGAAAATTTAGGTTGGATATTAGGAAAAAGTTTTTTACAGAAAGGGTGATAAAGTACTGGAATGGTCTGCTTGAGGAGATTGTGGAGTAACCATCCCTGGATGTGTTTAAAAAAAGATTGGATGTGGCACTTAGTGCCATGATTTAGTTGAGGTGTTGAGGTGGGTTGGGCTCAATGATCTTGGAGGTCTCTTCCAACCCAGTGAATCTGTGACCCCCAGCTGGCTACCACCTCCCTTCAGGCAGAGTCAGAAGGTGTTCCCTGCACCCTTGATCCCTTCATTCAGATCATGGCTAAGGATACTAAACAGGACTGACCCAAGCACTGGGCCCTGGAGACACCACTTGTGACCTGCCACCACCTTGGCTCCATTCCCCACTGCTCTCTGGCCCACCATCCAGCCAGTTTTTTACCCTGTGAAAACTCTGCCCATCCAAGCCATGAACAGCGATTTTCTCTAGGAGAAGGCTGTGGAAAATGGTCAGAGGCTTTACTGGAGTCCAGGTAGACACCTCCACAGTCTTTCCTCGTCCACTAAGTAGGTCATAGAAGGAGATCAAGTTGGTCAAGCAGGCCCTGCCTTTTATAAACCCACACTGGCTAGGCCTGGTCTCTAAAGCTAAATTTTTTTGTAAAGTCTGAGATTATATTGAGATTTCCATACTGGACAAGATGTCTTCTTCTAGGCTAAATCTGGTGTGAAAGGACAGCAGAAACAATTAAGATAGTTTCTAAATGACAATAGGAACAAGGTTATATCTAAGCTATATAAACCAGAATAGCAATGGGTTTCTGGACCTGTTGTAATGAAGAAGGTAAAATTGAATATGCTTTAGTTGTGGTGCCTTGGAATGTCCTGTTCTCTTGCAATGACAATGTCTCTTGGATGTACATGCCATCGTGGGCACAGAGTGGGGTCTGTAGGTGGCAGTCAGGCACTGGGAGCAGAGAGCACTAAAAGGCCATAAGGACAGCGAAAGGACTCTAACAACCAAAATTTCTTCTTTCCACAGTCAAGACTTTCTTTCAGATTTTCCCAGCTTTAACAGCACCTTGCAGTAAAGGTGGCAATTGTAATGTAGTTCTCTGTGATGACTTTCCTGCTCTTCATTCAATTCAAAAAAATTGCATGGAAGGATTTTTTAGCAAAATCAAAATCTGAAAATTCAGGAAGAGGAGTTTGCCACTAAATCCTTGTCCTGTGTAATGTTTACATTTGTTCATAGGAGTTCGCTGGCAAAAGCTGCTCTAAAGATGAATTGGCTGTGTGCTTTATAGGAAGCCTCTGTCTTTTGCATATTGCTTCACTGGCAGCAGAAGTTGGGCAGTGTAGAGTCCATGCAGCAGGAGGAATAAATCAATATTATTGGGGAATAAATCAATAAAAGGATCTTCTATTCTTACATGTGTGGATTTCAACCAAATATTTAGATTGACATCTTTCTCAAGTCTTGACCTCTGATCTCAACAAAGAGTTTCAGTTTTCAGGATAGAAATCAAGAGAAAGTCAGGAGCCCTGGTGGGATTTAGGAGTCTCAGCATCTATTTGGATATGCTTCAACTGCCCCAGTACTGCTTCAAGTTAAATTATTTATTAACATCTATTGATTCCAGTGAGATAAGAGCTACGTCAGTGTTCTTAGGTGACCATGAGCAAGCCACAGAAAATTAACTTTTCTACTGGTCTGAGTAATTTTTGGTTAGATTCAGGCAGCTCTCTTCTGGAAACAGTCAGTGAAGTGCTGCAGCAGAGCACCCTGACTCAGGCTGAGCACTGAGAAATGTGCTCCTGATGGTTTGGCTTCAGTCTTTATCATCGGTCACATGGAATTTGTCAGTACCACTTCTCAGATGATTGAAAACTGCACTTGAGGACATTATAGAAGTGGATTATTTTTTATGATCTAAATTATAAGTGGGCAAAAGGTACAGGAGTTGCACATTGAATGATATCAAGGGAGATAAATACTACCCATCCAGCAGTTATATAATCACCATCCATCCTCACAAATGTTTTATTAAACTTGCCCTCTCTTGGCAGTTTCAATTAGGTTCTGGTGCTGTGGTCCCCACTATTGACTTTGAGCTGATGCAAAAGAGCACATTGTGTTTTTCATGGACTTTTCTTGTGTCTTCTTCTCAATGCCTCTATAAATCTTTATCCTCTTTTTCCAGTTTGTGTGTTTGAGAGATCAGTCTAATCAGTTACCATAAAACTGGGAAATGGCTTCATTTAGCCAAAACAAAACTTTCAGGGTTGGGGAAAAGATTAAAATATAACTGCATGTCCAGATGATTTCCAAGCTGAGAAAATATATTTTCAACTGTCATGTGGTGGTATTCTCTTGGGTTCCTGGTTTTATGTTGATATATTGCATTAGTAATTGTTTATTAATGGTATGGAAATTACCATGCACAAATTTAAGTTGCCATTGTCAGAATTGAGGTTGAGACTATTACCCAGTATGAAGTAGATAACAAATACTATTTCATGAAGAAGCAAAGGCAATTCAAGAAATCAATATTTCATTTGCTTTGTGAAACTGTACCTGTACTAACATAGAGGGACTTGGTGTGCTCTGTGGTTGCATGTTTTGAGATGCATATATTTCTAATGCTCTTTTTTTTTTAAGGAATAAAACACTAGAATTAAAACGCTTGCATAATACTTAGTATGTTTAAATTATCTTTATTTATCCTTCGTAGAGCAATTAATACTGTTAGCTGTTAAGCTGCTTCTGTTATGGTCTGAACTTTTGAAGTCATGCAGTGGATCATTAATCCAGCTGAACTTTTTGCAAAAACTGAGAGACTTACTCTTTGTTACGTTAATAGTGTTGGAATGGATTTTATAGCTCTGCAGTTTGCTTAATTTTTCTGAATTTTCTCCATTAACAAAAGAAGATTGTGAAGTGATGAAGAGAAGATCATGCAGCAGGAGCAGCAAAAAATAATCTTTATGTTGCTCTGTATTATATGGTTAGGTATTTACATAGTGTCTGTTTGCAGAGGCAATAATATTTCAGAGTACTTTATTTATATACGGATTCAATTTTGATCAAGACACAAGATTTTTCATTTCTAGCGATTGTGTTGTTCTGTTTTCAATTTTGGTAGCTTTGTGTGATTTACAATGAAAAATTAATCCTATCAACTCCAGTGTTCAGGTGACAAGGGAGAGTGGAAGATCTACATGGAAGAATAACAGAGATACAGTTGCTGCTTCTGGTGCTGAGCTGGCTCACATCTTGGCTAAGCCCTTTGGAGCCTTTGGGTTTGGAAAATGTGCCTCAGTCAATGAACCATGCTGGTCCTGAGCTGAGCAGTGTGAAAACTCCCAGTTGTGCACAGAGAACATGGGTATCTGTCATCCAGGACATTGGGCATGGAATGTGCAGAATCACCAGGAGCGGCTGTGAAACGGAAAGATGGTGCTCATTTGATTTTGCACACAAAATTGAAAGCCTTGGGCAGCTGCAGACATGACACAAGTCCTCCATGGTTATCACTGCTTTATCACACTTGCTTGGCTGCAAAGAGCGAAGGGATGGAAAATGGTGCCAATTCCTCGTTCGAAAGCACGTTACAGGACAGAGGAGTTCTCTTTCCCTACTTCTTCAAGAGAAAGCCTTTTTCAAAGCATTCCTGTTACTGTTGCACTCTGCATACTCTTATATGTGTCACTGAGCTGTTTGTTCAGCAGCAGAAAAACATTGATATTTTGATGTAGCAAAACTATGTTGTGTTAATTTCTTTTGTTCTTTCATTACATTACAGGTACGGTAAGAATTGAAATGTTCAGGAACATGCAAAATGCAGAAATCATAAGGAAAATGACAGAAGAATTTGATGAGGTAGAGTATACAAATAGTTGTTTGAAGCATTATGAAATATACTACCATATACTTCTGGTTTAAATTAAAAATGCAGTGGGCCAGTAGATAAATAATGTCACAGTATGGGAAACTGCACTGACAAGCAAAGCAGCAACTTTAGCTGTTGGATATGGAGTAACAACAGAGAGAGATTGATCAGAGAAGGCAGGAGGAGGAACTGGAGAACTCTCATCTCTCTGAGAGTGGTGGTGGCATTCTGGGTGCTGAACCTCAGCTCCTGGGAGTGCCATTGTACAACAAAGAGCTCCAGATTCCTGACACATCAGATTCATGAGACAGGATTACAGCATTCTGCTCTGCTTTCTCTGTGCAAATTAATGTTTTGTGCATTTTAAATGGCAGTTTAAACCAAATAGAAACTTGACATGAAAATTACCATTTTGGAACAGTGATACAGAAAGAAATACACTTTCAAAAGAGCTGAGCATTTTGTTTGAAACAAGTAAATTACAATTCAGACTGGGTATCTTCTGTCAAAATAAACATGTTTCTAATGGTGAATGCTTTTTAGCTTTGAGATCTTTGAACTTTGTTTTCTTTGACTTTTGGTGTATAAAAAGCTGAATATTCTGAGTGTTCATTTTGTTTAGTGAGGAAAACTAAAGCTGGAGCAGGAATTTCTGTAGGACAGCAGTGCCTCTGACCACTTCTAAATGAAATGCCAAGGCTTTGATTCAGAAAGTTAAGCAGGAAAACAATTAATACAAGAAATACTCTTTATCAAGATGTACTTATACACAATTTCCTTCTTTGCCGTGGCCTTGAACAACAAAATGTTTCTGTAAACACCTGACTACAGCCAAAGGAGTGCTCCTTCTGCTGGGTGATCGTCCCATAGTTGCTGAAGAAAGGATTTTTCAAAAAAACCTTTTTAAAAACTCACAGTTTTTTCTCACAGGAGGAAAAAACCTCTTTGTATGAATGTACTTAAAAGCAACATCTGTCAAAGAGTTACAGTTACTGGGACATAGTCTTTCTTTCTGCATTACCTAAAACTTTTCAGAACTTCTATAGTTCTAAAAAAAGATTCAGTTCTAGCTTCTGCCTTAACATTTGAATGGATTTATGAGAGAATTCGTGGGGCTTAGTACAAAAGCATAAAATTGTTAGTCCCAGGCTGGAACCCAATGAATATTTTGAAATCTAGAATGAACTGTTGGTATTTCACCTGTAATAGCTCCCCCAGTGCCCCAGAAATCCCACATTGTCCTGTTGTTCCGTAAGCGCTGCAGGAATTAAGCTGCTGGCCTGAATTTTGCCTGAATTTATGGCAGGGATTGAAGTATTGATTTTCCTCTTTATGAGTGGAGAAATGCTTGTGCAGGATTTAAATGATGGAAATAACTTTGGGATGGGGAATTCCATGGACATCCATTGGCTGCACTGTTTGGCTGCTTGCTTAGGAGTACAGGTGTTTTGTAGGTGAATTCCCTCATAATTATTGTCCTAGAGTTGACAGGTTAGCAAAGACTTGGTTTACTTTGAGTTTTCTAAGCACTGGGCCATCAAGTATTGTCTCAGTGTCACTAATTTCACATTTTTATTGGTATTAAACAATAAAAGATCCATGAAGTGACTTTATTGTAAGTTTATTTTTCCCATTTCAGCCAGATGAGGTATTTATGGTACAGTCTTCATAGGCTTTTCAAAAGAGTTGTCTAATAGGTACTTGTAGGTTAAAAATGCACCATACAGAGATGAGTGGTTACACACAGCACTAGAGATTATGAGGATCTGTTCCAAAAGACTGCATATACACCTTGAGCAAGCATATGTTATGTACCAAAGGTCACATGTAGAGATCCATCAGGTCATTTTGGTGTGGTTGAAATGGGTGTGATTTGGTTAAATGTGATGGCTAAAGGACTTTCTGCAGGGTAATCCTGTTCATGAAGTTTAGGTTCAAGGTGTTTAATTGTAGCTCCTATGTGCTGACATTGCTGTCTTCGCTTATTTCAGTCTGGGTGATAAGTCCTGAGGAGGAAAATGTTTGTTCCTCAAAAAACCACAGAATAAATGTGTACAAATGGATGTAACTTTGGTACTACTGACTTCTTATCCTGGCTGAGAGATTCAGAATGGAGCATTACTGCCTTGATGTTTTGGATATTCTGGAATTGGCTTACAAATCAAGTGGTCAGGGAGATTTATAATTAGGCTTTTTTCACTGAGGGGGAAAAAGCAGTTTCTGATTGTGGGGGGACAATCTCCTTGTAGTGCAGTATATATAGTGAGTTTAATAAGAGCAGACCTGGAAAGGCATTAAATGAACATGCCTAGCTCAATCTTGTAATAATTTTTTGAAGAGAAAGTGTATGAATCTATAGTAAAATACCTATTACTGCTATCAGAAGGCAAGTTTTACCACTAGAAAAAGGAAGCATTTACAAGATAAAACAGGGTGATGTTTGCTTTCTGATAAGGAAACTGTAAGTTTGAGAAAAGCAAAGTTTGGGGGAAAGGGGCAGCTGGCTGATCAGAATATTAACCTGGAGTTGAAGTGGGGATGGAGAATGACTCAGTGTCAATCACACAAGCCTTTCTTTAGGTTTTGACCTTAAATACTTTGTAATATTCTGTCTCATCCTTTTCTCCCACTTCCTAACCGAGGATATAAGGAAAAGAATTGAGTCTTGATACTTATTTTGGACTATACAGAGCCAATACTGCAAGTGGAGGGCAGTTACAATGATGTCTTTGCAAAAGTGGTTTCATGCCAATGAACTTCCCTGTTTATTGAAGAATAATGTGTTGTTTTTATTTGTTATTCTCCCTTGGCTTGAAGGAACAAGATGATGTTTAGTTTAGAACCATAGGCCACATTGGCTACACCAACATTAAAATAAATTAAGTGGGGAGACCTTTAATACTTGATGTTTTTCTTCTGTTGTTCTTCAGGACAGTGGTGATTACCCCCTGACCATGCCTGGGCCTCAGTGGAAGAAGTTCCGCTCCAACTTCTGCGAGTTCATCGGGGTGCTGATCCGGCAGTGCCAGTACAGCATCATCTACGACGAGTACATGATGGACACGGTGATCTCGCTGCTCACCGGCCTCTCCGACTCGCAGGTCCGCGCCTTCCGGCACACCAGCACGCTGGCTGGTGAGTGAGCTGCCGCAGCAGGGTCTGTCACACAGCTTGCCACTGCTTATCCCCTGCCAGGAGTACTTGTAATTTGGATTGAGGTGGACCCTGACCAGCATTAAAACTGTGGAAAGATTCATCAAATCTAAGTACCACATATGGTACAACTATACTTAAAATACTCCTTTTTTATTTGGAAAGTAGTGTGCTGAGGCATTTAGAGATTCCTGTCATCCCCAGGTCCTCCAGTGAGTCCTGAGAATCAAAAGTGGTGTGCTTATGTCTTGTATTTTGCTATTAATTGTTCACTTCTTCTACAAAATGTTGGAGTAATTTTATATTTTAGAGTATACATTTATTCTAAAGAAGTATCAGGACAATTGTATTATCAAAGGGTTTCAGTTCACCAAACAATAATCTGTGCCTTAACTCTGGAGAAGCATAGGGTTTAGGATTACTGTGCCATGGTTGTATTAATCCCTGTCTTCTGCCTGCAGCCACACCACCTTTTAGTGCAGCTGCCTCACCTAAGGAAAGCCCTGGGTGTATCGTTAGATAGAAATGGGCTTTCCTTGTGTATTTCATCACACCTACATGAGATGTCTCCTCTAATAGAGATGAATTGCTCTCCACAAGGAACTATTCTTCTGGATTGCAAAGCACTGCCAGGGTGATTGGCTTGGATGTAGGTGTCTGCAGCTGGTCATGTCAGATGGTAAGAAATCCATCTTATTGCAAGGTTCATAGATCATCCTAGATGTTTGAAACTCTTACAGCAGACATTTGTCATAATCTGAATGTTTCTATGGCCAGTATTTATTACTATTTAGTAATAGTCAGCCTCATAGACATTTTTTCAGTTTCAAGTGTACCAATACCCAGTGTTAAACAAATACAATCAGAATTTATTTAAAATTTCATCTCTTGTTATGAGTCAAAATAAGGCAGATTTCCAATGATATTGGAAAAACAACTCCAGATTTGAGTGGATTTTGATTTTAAAACTGAAACCCAAACCCTTCAACTCATAGTGACTGAACACCTTTGGAAGCGCATTCCCCTGTGTTCTCCACCATACTTAGCAATGGGATGGTAAAACCATGAATTAAGCAGACTTAAGCTTCCAGGTTTGGAGTGTCCTCTTCAAATTCAGTATTCCAAGATGAGCACTGTTTGAGCCTAGATACCCTGCTGGAAATTCACGCCCGTTATTTAAAATATATTCCTGTTATTTAAACTGTTACTTTAACTATTGTATAAACTATATGATGCTGTCTGCATTTCTGGGTGATTTTGATTTGCTGTTTGCTCAGACTGTTATTGATTGGTTCATAGGGAAGAATTTATGGAGTGAGGTCTGCACTCTGTTCCCTGGGTTTGATTGGTCCATCCCTGCATGGGCCATTGCATCATGGATGGGAGCTGCCAAAGATGTCAGCATTTACCAGTGACAATACATGCCATTTATTTATTTATTTTATTATTGTAACAAGCTTCAGGCTTTGTTTTGATTCTACAAATTTCCTTCAAACTGTTTTTACCACATTTAATTGCAGTCCCAAAGAGCAGAGGTCAACCTGATGCCATAGAGCTCAGTCTTGATAAAGTTTTTGACATTCTACTTGTAGACTGGCATTTCTACTTGAAGGAGTGTTTGTAGGTCCTTGTTTTCAGTTTTCCTCTGTGCTAGTCAGTTGGAATGAGAAGTGATTCACTGTAGGAAGAAGTACCTGTAGGTTACTAGTTTTTAGCTTTAGCAGTGTAAATCAATCCAAGTAGCCTCACTTTTCTACTTGTGTGGTTGCTTTTCTACCTTGAAGCAATGCTGCGTATTTAGAGGAGCATGCAGAGAGGATGTGATAGTTTGTTGCATTATTTTGCTGGTTTTCAATATTGTAAAATGTGCTGTACTATGTAACCACACAGAACTTGGGAAAGATCCTTATTAATGTTTTTTGTAAAAATAAATTTTAGTACCAAAAAGCAGACACGAACAATATCATATCCAGCATGTGTGAAAATAAAAATGGCATTTTTCTATGGCTGTGCAGCTGACTTTGGAGCAGTGTCAGACCTGCATTCAGAGAAGCTGTGCTATGGTCCCTTGTTCACTGAGCCATCCTCAGCAGCCATTGGTTAAGGTCACTCTTAGTATGGAGCCATCTCTGCTGGCATTCTGCTGTGCAGAAATGGCTGTAACTCCCCAGCAGCTGCCTTCATGGTGCCATGCTGCTGCAGGCTCACGTGCTGGCTCCCTGGTGCACTCAGAGCTTGTCTGGAGAAGATAGCAAGGAGCACTGCCTGCAGTTCAGTGTGGGATACAAACTCTGCTTTCTGAGCATGGGCCAATGACCTGGGTATTGCCTGGGTGGAAGTGCCTTTCCATATGGCTGTGCCAGGGTCGAGACGCTTTCTGCTGTGAGTATGGATTTGCTGAGGAAATATTTTCTGAGCTCTGACTACAGTTAAAGAGTCATAATCTGTCTTGTGCCTTTGCAGCTATGAAGCTTATGACTGCTCTTGTGAATGTTGCCTTAAACCTGAGCATTCATCAGGACAATACACAGAGGCAGTATGAAGCTGAGAGAAACAAAATGATTGGCAAAAGAGCTAATGAAAGATTGGAGCTGCTGCTTCAGAAAAGAAAAGAGGCAAGTGAAAAGACAACTTTTTTTTTCCTGGTTCATGTGCATTCCCTCCCAACAGAAAGCCCAGGGTGGTTTGTGAGTTGAGTACCACAGTGAGAAAGAGCTTAGTTCTGCAGTGGTGTTTGTGTGATCTCAGGCACACTACTTAAATCCTGTATTGCCGCATTCAATTGTTTGTGGCACTGTTCTGCATGCAAAGGAGAATTCTGTTCTCAGGCCTCTATGTATGACCAGGCAGGAAGAGTCTCAAACTGTAAGCAGTCACTGTTCTGATGATGCAGAAAGATTCTGACAAGAGGATCACATGTTCCCTCCCTGCACTGCCCGGTTTTCTCCTTGATCACTGCAGTTATTCCACAGTGTCTCATTAGTACTTCTTTTTTAGCTGCTTTCAGGACACACTGGAGTTGAGGCTATAGCACCTGTTCTCAGGGAGAAGGAGCTAGGGAGACATTAAAGTCACCTTTAGTAAGTACCAGTCTGGCATTAGGTGAGAATAAATATTAGAAGGTCGTCGTAATCATCCCTAAATAAAGTATTATATCACAGGAAATTTCAGTTTTAGAGGTGTACTTAAATTTAAAGATTACAAGTAGAAAATTAATACACATACACCCTAACAACCATAATGTGTAAAGATGCCAAGTAAAACTTATAAGAGAAATTGAAAAGTCAAAGTTTGTATGGCTTAGATTTGAATTTATGATTTAATATATTAGTATTGAATTTTCTCCACCACTGTTTTACTGTGTGGCAATTAAGGATGTCTGGGTGTTTTGCCTGTGTACACTTTGAATTCCTTTAGGTGTAACTTTGACTCAAAATTGCTTGACTTTGTAGTCTTTGTCTGGGGATAATTACAATTACGTATCTTTATTTTACCCCTATGATCTGTAGCACAACTTTATTTGGTTTTCATAATTCTTGGAAAGCATGCATTAAGGTACAATGCAAAAACAATCTCTCCTGCCCAAACTGCGAGGGAAACATTTTTAATTAAATATTAAATTGAATGTGAGTTCTAAGACATTTTGAAAAGCCAAATAGCTGGAACAGAGTTTGTATTCCACATTTGTTGATTGTTGCTGTGAATTTGCAGAGGACAAAGGCATTAATTGCACTGATTACCTTGGGCTGGGGACTCCTCTGTGCCCATTGCCCCAGCTGTTCTTTCAGAGCTGCAGGACATCATCTTTCTGGGGAGCTGTAGCAAGGATGCCCAGGCTGCACAGGGCTGGGAGCCTTGGCAGGAGAAGGAGCATTTCTTAGTCCTTACCTTTGGCTCTGTGTGTTCCGGGTCCTCACATGATAGCTGAGCATTGCCTGGGAATAGCCAGATCGAGTATGTCAATGGGGTTAAGCACACCAGGGGCACCTGGGCAGAAGAGATCTATTAGGATTAGATGGCTTAATGCTCTGTGTAAGAATTCCTGACATAATATTGTGTATTCCCAGTGTTAAAATACTCTGAATTGACAGTGGAATTCTGTGCTGGCACTTCCTCAGTTGATTCTTTGATGCAGTGCCATCCTAACAACCCCTCCTGAGCACATACACGTGCATGTATTGGTCTTCATGAGGTGATAGAGGGGTAATTCACCAACTGAGTGTGGCAAGTTAGTCTGAAGCAGAGAAGATGGAGCACTTACTGAAATGTTTCATCCTCATGCCATCATCTACAGGCCTGGTGGGAGAGCCATATGTGGAGCTCTGCCTTATCAATGAGATTGTCACCTCAAGTGGATGATCTAAGTAGCAATATGCCACAAAGCAGAGAAAGTTGTCTTTTAGTATCTGCCAGTAGTAATTCAGATTTTGTGTTTTGATGCATGTCTTTTTGAGCTTCTAAACCTGCTTGCAGAGTCAACAAGAGAAAGTTTCCCTCATTTTTTACCTCTGTTTAAGAGGGAGGATGTTAAATCATTTTTGCTTTGGTAAGAGCAGGAGTCCCAAAACACAGATGCTCCCTCAAGATGCTTGAAGTTATGCACTCAAATTCAAGTGCATGGTTCAAAAAACTTGAAAGTGTAGAAAGCAATTAGAATTTGAGAGGAAATTAATTACTGTGTCTAAAATACATTTGAGAATTGTATCCTTTAAATGTTAGTACACAGAGGTAAAAGGGATCTCACATGGACCTACTGAATCTCTGATTCTGCTTCCACACCAGCTGTGCCCCAGCACTTGGATACACTTACCAGATGATAATTGTTTTATACCAAGAAATCATTCTCTGAGTTCTCTGTGAGTTTCCACTTCCCAGGGCCCTGGTAGTTTTTCAGAAAGACTCCTGAGGCTTCTTGGTTTGTTCCCATCCTTTTACTGCACAGCCTGTGCTAGGCTGTCTCTAGCCCCATGTTGCTGTGGCTGTTTCCCTGCCTGTAGCTGTGGAGTCATCCAGCTGAGGTGTGATTAGGAGCTTACAGTCTCCTTTGGGTTAGGAATTCTCAAGCAAGCATTTAGTCTGTGCATATTTGGGTTGAGCTGGTGCTGCAAATAGTGTTTTTCCCAGAGGCTATGTCTAAATATGCTTGGTTCATGTATGCAGACCTGGTGTGGACCCAGCTCTTCTCTTTGCACATAATCCTTTTACTGTGAAATTAGTTACTTTGGCAGGCTTTTGGCTATTTACTCAAGATCCCTCAATGCCTTGGTTTCTCCACATGTGAAATTGAGACAGCACCTCCTTACACTTTAGTGAACTGAGAGGCTTCACTTCCTGAGTTCTGAAGCTATTGAGCTCATATCTGGAAGATGCAGTAGAAATATTTGGCTGAAAAATAGAAGCCCTTAGGTGAAAGTGTTTTGGAGCTCATGCCATGCAGGGGTTCAAACCAGCTGATCACAATTTTGCCTCTGGCTTTAAAACCTTTTATCTGTTAAATATATACATTCATAATTATACAGGTTTAATTATTTTGCATATGTTCACTCTACTAGCAAGGCTCTGTTGTGGTTTTCCTAATGTAAGAATGTGGGCAAATTTACATTCTCACATTATGGTGCTGTGCTTGGACTGTAATGAACACCTTGATGGAAGAACAATGGCTGCTCCAAAAGCTGATTGGATAAAATTGGTGTCATCTTATTAACAAAACTGCATTTTGGTGTAATTAAGTTATACTTAGCTTAGTACAAGATCTGACAGTATGAGAATACTGTAATTAACTCCGAGTTGTGTTAACATATTAATTGACACAAGAGAAGCTTCCTATAGTACTTGCAAAATGTGCTCATCTCACCCAGGAAGTGAAAAGATTTTTAAGAAAATGCTCTTACTTATAAAAACATGCTCATAACACCTTTTCATTTGGAATTGGATTTGGTTTGTTGCAGTCTAAGGCCTGGATGTCAGGTGTGTTCCAGTCCTGGAGATCTTCCTGCTTCTGAAACACAGTTAATGTGGGTGCTGAAGCTCAAGCAACTGACAGTCTTTTATTTAATATTGAGAACATCTTCAATTCCTTTCCTTAAATAGAACATTAATATTTTCAAAACTAATCTGTAACCAGCTTTGTTTCTGCAGCTGTCATTCACTCAGCTCTGTGTTTCCCTGTGAACACAGCACTGCTGAAATTACTGCATGCATTGTCTCTACTTATCTCATTTTCAGTAGCAAAAGTTGATGATCACTTCAAAGAACTAGTTTGAGAGACTAAATTGATATTTGTAGTGAATGTTAATTTTTTTCCATTAAGATATTGCATATATAAATGTAAATATTTGTATGTGTATGCACACAATATAGGCATGTGCTGGAAAAGCAGAAATAGTGAATTTACTCAAGTGTTCTTCCGAGGTCTTCTAAGGTTTCCCAATAGGGAATTGTAGAATACCAAATTATAATAAGCAATTATCTTTTATTTATTTTGTGTTTTGTTTTTCACAGCTACAAGAAAACCAAGATGAAATCGAAAATATGATGAACTCTATTTTTAAGGGTATATTTGTTCATAGATACCGGTAAGAAAATGCATGTTCCAGTAGGCTCTGCTAATGAAGTGTGGTCATGAGGAAAGTCAAGGGCAGTTTCTGGGTTGATTTTCTTCTGATGTAATGTTCTAGATGCTACAAGATCATTGTCAAAAACACTTGAAGTTATGGAAGAATATACAAATTGTAACCTCTATTAATTACTCAGTAGTGCCATCCACAAAACTTTATTTTAATTCAGTAGACAGCTTTAAAAGATTGTGGGAGACATGGGCTTTGAATCTTTTAATTTTGAAAAGAAAAGTTGTCCATGTTGGGAGCACAAAAATGACAAATCTTACGAGTAATCAAAAAATCACTACATATCGTAGGGATAGCAGTTGTCCTCCAGCCTGCATTTCCTCTTGTATATCTTGGGTGTAAAGAGCAATTTTGGAATATGGTTTACCAGAGGGCAGTAGTCTTTTAAAATAGGTTTAGGATTGTTGTGTGTCACAAGATGCCTCAGAGCATCTGCATGACCTTGGTGCAACCAGCTCTTTAAATGTTAATTTGACTTGCTGAAATCAAAAGATAAAATTCAAGGATACTAAACTACACAATTAACCTTTCAGATTTCAGTTTTGCTTTAAAGGTTTAGAATTTATGGAATCTTTTAGGAAAATGGCAGGAAAATATGGTGTGAGAAGAGGGTTAGAAGGTGAAGAGGAACCCATAGTTCAGTTGAACAGAGGGATGATTGTAATTCGGAGAAAAGGACGTGGGAGACTGGGAAGGTGCTCGTGTCAACAAATGCGTGAGTGTGAGCAGCACAGTGGGGTTGGAGAGTGGCTCCTCAGTACCTGAGCATGGAAAGAAAATTCATGGTTTATGGTCAGGAAGCCTTGAGCTGCTTGGCAGCAGGAGGATGGGTATGCAGAGCCAGCAGGTAAATGAGTGTGCTACATCAGTGTAGCACTCAGACCATTTTGTTAGGAGAGCAACTCTCGTGTGAATTGTGCTAAAAATATTTTCCACTTGTAGACTTTGCTTTGCAGTTTGTGCTGAAAAGAGAGTTAAATATATTTCATGTCTAAGATCTGTAGATGGCACATTAGCTTTCATCTCTGTGCTGGACTAGATTCTTTCAAGAAGCATTTGGCAAGTAATACAAGCTTATCTCACTAATTTATAATTATGACAATTAATAATGCATTCATGAATCCAAAAACACTTCCAGTGCAGGTATAATTAGTATTTATATGTTCTTGTGTCATCCAGAAATAATATGTATTTTCAAAAAGCTAAACAATTCATAGTGACTCTGACCAGAAGCTAAAATGTATTTAACTGTGTAAAAATTAGAAGAAAAGAACTACATTTTAATGACAAGCAATTACCACATCTATAGCAAAGGTACAAAGATTTTTTTGGCTGTGTTGTGTTTGATGCAGCATTGTATGGACATGGAGTCCATGGCAGTGATTCCTGCAGGAACACAAGTGGTTCTGATCAGGGACAGTTACCTGGAAGGTGATGTGGAGTGGGAAGTGGTGTCTCTCAAGTTCCCCTGCTTCTCCAGCAGCTTGAGTCTGTTTGCTGGTCTCACATGCCTTTTCCATGATCCTGTCTCATTTTCAATTATACTGGAAATGTTAAATTCTTATTATACTAAATCTCTTACTCAGCTGAATAGCTTTCTTCTTTCTTTATTTCTTTCTTTTTTTTTTTTTTTTTTTATTTTGCCGCTTGGGGTAAGGGCCTTGTGTGCNGCTTGGAGTGAGTGTCTGTAGTGCTGAGGGATCCCTGTGAAGGCTTTTGAATCAAGAAGCAGTTTTTCACTGTCTGCCTAGGGAAGTTTGAATGCACTCTTAGGGAAAACATGATTTTTCCTGCTCTTTGGCTGGCTGTGCTGCATGATTAAATAGTTGTTGACATTTAGGTTCTTTTTGGGATTGCCATTAAATCCTTCCAAAATCCTTTACAGTTAGTAAATTTATAAGGTGGTGAAATAACCTACTTGGATGTGAGAACCCAGGCTGTCATCCCCTCATAAGAATGTCTTCCTCACTACTTTGTGTTGCTGCAGATGTGGCTCCCCGTTTTTTCTTGATTTATATTTACTACTCTTTTAGCTTTTTCCGTAAGTATTGCATTCTTCCAACTAGATTTTGCTTTTAAAATAGTTTAAAAGTAACTCCATATAAGAGAATTGCTAGTCCAGTTCAGTATGAAGCAGTGTACAATTAAACACACGCACACACACACACACACACACACACAAGTGTGCCTATATATATATATATATGTATGTGACTATAGTCATAGTTTTAACTAAAACTTGTCTTCATTATTGCTGCCTTTCCCATAAGGAATGCAGTTTTTAACCCTTGAGTGTGATGTTTAGCAGACTGGTCCTTACACTATGTAAACCTGTTTGAGAAATCTCTGGTAGGAGCAGCTTGTTTGATGCCCTGCCCTGCTCCTAGTGCAGCTTGTCTCCATTGTGGATTGCCCCTTAGCTTGGTTCTGAGGTTACAGAGGCTTCAGGAAGTTGGACAGACCAGATTTACTGATGCTGTTGGGAAGTTGTTAGAATTAATGTTTCTCATAGGCAAAGAGAAACAATGGCCATGGTTTGGTGGCATTCACACAGGTGGCCCCCTCATGTAATTGCATTAAATGCACTACATGCTGTTGATGCTTTTCTGCTGTTCCAGCAGTACAGTTTCCTCCCTACAAGGTGAATTCAAGCACCAAGACTTGCCTGGAGAAGTCCTCCCAGCCATGTGTGGGCTGGGTTCATGGTCCCTGTGGGAGCCCTGGGTTCCAGCTCAGGGTCTGGAAGGTCAGGGACAGGACAAAGGCACTGGATCAGCTGGGCCAGCCTGCAGGAGGGAAATACATAGCTCCAGTGTGGAGTCGCCAGGGGTTTGCTGCACTGAGTTAGGTCTATGAGCCTGTCTTGACCAGAAGAGTGAGTGCATTTTATTTATATTTTGTACAATTGACGACTTACAGAAAAATGCACTTTCTCGTTTTTGCAATTATTCTCTTGCTTGAAGCTTGGAATTTTTCTTTCCTTCCTGTAAATTAAATTTCATTTTGTTGGTCTGATTTAGAATTAAATTGATGTTTATTACTTTTCCAAAAAAGATTTTTTAAAATAAAAATATAAAACAAGGGTCTCAATTACAAGCAAGTCTAGTGTTTGCAAAGCAGCAGACATTCCCTTCTTCTGTGCAGTGCCTCTTTGTGTTCTTGTATTACAGCTGAAATTTGGAACTGTGAGGCAGTGCCAGCTGGAGTGGCACAAGTGATTTCTCATGGTAACAGATGTCCTAGAGATGGAATTACTGAAGGGACAGATGGCCCCCATCCCTTTTCCCGTTGTTTCATTATTAGTAAAGATGCCATGCTCCATGTCAGGCAGGCAGGAAAGTGCCAATCAGATGGAAAGCATTTCCATCCTGGTCTCCTTAGGTGACCTCTCCAGTTTCGTGCCACCTCTCCTCACTAAGCAGCTGATAAGTCTGCCTGAGATATGTCTTTGCTTCTTCCATGACTTGATACAGTCAGAATGTAGGATAAAAGCAAGAAAATGGGAAGAAACCAATGCTGAAGTGCAAAATTCTCATGGAATTTGTTGTAAGAGTGTTCATGAGGGATATGAGATGAGATCTCTTTGTGTAGCAAATTCCATTGTGCTCCTCTGGCAGGTACCTTTGGCTAAACCAAATAGCTTCTCCCACCTTGCAATGGTTCTGCACCTCGAGCTGGAGACAGGGCTGCAAAGCAAATGTCAGTGATGCTGTTTCAGAAATGATTGCACAGAGGACCTTTGTAGGTTGGGTTCATAATTCTCTTTGAAAAGAGAGAGGTTAAAGATGGAGAATAGACTAAGAAGCAGACTAGGGTGAGAATTTCTTTACATAGAGGAAATGTAGGAGCATATATAAACACTGAAGTTATTAGTGAGTACAAGGATGTAGAGGAACAGAAAATCAGTGAGATGGCAGCAGCAAGAGCAGTGACAGGCCTCACGTAGTGAGGTTCATGACAAGTAAAGCAAAATATAGTATGGCAATGGGAATGAGAAGTGTATGTGTCTGTAATCTAGCTAATCCTTGTTCTTTTCTTTTTCCATATTAGTGATGCTATTGCTGAGATTAGAGCTGTCTGTATTGAAGAGATTGGTGTCTGGATGAAAATGTACAGTGATGCCTTCCTGAATGATAGTTATTTAAAATATGTTGGTTGGACACTACATGACAGGGTGAGTATTGTGTATTCCCACACACAACAGAGTGCTCTGGAGGCAGCTGCTGCTGTGCTGCTGCCCAGCACAGCATCATCCTTGGCTTACAAAGAGATTGTTCAGTTTCCTCACCTGGTGTATTTCAATCAGTCACTTCCAGGTATTGCCTTAAATTAGGAGGCTGTACTCCCAGTCTACTTGGTCCCTGTGCTTTTCATGTGTTCAGTCTCTGAAGTATCTTGATAGAAATCCCTCCATGGGGCTTTTCTGTTGGTTACAAGAGAACGAGAAGTCTCCTCAGAGCACCCCTGGGAGCCTCTTTGTCTGCAGCAGAATGGAAAGGGGATTTCCACATGTCTTACATTTACATTGCCCAAAGGTTGGAGCAAAAAAGGAGATCTCTGGGTCCTCAATAGACATCACTGGTTCCACAACCAGTGGAGTTCTCATCAGTTCACTCTCCCTTCCTTGAAGAATCTTTCCAAGATTCTCTTTAGCTTTTTCTTCAGAAAACTGTTGAAACACCAGATGGAAGAGTTTTTCTGTCAGCACAGTTCTTAGTACTGATGGTGTCCACCCAGTTCCTGCAGCAAGAGGAGCCCATTCTGGGTGCTGACAGAGCACTTTGCACTTCTGCCTGGGGGGTTTTGTACACTGTGGCTGTGCTCCCAGGCCCACTAAAACCACTGGAATCACTTGTTTTACTCTAAACTCCCTTGCTAACACTATCCAGGGAATACAAAGGAGACTTACAGTGCTGTTGACATGCTCATTAAATTCTAGCATCCTGATTCAGACTATTTTCCTTTTCTAGGAGCACTGCTGGAAAAAAATTCTAAGTCTGCAAGTTCGTTCTGGTGACTTGCATAGCTGATAGTTAACAGCTGATTCTTTTAAAATATTACTTTTTCCAATAACTTCAAACATCATCTTAATATTTAGGCTCTGACTCTGTCACTCCTATGCTGAATTATGAGTTATGCAGATGTTGGCTTTCACTAATGATAGAGGTCAGCTGCTGGTGCTGGTTCTTTTAACTACAGCTGCTCAGGTTGGAGGATCAGGATATAAGGTGTGTGGAGGGCTTTGTTTTACTAGGACATGTAATTTAAATAAATTATGCCTTGAATAATTGCAGTAGATTTTTGGGAGCACATTCTAAACCTTGTAGAACACTTCCACAAAGTAGCACCTCCAGAATGTAGTGGGGTTGCACTTCACAGCTCTCAGCCCCCTCCTAGTGTCTTTGAAGTCCGTCCATTTCTCACATCACTCCCTTTACCCATCTGTGGAATCTCACACTCTCATCTGTCACATCTAGCAATTTCTCATGTCATGTGCAATATTTTCTCACATCCTCTTCAGTTAATTTAACCTCAGGTCAGGGTCTAGTCATCTGTCTGCAGCCTTAACCCATATTTATGCCTCAGCTTTTTTTAAAAAATTAACGTGTTCTTTCATATCAGAGAAATTTTGAATTATAGTGTTAGGGTAAAAAACTGGACCATTTAGACCAGACACAGCAGAATTCTATCAGACTGCTCTCCTGCCTCTGCTTTGTAAGATTTTTTGTTGCAGGCCACAAAAGTGCCTTGGGGTTCCAAGTCTTTAAATGACTAATGTGTTTAATGTCCCAGTCCACCTGATAGGTGGTGAGGTTTTATTGATGTTGTGGATGTGCCATCTACAGAGTGAGATAGGCTGTAGGCAGAGTGGGGAAGAGTCTGGGGCAGATGTCAAAGGATGAGAAGGGACAGAATGGAGAGAAAGAGACATTTTGGGTGGCACAGAAAGGAGAGGTAGAGGTGCAATAGGAAGAATATATCGGAAAAAGATGGAGTAAGAGCCAACTGAAAATGCAAAGCCTCCAGAAGTACAAGATCCCTTAACAGCATGGTTTTCATTGGCACTGCCTGAAAAAACTGCCAGCTGGTACTCAAGTTTCTTGATTTTGCTTTGCTTTGATCAGGAGATAATTTTTGCTGTACTTGATGTTTAAAAAATTAAGGCTGAGGCAGTAGCCACAGGCTATTTCTACTTCATATGAACAGCAGTCACCCCAAAATTATTAACTTATCTGGAAATTTGCTGCTGTGAAAAGGAAACAGCAGCGCAGGAGATTCCTGAGCAGTTTCATATTCTACCTTGAAAGATCTTATGTTAGATCTCTTTAAACGTAGCTTACATCCCATTGACAGCTGACCTGTCCACCTACAGCACAGAGGATCCAGTGCCTCTTCCTCCTCAGCAGTGTTCTGTAGGACACCCACATTCCTGCTGCAACCCACCACACCAAAGCAATCCCCAGCTGAATCCCATTCATTTGAGAATGAGCTGCTGCCACCAGCACAGCTCAGACAGAGGGACACAAGCCACCCTCCTTCCCTCGGGCTGTGGCTCAGTTGTGTTGTTCCTGTGGCAGCAGCCTGCTCCCCACTGGAGGATCTCTTATGCCTTTTGCATCCTTCAGCCTGTCTGTCCTGTTGTGAGAGATGGGATGTACAGCCTTTGGGGATCACAAATGCACTGTGTGTGCCCTGTGCACTGATTGTGAACATGAGCTGTCAGTCATGAGGTGCCTGTGGGCTCCTTCCTGAAGACAAACAGACACACTGCCTGCACCAACCACCTGGAGATCCTGCATCTTCATTTACTTGCTACATTCTTTTTTTGTGGAGTCACTTGAAAGAGGAGCACTAACAGACATATAAGTGATGGCACATTAATTCTTTCTATATGCAAATGGGAAGAAATTTGACATTGTGGATGACTGCATGTGGGTTTTGGTTTTTAGCTGAATTGCAAATTGGCTTTGGTCATTTGCATAAAATTTTAAATGTACATTAAACAAATTATAGTATTATGTTTTTCAATATTCATGTGAATTTGGTTAAAGTATTCTGACAGCTAATTTTGGTGTTTTTTATTTAGCAAGGTGAAGTGAGGTTGAAGTGTTTGAAAGCTCTTCAGAGTCTGTATACCAACAGAGAGTTGTTTCCCAAACTGGAGCTGTTCACTAATAGATTCAAGGTAAGAGGAAATACAGTTTTTGGAAGGACAGAAATTAAAAGTGTCATCACCCTATTGTGGTCTTTGAGTCACATCTGTTAAGAATAAACTCATTAGTTTGTGACAAGACTTGTAACAGCACGACTAAAACTGTGTTACTGAATGCTGAAATTAAGTCAAATCCATTTCACAGGGTTTATTTTGGAAGATTTGTCAGACTTAACCAGGATGATTATTTGTCTGTATGTATTATTTATAGCTTATATATTGTCCTTATTCAATCTGCCTGTACTTATTTAATTTTAGATTTATTGAATTTAAAGGATGTATACTTACTCAATCTAGAATATAGCTGAAAGTAACAGCCTGTAATGAAAGATTGTTTGTTACATAGCTTTTTTAGCTCAATATGTACTTGTGTTTGGAAGGAGAGTCATTTGGATGTTCATCACAGTCCTCTATACAGTAAACTGGCCTTGCTGCAGAACAGGAGTTCACACTGTGCTTCCAAACTCCTTGAGCTGGATTGGCCCTACAGGAGAGAACTGCTGGGAGGATATTTCATGGGGGTTTTATTAGCACAAACTTTTTGCATAACATCTGGATAAGAATGTGGCTCTTAATTCACATTGTGGTCTGATTGCTTTATTGTACAAGTTAACTATGTGGAGAGATGGATGTGGAAACCAAAGGTGTCTCTGCTCTTGTTTGGATGCCTGGTGAGGAGAATGTTCAGGCGCTGCCACCATGGCAGCTGCTACCTCTCCCCATGGCTTTTGTGTTCTACAGAACACACTACTGCAGGAAAGGCTATCCCCAAGGAAAAACTCATTTATCTCATTTAAATCTTTATTAGAATGCTGATGAAAAAGTTTGTTTAGAAAAGAAACAGAGCTGACTGGTTTGTTTTAACTTAAATCATTATTATAATGCTGATAAGAAATTCTGTTTAGAAAGGTGGAGATGTAAATATTTATAAATACTGTGCACAAGACTTAAACTTCTCCCTGTAGACTTTAAGCTGCTTCACTGGTTTTATCTGCCATTTCACAATTAACTCCTCTAGTCTGATCTAGAAATCAAAAAAAAAAAAAAAGGGAAATTTGTCCTATTTTCCCTGTGTGTAAACAATTTATAAAAACATGATAATCAGCCACATTCACTTGTGATACAGAAAAAAGATGCTTAACCTCCAGTAAAGCCTAGGTATTAAGGAAGGCTTTTTTTCCAAAATGATAATGATATAAGAGAGCAGACTCTTTATTGATAGCTTCCTTCATTTAAGATAACAGTGTTAAAGGGCAGATTAAGTAAATATCTGTCAGAAATGAACTAAGTGTAGTTGACTAAAGTAGGAGATAAAACTGGATCATTTTGTGACACGACTTAAGAGCCTGCATTCTTCTAATTTCATAAAGCCAGTTTTTGGGACTGTTGTAGTAAAGACAAAATTTCCTCTTATAGGAGAGAACCTGGCAAAAATGTTCAGATCTCAAACTTCTCTAATGCCTCCATAAGTCTGGTTTGCTTTATCCTCACAGGACAACCAGAAAAATGGACCCTCCAACTCTGCTGCTTTTCCTGTTCCTTCTCTGCAGATTTAGATTTGTTTATATTTGCTGATTCTGTAATTCTATTTATTTTTAAATAGGCCACTAAAGCTGTTGTGGGCTTTTATCACTTCTCTTTCCTAGAAAATGTGCTGGATGCTTCTTTGTCAGGGTCTCATAATTTGTAAGGGAAAGGACTGCTTTGAGGCTGAACCTCTCCTGTGCACCCGCAAAACTTTCAGGACAGTTGGAGACACTTGGGACAATAGTTACCCTGTGATGTACTCCAGAAAACTACAGGGACATGAAACCTCTAAATACATCCTGCATTTCACAGCACAGACAATTCTCTTAAAGGAAGCTAGGTTAGCCTGTGCATTGCTGCTTGGCTTGGGATGGCACAAGGAATTTTAATTTCTGTCAAAGGTTCAGAGGGAAGGGGGCCTTGTTAGGAATTCATCTTTCTTCTGTCCTATAAAAGCTGGTTTTACTACAGGAATCTCTATCATTATGAAACATTATGAAACATTATGAAATAAATAAGTACATTAAAAGTCTGGCAAGTCTCTGTGAGCCTAGAGAACAGATTTCTTTAACATAATAATTAATCACTTTCAGTTTCTGCCACATCAAGAGAACAAAAAGCTGGCATAGCCCAAATGCCTGCACTTGGATTTACAGCTGTGCTGTTAGGGATGTGGCCTTTGGCACCAGGATGGAGCAAAGTTCCAAATTAATGCTTTTGAATCTCTGATACATTAGCTAAATGTCTTGTCACCACAGACTCTACCACCACCTCTTTGAAAAATAATTGACCTAGCTGCCATTTTCAGTTCCATGGCTGCTTATTTATATTTCTTCATCAGAATTTAATCGACCTGCACAGTTCAGCTGGTGTTCAGTTCAATCCATTCAAACTGAGAGAAATCTCTCTAGAGGTCTTCTAGCTGTTTAAAGAACAAATTAATTTGATCCAGAGTGCGTTGTGCTGGGGTGTTAATATTTCACCACCTTCCAGAGAGCTGTGACAAGGATGTGATCCTGTCCCTTTTCCAAAGAAAAATGCCTGTTCTTTCCAGCATTTGTGTTTCTAAGAGTAAGTGATATGCTGGAAAATAAGCTTAGTCCATCAAAACAAAACTTTTTCCATCAGAGATGACTTTTGTTTTCCATCCAGAAGTCCTGTCCAATACAGACATTAACTGACCCCATATGGAAAAGCTGTGAATTAACAACTCTGCAGTCAGTGCCAGAGACCCTTATCCCTCATCCTGTGCTGTCTCTACAGCCTGGGAGCAGGAGGAGAGATTGCCTCCAGTCTGCCTTCTTCACAGCCTAATATAGAATGGAAAACTCATCTTCAGGGGCACTGAGAATTACTATTTCAGCTTAAAAATACAGGCCTGTGCCCTGTTCTGCTGCTGTACAACAGTACAGGGAATCTCTGTAAAGACAGATTGAGCAGAGGAGGGTTGGAACTTCCTCAGCCACAGGAGTTACACCTTTAGAGGCATTGGGTGTGTGGGTCTTGCTGGGAAGGCTCTTGGGGCTTGGCTGGCAGGTGCCACCACACAGAGGTGCTGGCCCCAGGACAGAAAATGACAAATCCTTGCTGTTTATTTTAAGCCTGATATTTCTGAGGGAAATTGAGAGAACAGTCTTTCAAGATAAGGAAACCTTCTTACATCAGTTGGTTTCAAAGTCCCAAAGGACTCCAGACTCAGAGGGTACCTCCTGCTCTGTGGACAGGAGAGGATTTCCTCCCTCCCAGGCTTTTTTCAGAGATGCAGAAAGAGTTTTACACCTGTGTGCTTACTCATGTGCAGCTAGTTCCCTCTCTGAAGTTTTCTGGGGTGTAAGATAAACTCTGAGGGAATATATGAAATTCCACTGAGACATTTAAGATCAGTATCTCTGGCTGTTCTTTCTCTTGGTGCTGTTATTGCTGTTCCTTGGCCAGGACCTTAGGAAAAGTTGACAACAGTAGTTTTGTCTTGTTTCTAACAGAGTATCCTGTGTGGAAAGTTGTTTGTTTGGATCTCTTCATGAACTTTTCACTGTCTTTAAAACTGTTTATATCGACATGAAATGTATCAAATTCCACAGGAACTCAATAGTGATTGATAAAGGCTCCTTCAGTCATAGTAACAAAAAGTCTCTGCAGACCTGGTTTTGTTGGGAAGTAACACCTGAGACAGCCACGATGCATTTTTTAAGTACTGGACTGAAGTTTCTGTATCGAAATAAACATCAGTTGCTCGATGTTCCCATTCAACCCTTAAATGCATGGCATAGTAGAGAAGAAGGGTGAAAACAAAATATTTATTTTGCCCTGGTTTGTTCTGGTGACTTTCCCTGTTGTTGCCTTACACTTTCCTTGTTTCTTTTCCAGTCCCTGATCTCTATTTTTTCATATCCCAAAATATCATAGAGTACCTAGTCCTTCCTGAAGCAGATTAAGCCACCGAAATAAAGTTTTCTTTTCAGATGGCCTGATTTCTCTTCAGTAACTTGCTCAGTCAAGCAAAGAGCACTGAGACATGCTGCATTTTTATGGCTGGATGGAAATTCTCCTTAGATAGGAAGGACAACATACACCAATCACAGCTATTTTTTCAGTTAGCAAGTTGAACCTAAGGAGAAAGAAATCCCTGAAAGACTTCTCATAACTACAGGGTCCTTAGAAAATAGTTGGATTTGACAGGAGAATGATGTGCTTGTCTCCACTAGAAAGAGTACAGGAAAACACAGCATCAGACCATGGAATTCCTCACTTTCCTAGGGAAGCTCTGTAGTGTCATTCTTGAGATCTGCTTCAAACCTTGAGATGTAGACAGGAAAAAGGTCACAACTTTGCAGGCAACCTGCAGATGCATGAATTCAGGTGTGATTTTTTTGTAACAGTATTTCCATATATGCAGTGTTCCCTCCTCTGAAATTATTTGGTTTCAGGGGAAAGAAGTGGGGCAGTTTTTCTGCTGTTGTCCAACCCAAGTACGTGACTTTTCAGGAAAGACCTGTTAAATTAATCCAACCCAGAACAGTGCTGTAACTCCAAGTGTCCTCCCTGCCTTTCTGGCAAACACAGAAGGATCAGGACTGTTGAAGCCCTTGTTCCTGTTGTTGCACTGTGCACATGGCACACAGCTAAGGGGTACATTAAAAGTCTGGGTAGTATTGAGGGGCTCTCATTGTCAGTGTGCAGTTGAAACATCCTTCTCCCCTAAAGTTTTATTTTATAATCTCTATAGAGTTTTCCCTCTGCTGACTGTGCTGTGTTTGTGCCCTGTGACTGACCCAGAGTTGCCTTGCAGGACCGCATTGTGTCCATGACCCTGGACAAGGAGTACGATGTTGCTGTGGAAGCCATTCGATTGGTCACGCTCATCCTCCAGTGAGTGCTGCTCCAAAGCCCTGGATTCCCTTGGGAAATTACCTAAACCAGTAACATCTGAGTGCCTTGAGTGCTTTGCTTGTGTATTGAAGTGAATGTGTTACTTGACACTTAGTATGAAGTTGAACTGAATATATCATATGGACATGAAGCTAAAGTAAGATATTTCATTTCGTGGGAATATAGGAGGCAAAGTGTAAAACTGTGGGGATGTTTTGGAGTCATTAGTGCATCCACTGTGTGTAATGCAAATGGCATTTCTGCCTTTTGCCAAGGGCAGAACAACTGTCCTCCCAAAATGAATGTCTGTGGGTTACACTTGCTAGAATAACTCCAGCAGTAACACAGATCCAGTGCAGGGAGAGTTGATTGATTCCTGACACAGCTGAAAAGAGTCTCATGGTAGGACACCAGTTTCCAGGCTTTTCCATGTGGGGATGCAATGGCTCCCCTGAAGTAAAAGGATCACGTCAGACATCCTCCCATGTGCTGATGTGGAACCAGCCTGTCCCCAGCAGCCTCGTGAGTGTGCACCTGGAAAGGCACTGCTAGGCTTTTATTATATATTTATCAAAAGCTATACTAAAGAACGTCTGGTTTACAAGCAGATGCACAGAATTTTTGCTTCATATTTTATATCCAGTGGCTCCATTTTGAAGAATGTTTTTTGGACATGCAGAATTTGAATGAAAGATTGCAGTAGCCTTTCCTTGGTAAAGAAGTCTAGACCAGCTTTTTTTTTAATGGGTCACTGTTTTAAAGAGATTAGCTGTGTCATATTAGCAAGAAATGAAATCTTGCATCTACTGTTATATTTGTAAA